>CM050165.1:357731399-358331399 GCA_027410445.1 Discoglossus pictus
TTGTTTACAAACAGCAATCTAAGAGGTCCTTTACAGAATGGTCACAATGCCACAACTATGTTTTTATTACCGGGACAGTTTATCACTTAAAGGCCTCCTGCGAAGGGATGCAAACAATACTAAGCTACTAACCAGGTATTATGCAACAGCTCTGAGTAATTAGGTTAACTTGGTAATGCAATAAAGATCACTTGATCAGCAGGCCATAGTGTTTAATGGTACCACGGTTTACATTCTGTGATGTGTTCGTTACCATTGCATTATCCCTATAAATATGCTGTACCCTGTTCAAAAAAGATAATCTTCTTGTTAAGACATAAGTGGTAGAACTATGTTCTTTTCCTGGATGCTGGGATTTCCATGCTCTGTTTGTGGCCGTTTATCTGATGATAGGCTACCAAAGTTATTCTGTCTGTTCCAGCTGGCGAGGCGTAGGAAGGAACCCTGTGCACGGTTGGAGAGTTATCCCCATTCCGTCACACAGTGATAAATGGTGAGAAAGATGTAGATGGATATTGGGGGAGATTTAGGCTGAAGGAGGAAGATTGTTGATATATCTACTCCCTCCTCCACATCTCCAGATCCATGCAATAAATATAACGGATGATGGTGGTCCATAGAAAAACATATGGTGAGATATAGGTTAATTGTCCAGTCACAAAAATGTCTAATTAAGAGAAATGGTGCATTGCTAACATCTATAGCAGTAAATACAGTGTTTAGCAAAAAAATAACTTTACATAACAAAAACAGGATGCCATGACTGCTATTTGAACTCTGTATAAATTTGGGTTGCAGATGATTTTTTGTTTATTTTCTCTCTCTTAAACATTATAGAATAGGCTGCCAAAGTCAACAACAACTTAAATATGTAATTTGGATGTTTCCTCTTGGTTACCACAATAAGCATTTTAGGAATTCCATCAAAAAGGGCAGACCCAAATGTCAGAGTGTTCTACACACATGATATCTTTATGGCATTATGGTAGTGGAGGGCAGGAGTTCCCGTGGAGCCCCAGCACTACTAAATTAGCACAGCAGGCAGACCTAAGTATATGGCCCAAATTAATTTTATTACAATAGTCACTTTCTAGTTCAGGACACGGACAGACTGACTTACCCTTTGAAGTTGGTCAATGTAGATTTTAGTATAAAAAAGTTGGTCATCATCATTGTCCTGTAAGTTCCATTGTTTTACAATTTGATTTATAGCAGATTTGTATCCAATAATACCTGTAATTCAAATAAACCACATTTAGAAATGTATTATTTTATCATCTACATTTCTTAAAGTAGAAACCATTACCTGCACTCAGATATTTTTTTTTAACATCTGTCATACCTCAAGCGTAAAGAAATTATATTGTCTGGCAGTGACTGGTTAATGATTAACTGGGCAAGTTCACAAATAAAGAATTTCTTATGGAAACTAACTTTTAGAACAAACACGTTTAAAGAACAAAATAGTTAAAAAGTTAAATCTGAATGAATTATCTGTTATTTAAAAAATGTAAAGTTACAACATCAGAGACTTTTTGAATACTCATTGGGTTTTCTTTTTTTTTTCAGAAAGAAAAAGGACAATTCTCCCAAAAACAAATGGTTAATTATTTTGGAAGCTTAAAACCAAAAGAGTCAGTTGAAGCGTGTCATATTGAATAAGGCAGCAATGAAAACCACAGAGATTCAGTCCAGAGTCCCGAGGAAAGGTCAGCCAGCCTGATTACAGGCTGAAAAGTTCTGAGATAGAAGTTTGACTAGGTTCCAAATCTGGTTTAGCTCTTCCTGTCTTGAAATGTTTTGCAAGGTGGTAATTTAAAAAGAATCTGGCGATTTAAAAGTATAGGCCTACTATAGGTTCAGTATAAGAATGTTAAGATTACATTGCATTATATTGTCCCAATGGAATTCCACAATACCACTTCCATCTCTAGGGGCACCATGAGGGAAATGTTAAAGTAGTAGTCTTAGGGATCAGCATTATCTAGTAAAATATGGCTTTGTTTACCACCACTGCATATCATAAGTGACAGTAAAGCTAACAGAAGAATATACATGCCATGTGGAACCAAATTAAATGCATATTACAGGAAGCATAATAGACAATTAGCAGAAATATTTGTTTGTCAGTATTTCCTAGATGCAGACAATTTATAGAATACCAAAAATATTTGTACTGCAATTCAAATCTCAGCGAGACATTCATACTGATTGTTTGGCATCTATCTTTATCCAGCTGCAGTTTGTTAAATGCTCACACATTTCTAGTTATGTCATTGTACTGAACATATGTTCATATTGGAGGCAACTTTTTTCTTTTTTTTTTTTAAAGACTGTAAAAACAAAAAGCATTACGAGTAAAACTGCAGTATTTTGTACATTTGACTCCTGTTTCGTGTAACAATTAGATAATTTCTAAGTGGTCAACATTACAGAGGTAAAAATTTACATTGTTTCTCAAAAATATCGCAGCGCTGCCAGTTGGACAGCAGTGACCTAGAATGAGTAAATTATTACTCTTCAAAGCTCTATACTTGGCTATAATATTGCCCTGGTACACATAGACATAAAGACAATTTGTCAGGACATCTTAACTTTCTTGCAAAATAAGTTTGCTTAGGAATAAATCAGGCAAAAAATTTTTAAAGGTCTTAAACCAGCTCTATTAAATCAATGTCAATGTTTCAGCTCTGTCTTTTTAAATCTATATAAATATGAAAACCTGGCGGACTTACCCCCTGAATTAAGGAAGCGTTTGCCACTGCGGACAACAGGATATCTGTCAGCTAATCTCTTATCTGGCCATATTAATCCTTCTGCAGCAAAAACAACTTTGTGGTTAGCTTGCTGGAATTTTTTGAGAAGCTCTTCTGGGCCACCAGCAAAGATGACATCGTAGCTGGAAGAGAGAGAATGTTTTAGATGCTAAGCACTTATGTAAAGTATGCCATATATAAATTAAACAATAATTATATTACACTAGCATCTTTGTCCATCAACAATATAACTAGTGGAGGTTTGGTGGCGAGTTGTGCATGGGGGAAAGGTGAAGAGAGGTTTCTTACAAAATTTCTTGTTGGATACTTATGCTTTCCTACTGGCAGTAACAATAGTCAAGTGAGATATCAAGGGAAGGGTGCAGAGGAAGGTTGCTTCTCAGATGTCAATATTATGACTGGGTGGGGCAAATAGCGAGACAATTTTCAGTGTTCCCAATGGGTCACATAAAAAAAAAAAAAAAAAAAAAGAAAAGCACATTTGGAGGTGCAGATATGGATTTTCCCCAACAAGCAAATTTGCAGGTCAGGTGGTCAAGGCAGAGTAGGTAAAAGTAATTATAAGGGATCATTTTCTAATCTTCCCCTCTTAAGTGTACTGAGAGCAGTTTGGGCTCTTAAGGAGAAGAGGAGAGGAAGGAGGACACTACATACGAATACATTTAATCTATCTCCAATAAAGCTTAAACATTTGTGCACTATTTTTGTCCCATAATGAAATGCCAAAAGATAAGAATGGTTTCAATTTTCCAGAATTTAAATAGCTGCAGAACTACAAAATTTATGTTACAGAGAGAAAGTTTAAGTAGATCCGAAAACTGCATTTCATAGGCTGGGAACTTCTACTAACACACACAAAAAGAATGGACAAAAAAAGAAATGGTTACATAAACGTCTTTGCTAAAATAAACAGTGTACTTTTTAGAAGACAAAAACCAGGCAAAATTTCCACTTGGACGTTTTAAGCTTTTTGCATTCTCAGTAATTAGTAAAAAGCAGATTCATACTAAAAATAAAATAAAACAAAAAATAAAAAAAACAAATCAGTGACCTACTGATAATCTCTTTCAACAATTAATTTAAAATATAAGAAGTTTAGATAAATATGATAATGGCGCTGGTGTGAAAAGGTTTGCAAAATACTAATTTGCATACATTTAGGATGTTTTATCTTCAATTCCATAGAACCTTTATCTTAATTATTTATACTGAATATATGCTAATCTAGACCCATTCACCTTACACTATTTAACCTTGCCTAATTGACGTGCCAGTCCCACTACAAATAAGATTAGACATTTGTTTGTTTGTTTTTTATCATAAAAGTTTTTCCTTTTTTTTTTTTTATGTATGCGAGAATATTAAAATTTATGACATCTAATCAGTAAAGACACTACATATGTAACTTAATTTTTTTCACTTCACAGTGCAGGTGTGTCTGTATAAACCTTAAATATTCTGTGTACAAAGTGCTCTTTGATCAAAAATATTTTACCATAATACAGAGGTGTGTCCCAAAGAACAATGGACTATACATCAACTACACATGGCAGAGAATGACAGCAGTGCAGTTAAAGCAAGCTAACATTTCTAGACAGTGAAGCATTTATTGCACTTTATTTAGACTGCTGTGATGAGATGCTGTCTGAAATCCATGACCTAATCATGTCTTTTTGGTTTTTACAACTTTCACGGAGTAAAGAAAACCAGTTCAGGTTTACAAGTGAAAGTGAGATTTCTGTCCATTGCATCCCAGGAGCTCTAAATCATATACAGATGTCATAGCTTAAAATAGGATGTGGTGTATTAGAATATTTATTCAGAAGTTAAACGGCAGACAAGGTGATTTGAGAAGTAGGTGATCCTTGTATGAATGAGTAATACATAAATGAGTATCTCCTAAAATAGTTTCCATATTATTACCCTTCCCTCTCAGGAAATCTTCAAGATATCATGAGGACACGTTACAGGTTACATATTTACATTTCATTCATGGATACTCGATAGAATGCGGAAACAAAAAAGTCATTAAAATGAATGCATCAAATAAAACATGCACACACATGTTAACAAGCAAATATTAATCTACATGTATATTAGCATTAAAATAGTATCCATATGTAAAAAGCTAGATGTGCCTTTTTATTTAAAAAAATAAATAAAATTCCACACTTCAAGTGCTCTGTACCAACCTCTTGCAGCAACACAGTAACTTGAGGCTGTCATGTACCATTATTCTCCACAGTCTTTACTTGACTGGAAGTAATAATGGATTCCTTATTAAGAGCCTGTGCACAGGATCATTCTAGGGCTTGCACATTATAGGAGTAACCTACAGTGGTTTTACAACAGGCTATTTAGAGCTCAATTTTCTTCTATCACATTTACAAGTGTAAAACAGGATTGTGAATAGCACAGCTAAAGGTCCTGGATGTATAAACTTCTAATAAAACCAGAAACACCACAAGTTACGGTAAAGCTGATGTTCAAACACTTTTATCCATTATCCAGCTGAGCTGCTTAAAGACTTAGGCCCTCATTCAATTGCAATCTGGACAATTGAATAGGGCTCTAAATAAGCACATAACATATATTTTTTAAAGAAGTTTTTAGTTCGTAAACATCTATCCAAAAGCATGGTTTTCGCCAACTAAAAACATCTTTAAAAAAAATATGCTATGTACTTATTTAGAACCCTATTCAATTGGCCAAATCACAATTGAATGAGGCCCTTAGAATATAATGATGCTATGGACATGATCTGTAGTTTGCTTATGGGATATAAAAATAAAAAAATAATATATACCAGTTTTAATATATCCACTAAAGAATTACCATTGTGCACTCTTTGTTATTTTCTTGTGATTTATTGATTTCCTTGGATGATTTTTAGAAAAATGCATGCAGTGGAGATTTCCCTTTTTAAAACTGAAACTTACATTACATTGGCACTGCTAAATTCATATATATATATATATATATATATATATATATATATATATATATATATATATATATATATATATATATATATATATATATATATATATATATATATATACACACACACGTATATATACATATATATATATACACACACACACACACACACACACACATACACACACACCGTATATACTCCAGTATAAGCTGACCCGAGTATAATCAAAGACACCTAATTTTACCAAAAAACAGTAAAAAAAGGTATTGACTCAAGTATAAGCCAAGGGTGGAAAAGAGGGTCTTCCCCCCTTATCATCCTCCTCCTCCCCCCCCTTATTATCATCCTCCTCCTTCCCCCGTTATCCTCCTTCTCCTCCTTCCCCCATCATCATCATCATCCTTCTCCTCCTCCTTCCCCCCCATTATCATCATCTTGTTTCCCCCATAACTTCCTCCTTACTATACCCTCTCCAGTCCTTATCCCCCTTCCTCCTTACTTGCTACTGTGCTCCGATGAGCTGATGCTGATCCTGACACCGCAGCACGTCTTCCGTACTGGCATATGCTAATGAGGTGACGCGCATGTCACGTCATGTCATGTCATTAGCATATGCCTGTACAGAAGGCGCTCATCGCCTGCGAGCCTCGCATAGTGAGGCGATCTGTTAAGGCAATTAAAACTTGCAGCACAAAGGCAATGAGCTCCGAAGGCAATTAAACACTTGGGACAAAAAACACGCAATCGCATTAGCCTTCAAGCACATGACAAACGCAGGACTTTGAAAAACGAAAATACAAGACGCAGGACTTTGAAAAAAGAAAAATACGAGATAGCAAAAATACGAGGTTAACGGCCGAACCAAGAACATCCAAAAAACACAAAAAACTAAGAAAATACAAAAAAAAAAAACAACAAAAATATCACCCACAGCACGGGGGAACAGGTAGGACGCGAATTTAAGCCGATTTCAACAACTTTCCCACACACAAAAAAAAAAAAAAAAAAAAACACAACAGCCGAAAAAAAAACGAAAACGAGGCTACACGACCCCGGACCGTGCAAAACACTGCCAAAAGCGTAGCACTTTCACACAGGAACGAGCGAACGACAAAATACACTATTACAAATGACAGAAAGTGCTGGCGAGTTGCGTAACACATTAATAACATTAGCAATCTCTACAATGGCACTTTACGAGACACGGGACTTGAAAAAAAAATATGACATAGCAAAAATACAAGGTTAACGGTCGAACTGGAAAAAACAAAACACAAAAAACATAAACAAAATAAAAATAAATACAACAAAAACATCACCCACAGCACGGGGGAACAGCCAGGACGTCTGGGAGTGAGGTGGAATGCGATTTCGACGACTTTCACCACACGAAAATCGCCTAAGCGAGAAAAAAAATGTCCGCCCCCAAAAATGAAAATACTAGGCTTCACAACTTTCACACAGGAATGAACGAACTACAAAATACACCATTACAAATGACAGAAAATACTTGTGAGTAGCGCAACACATTAATTACATTACGAATCTACAATGCCGCTTTACACAACTAAACCAGCGGCTTCCCCTTTCGCACGCAGCCTATTTCTAATGCACAGTTGGCATATTCATTACACTTTAGCATTAGGGCACCAACACTCAAACTGTACATTATATGCTGCCGGAACATACAAACAGATTGTTAGCTCTTCAGGCTATTGATTGCTGGATATATTAAAATTACAAATAGGTAAAGTATATTAATTTATTCAATAACTAATTAATTCATTTTTAGGTCCTCAGAGTACAAAAATCTTGACATTGTGTGTCAAATAGCATTCCCATGGTTTCAAATTTTATTGCCCTGTATATATATATATATATATATATATATATAACAAAAGATTGCAGCACATAAAATTCTGCAGGATACACCAACCTTATATGCTGGGAACACTTAAGCAATATTTCAGCCCTTTTCCTAGCACTAACTCGTATGGCATGAGTAATGCCTAAAGCATTGCCTGAGTGTTCCCAATAAAAAGCTCTCTTAACCCGGAAAAGTTTGAGTGCCTCAATCTCGGGCAAGATTCTAAATGAATTGGATTGTGCAAATAATCCTTGATTGTGTTACATACAGTATATACGTTTACAAAGTTGCTGCTCACAAAATATACATAGACAAATACATCAATAGTTTTACCCAAATGGAATTGTACCGTTTAAATTATCAATGTATATGCTCTAATTTATTTGAACAGACACAATTAAAACTTACTATCTTTTTATTGGAGTTTATTTTTTGCAGCTGGTGCATGATTTGACCAAGGATTTACATAATAAAATTAAAAATAATCTAAAATTGCATACCTTTTTCTTCTGATGTACAACCAGTAAATTTATTTTGGTAGGAAGAAAGTAAACTCCAGATGTAATCAAAGAAACGTTTTTTTTTCCCCCTTACACCAGATTTTTTGCCTCAATCACATTACTTTTGCTTTATCCATTGGACTTTCAATATAAACAACTATTAATTCCTTCAAACAATAATCAAACATTCTTTTTTTCTCCAAATAAGAGGCCTACATGACTGATAAATCCTTGGAAATGACAGTTTAAAATTCTAGAGAGTGACTCCCACGATCCCAGTTCCCAGATATGTTTATATGTACTTTAATCCGAGCAGTTGTTTCAGATGGCTTTCCATTTACAAGGGAGTGTTCAGCACATACTACATCTGTTCCAGTTGTATCTGTTTGACAGGCATTTCAAATCAAGTGAAGATGAAACCAATGTTACAGAAAGAAATGGAAATAAATAACATAATTCTTTGGGTGGCATTGGCTATAAAACATAAAAACTGTTTTTTTGTTTTGTTTTGTTTTTTAAACCAATGGTTAAGTGTGGTTGCTTAGATTACATCTAAAATTACACTTACACCCGTCCTTAAAATAGCTTTGCTTGGATGAACCAAATATAGATATAAAGTAAAGACTGTATTTACAGTGGCTTTTTATTTTTTAATGTTAAACCATTAAAGATCTCTGTAACAACTTATTAATGTATTGTAATTAAATGTCAATTGTTCTGCAGTAGGAAACAAAAAAAATGGTTTTCTCAAGGTCTTAGAGGTGGAGCTCTGCCATCTTTTACAAACTATTGTAGAGCGCGGAGCACGTATTCTTACAGCTGCTCTACAGATAGGAGGAGCTCCTGTCTAGTGGTCATGAGAAAGACAAGTGTTTTCACACAAAAGATCAACTTTCTTTTTTAAATCACAATAAATTGAAGAATAATTTATAGTAAATGTTAGAAAATCTGGAACTCTACAGATGCACCCAGTAAAATGGCAAGATAATGTATTCCTTTTGCTGCTATGTAGCAAAATGACTAAATTTCTTGTGAGAGATAGTTATGATGAAATAGTTGAATATATAAATGCGGAGAGCAAGAAAGTTATAGGTTAAGGATAGAGGGATAACAAGAACAAGAACATACAAAAATTGTGTTTTTGACCGACCAAATGCAAATCTAAGCACCAAGCCATGTCAGCTTCATAAATTCCTAAAGAAGCAAAACATTCTTTGGAAATCAGATACGGAGTTACTAAAGAAGGAGATATCAGACAAGAACCAGAAGAAATAGAATGTTGGTCACCAACTGATAACATTACAGGTATATGCAAGTTGGATTATGCATCCGATAGAGAATTAGTACTGTATGGAAAAAAATATTTGCATGAAAAAATACCAAAATAAACATTTAAACAGTTACCCTAAAGTTTGCTGAATTTCTTTCATTTGCAAACGGTTTTCTATCAATGTTGACACCCACTGAAACTCCCAGGGAAAAATAGCATACATAATACATTGTATCTTTTTGGTCTGAATTGAGCTGCAGCTTTCCTTTAGATTTCTGTAATACCCAGAACAAGGTCTGTGTCCCTTTATTCACTGATTGTTTTATGTACATAACATCCCAGGTGAAACTTCCCCCAGGCCCCAGTGATCTCTCCCAGCCCCAGTGAATTGCATGCACTCACTCACACAGACACACATGCACAGACCATGAAATGTTCTCTTCCTCAAATGTTGCAGGTCATTGCAGGACCATAAATCAAGCATAAATGCTAATTTGCCTAAAAAGACAAATTGGAATAGGAAGAAGAAGCTGAAATGTTTGGTTTCAGTACAATTATAATTTGTCAGAATTTATCAAAGAGAGGGTGTATCGCTAAAGAACAACCGTGTAGCAGCGCAAGCATATTTACTTGAATGTCAATTTATGATCCTTTAAGGACCCAGTGTAGTAGTCATCTATGCTGACTGCATACAGCATTGCTGATTGGCTGCAAAGCAGAGCATGCTGACATGGACAGGCTACACTTTTAAAAAAATGTACCCTGAGAAGCATAGCTCATCACTTACAACAGTTTTATTTTTTAATGCCAAGCTAAAAACAAAAAAAAACATAGTGCATGCAAATAAATGCAATCATACACTACTAATTCCCCTCTATGAGATTCATTATAACCCAGCACACTTTCATATACCTTTAATGAAGGAAAAAGGTATTTATTCTTATGTAGGTTAGAGTACTCTTCAGTTTATTTTTTGGCTTGGAATAATTTTCAATAGCCCCTTTTGGATCACTGTCTTGCCGTGGTGACGGGGCTTGTGTACCTAAATGAAGCTGTGAGCTATACTATGTAGGGTCACTCAAGATGGGCAGGTTAAAGCAGAGAGTCAACTAGAGAAGGAAATGGCAACCCACTCCGATATTTTTGCCAAGAATTCCATATGGATAAGCACAACCAGATGTGCCTGGGGTGCTGCAGTCCATATGGTCACTGAGAGTAGCACACAACTGAAGGACTGAACAACAAAATATTTTCAATAGAGCTCTTACATTATGCAAAAACTCTTAATAAATATTTTAGATATGTAAATTACAGTAAATAATAATGTACCGTATAGTACTTTATAAAATGTATGTTTTACATTGAAGCAATCTACATCCCCCCAAATTTAAATTTGTTTTTCTAAAGTATATTAAAAAGAGCATTAAATTAGCTCTACATTATACTAGACATTAGATTCGGAAGCAAATCTTTCCAGAGATAAAAAATGTCTGCAATATTTTATACAAATTACCCGCTTTGATGTAATAATTAGGTTTACAGTCGGATTGTGCGCCACTCTGGTGACAAAACTCTCTCCCAAGGTTATCATAAATTTAGATCCCCACCACCATTATCATGCATTCTGAGCCACAAATTAGCATAAAGGAGACACACAATCAATGTTCTTTAAAAGTGACCAAGTTCCGGTCTACAGTTTCCTTTAACAGCAACTATTCTTATCCAAGAGTGTCCGTTTCCAAAAAAGATATACTGTACTCAAGTAATTATAAGCAACAGTGAAAATAACTACATCACACTGTACAAAATATGTAAACATGTACAAGCAAAGTGTCTTTTATTTACTCAAAGAAAATTCTCAGACGCTCTATTCAGTATTTGACAATATTTTCACTGATAAAATGTATCTTAACAGGGCATAACCTAACAATGAAATATTCTAGGAATGCAGATAAGTAATCAGACGGCAATAGTACACATCTGTCCTTCCATGCACGAGTATGAAGGCATGCTTTCTTAGTCTAGGCGAAAAAAAAGTGAAGTGTTTATTTTGAACTTATGTATTTTCTTATACAGCAATCCAAATGTTGTTTAATCACATATATTAAAAACGTCTATCAAACATATTTCCAAAAATTATATAAAAGTATAATGCTTATGTATAGTTACCTAAAGTTTATCCATGTAAAAAGTTGTTGTCATACTTTTCCTCCCAAATATAAATAGCAAAAGAGTATTCTAAAGTAAAAAATATATGGCAGGATGTACTAAAAGATAGATTTTTGCAATCAAAGTGATTGTAAGGTTCAATGTTCATAGTCACCATGCATTTGCACTAAGAAATCCTTATCATAATGAGGTCATTTAAACTTTAAGATATAGTGATGCTAATGTGAAGAATCTATAAAAGAAATATAGGAAATAAAATATAGCAAGTATGACAAAGTATTAATAACATTTGGAATTTTATTGAAATGTACATGTTTTTATGGGCATTATAAAACTGCAAGAAAATTACTAGGAAAAATTCAACTTATTATATAACAAGTAGCAGCTAATATATCAGTAGCAGTTAATGATTAACAGGAGAAATGTATTGTTTTATTGATATTTACATGATAAGTCTCACACATATAATTGTGAGGGTAGGGGATCTCATCTGTCATGGAGCTGGGGAAGCTGCTAGGTTGTGCTTGCTCTCATATCATGTTTTAGTTCATATACAGTATGTTTTACTTTAGTACATTTCTATTTTAGAGTCCGTGTGCTGGATCCACTACAAAGTAAGTTTCAGATGAGCTCTGAGTTGCTGAATTGTAGTATGGTAGGGATCCAACATAAAGCATCTGCAAAGGCGTTATATTAAAAAAAAAAAAAATAATAATAAATAAATAAAAAAATAAATAAAAAAAGGGCTTCCAAAAAGACATAAGGAAGGCGTTTTGTAACAAACTGCAGCAGCAACATTTTTAACACAGAGAGAGGATCATGTATTGAAGAAGCAAATAAAAATAAAAAAAAACCTCTAGACTGGGGGCGGGGTTGGACATGTGTAGAGACTGTTGGGACTGGTGAGAATCTCTCAATAGTTTACACTATAGTAGTCCAGGAATAAAACAAAATCATCTGACCATATATATTAAATTCATAAGGATATAAAAAGCAAGAGACTTGCGAACTATAAAAAAACATTTGCCAATGGTTAGGGAAAGTGTTAAATCAAAGGAAATTCAGGAATCAATGTGAAGACACCACTAAAATAAAAAACTTTTTCTAATGCGACACAGATTTCAGCTCGCCCCATGTATTCAAAGAGATGGAACAAATATTCCAACATTGGATGGAGTCTAATATAAATACAGATCCATACATCATAATTTTCCATCAGGTTTATGCTCTTCAGTCCATTAGTGCAAATAAATACATATCGTAATGACAGGACCACACAGAAATTACACTAGAGAGATATTTCTTCATAAGATCTACATGTTATGGCTGTCTTTTTACTGCTAGTACATTGTCTAAACACAACAACAAATATAATTTTATGTTCAAATTTGTAGCCAATTTAAAACAGATGTGACCACACTTGATTTACTAAAAATTACACTAAAAGAGCATATTACATTTAGAATGATATTTGCATATACACATCTCATAATATGGAAAAGTAAAGGCCTAATGAGTATAATGATTTTCATTATATGAACTATTAGACATAATGTTACACCAGCAGTTTACAAGATAACAGATACACATACTGTATATACAAATATTATCTACCTAAATCACAGTTCTAAGAGTCTAATGTTGCTTCTAAGTCAATACTCAAAATTATTAGAAATATTTACAGTATATCCAAATTGTTCCGTTAAGCATATATACACACAGAAATAATTATTGGTATTAAAGTAGTAAATGGTTGCAAGAGCCAATGGATTGTTTAAGATTATAATGATACATTTTAATGAATCTTTCCAATGTGGCTCATTGAGTTGCGACACAGCAAGTCCATCGCTTCCTAAACACTTTAGTGCATCTTATTGCACAAAAATGCTACAGGCAGCACAAGCATTGCCATGAACATAAAATAAAATACAAACTTTCAATTACACATAATTGGGGCCATTTGCTCCCAGTAAAGAGTTTAACTTATCACCTGGCAGCTTTTAACCACACTTATTATTTTAGCCCCGGCATACAGTTACAGGCTATGTGCTGCCAGCCACGTTCACACCCGGATATTTTTCAATCATTAATCAAAACGGGAAATTGACAGGATCTAGACAAATTTACCACAGTGACTCCTGTTTAGTTCTACATAGTTTCAATAAAACAAATCCCAACCAAAGGAACTGGTATGGACACAGCAAAGATCCCAGGTAGTGCACCAATTAAAAGTACACACATAAATACATATAAATTACAGTTGGTTGTTATCAAGTATTTTGAGTGGAATTTCTAGACAACAGAGCCTGAACATCAGCAGCCTTATTAAATTGCGATTCTGCCAATTGAATAGGGCTCTATATAAGCACACAGCATATTTTCTTACATAAGTTTTTAGTTAGTGAACTTCTATCCAAAAGCAAGGTCTTCACTAACTAAAAACTTCTGTAAAACATATATGCTCTGTGCTTATATAGATCCCTATTCAATTGGCCGAATCACAATGTAATAAGGCTGCAGGTATTTAAGCATGAATTGTATAAAAAGATCCTCCCTCTCATCTTTATCTCACATGACTAAGGAGTCATTACCTCTCACTGAGTGATGATAAGCTATAAGAGCATGCCCAGGTGGATAAATAGTCGTCGTCACAGGGACAAAGTATTAAAGCCTTATTATTATTTATTTAACCGACTGTACAAGTTTTCCAGTTCATCTTATCAAGCAATTTATGCTTAAATACCTAAGCCTTGAGCTAAACCTTCTAAACAAGTACATACAATTTTTTATAATATACATAAATTTTATATATATATATATATATATATATATATATATATATATATATATATATATATATATATATATATATATATATATATATATATATATATATATACATACATACATATATACATACACACATTAACTGGAACCTTCGTGTTATTGTCATTTTTTACTTACCCATGGTAGAACATACTGTACATACAAATGTTACCAATAATATAATTCTACTATCATATTACATACAGTGAAGTGAGCTCAAGGAGATCTGTCAAAAGTCAAATAGCTTATATTGCTTTAAATCCAGGTTACCTGAATGTCATCCTATTGAAGACTCAATTGTTTTTAAGGCAAGATTCTAAACTTCAGTATCTGATGGAAATGATTTATTAGTGGACATATTTGTTTTGATACATTTTTTGCATCTTTCCTCAAACTATAATTAAAATAGTATATTAATAATGTAATAATTATCAGTGTTACCTGTCTGTAAACATTACAATGCCATCATCTTGGTTACTGTAACTTTCCAATGCATCTTTCAGTAGCCTCACTTTCTGACCTCCACCGATAGTGTTTGCAACATCGCCTCCTTTCCACTCTGTTCCTTTGCCAAGAACCTGCAAATAAAAAAAAGTTAGCATTAAAAACACATTTAGAATTTTATGTACTCAATATACTATAAAACATATGGGTGTATTTCAGTACCAGGTCTCAATAAAAAATAAGGAAAACTGGCTTTTGTAGGTCTATTTCTTATTATAATAAATAAAGACAAAACAAGGGAATATGTACCGTATATAGTTATAGCACATTTAATTTTATAACAGTTGTGTCAAAATCCCTATAAACTAATTGTGCCTAAAAATACTGCATTTGCCACTTGCACCAATGGTAAATTGTCAAACAGACTTTTTTATATTCTAAACCGTTATGTAAATTATACAAATTGACAAAGTTGACCAAAACTGAGGTTCAAAATATGGTATAGTGGAAAGCTATAATTAATAACATATCTTAAAAACAATGTAATTTAAAGCTATGTTTTCATAGTTAACTTACTGAAGTTTATCCTTTATCTGCCAATCAGCCTTAATGATCCACCTACCAAACCTGTAGCAATAATGACACTGTATAAACAGATAAAAGCACATGCTAGGTGAGTGCTTGGTAAACCTATAATTAAAATTCAATGGTTGTTTACCAAATGCCATTTTAATAATATTTAGTGGTTAAAGTACTTGTTATTACCCTTAGGGTTAAATTATATTATATTTGGAACAGCTGCTAAACCAAAATCCCTCCACTACAACGGAATTCTGTCTTGGCAGTTGCTGATGAACTGTCCATAATTTTCTTATATGAAGACTAAAAACATTTTTTCTCTAAACTGGAGGCCCCCAAGAGAAGAAAGAGGCAAGTTCAAGTCAGGCTACTTTGGAAATTAAGTGGGATATTTAGAGGTGTCAGTTCCTCTTTATGTAAAATTACTTTATGATATTTGATAGTTATTATATTTTCAGAGTTACATGATAGCAGCTAAACTGAAATACACCCAGAAAAAAAAAAAAAAAAAAAAAAAAAAAAAAAAAAAAAAAAAAAAAAAAAAAAAAATCGGTATAACTTATTATAATACCTTGGTAACAAAAGGAGCTGAACAATGTTATGTTCCATAGAGGACTACAACCAAAGGAAATTTCCATTAAATCGTCATACTGTATTGTTTAGCCTAGCTTACACCTTGCACCCAATCGCTGTAACTCCGTAGATAATTCTGTAGTTGCTAAGCTCCCTCATCTTTATGGAAATCAATATATTAACATATAAAACTACAGGTTATGCCAAAAATTATTGAGAGACTAGAACAACTAAGGAACTACTGAGTCATGCAGATATAATGTTGAGTAATGTCTAGGTTTACTGTAGCTTATGATATAAAATCCACATGTTCACGTATTTGCAGCAAGTGTGAAGTGTATTGAATGAAACCACATACCTTAACTGTATAGTTGAAGTGCTTTGCAGATTGCATAAACCGTAGAAAGCCATCTGTTTCTTTTGTTGCTACAGTCAAAATCAACAGTCTATCTGAAAAAGTAAAAATATAAAATGTTACTTTAGTACAATGAGGAAAAACAAAATATAAAATAGCAGAAGAAAGGGTCCTACACTTTTTTTGTATTTAATAAAAGGGCCAATTTGCCATCCCTGATCAAAAAGGCCCTTGTATTACAAAAAGTGAAGTAGTCAGTATTCGTTTTAAATTAAACTGTAAAACCCTAACATTTCCATTTTTTCAAGAAATGCAGTATATTAAGAGGCTTGGTATAACACTAACTGGTTTTCCCTATTGGCAGTACTGGGAGGTGTGTGTGTATGATTATATATATATATATATATATATATATATATATATATATATATATATATATATATATATATATATATATATATATATATATATATATATATATATATATTCACGTGCAATTGTTTCACATATGGTGGGCTAAGAGTGATAGAAGCCCTCCACCGTAAAAAGTACAGTATTTTTAGACATTCAAATAGAATCACTAATGTACTATTCCTTATTTGTACTAATATGTGTGTGTAATATATATATATATATATATATATATATATATATATATATATATATATATATATATATATATATATATATATATATATATATATATTTTTTTTTTTATTATTTTTTTTTTTTTTTTTTTTAGCGACTTGCCCATCAAAAATGATGATCAAGACAATGTTAAGGCTGGCTATGCTGTTTGCCACACAATGCGAGGCTCTGGCCCCTTTGAGCACCTTCGGCCCTGCAAGGAGCTCTCATTGCAGACATTGTGCAACCTGTCACATCACGCTGAACACCTTCAGCTTTCAATCGTGAAGTCCAGCTTGCATGGCGTTGTTCAGCTAAGAGTTACTGGCTTGGGCCTCATTTTGATTAGTTTTGTGAAAATGTAAGTTTTTTTTTTTGGCTGCCATTTTTTTGCTCGCGAGGCAATTTGTTACTGGCTTAGGTAAAAAGTGTTACTGGCTTCGGCGTCTTCTATCATTTTCCATCCTCCATCAGTGGAGTGTATTGGGGCAAATGACATCCGACGGGACAAAGATGTCATTTGCCCCATTGCAGCCTAAAGTGGCGCTCGTCACAAGCCTTCGCCGCTCATGGCAGGCCCACAATATTTAAACATTGAGTTACCAACAACCCTGCAATTACGACAACTAATATATACAGTCAGGTCCATAAATATTGGGACATTGACACAATTCTAAACTTTTTGGCTCTATACACCACCACAATGGATTTGAAATGAAACTAACAAGATGTGCTTTAACTGCAGACTTTCAGCTTTAATTTGAGGGTATTTACATCCAAATCAGGTGAACGGTGTAGGAATTACAACAGTTTGTATATGTGCCTCCCACTTTTTAAGGGACCAAAAGTAATGGGACAATTGGCTGCTCAGCTGTTCCATGGCCAGGTGTGTGTTATTCCCTCATTATCCCATTTACAAAGAGCAGATACAAGCTCCAGTGTTCATTTCAAGTGTGCTATTTGCATTTGATGCTGTTAACTCTCAATATGAGATCCAAAGAGCTGTCACTATCAGTGAAGAAAGCCATCATTGGGCTGAAAAAACAAAACAAACCCATCAGAGAGATAGCAAAAACATTAGGTGTGGCCAAATCAACTGTTTGGAACATCCTTAAAAAGAAAGAACGCACCAGTGAGCTCAGCAACACCAAAAGACCCGGAAGACCACGGAAAACAACTGTGGTGGATGACCGAAGAATTATTTCCCTGGTGAAGAAAACACCCTTCACAACAGTTGGCCAGATCAAGAACACTCTCCAGGAGGTAGGTGTATGTGTGTCAAAGTCAACAATCAAGAGAAGACTTCACCAGAGTAAATACAGAGTTCACCACAAGATGTAAACCATTGGTGAGCCTCAAAAACAGGAAGGCCAGATTAGAGTTTTCCAAACAACACCTAAAAAAGTCTTCACAGTTCTGGAACAACATCCTATGGACAGATGAGACTAAGATCAACTTGTACCAGAGTGATGGGAAGAGAAGAGTATGGAGACGGAAAGGAACTGCTCATGATCCAAAGCATACCACCTCATCAGTGAAGCATGGTGGTGGTAGTGTCATGGCGTGGGCATGTATGGCTGCCAATGGAACTGGTTCTCTATTATTTATTGATGATGTGACTGCTGACAAAAGCAGCAGAATGAATTCTGAAGTGTTTCGGGCAATATTATCTGCTCATATTCAGCCAAATGCTTCAGAACTCATTGGACGGCGCTTCACAGTACAGATGGATAATGACCCGAAGCTTACTGCAAAAGCAACCAAAGAGTTTTTTTAAGGGAAAGAAGTGGAATGTTATGCAATGGCCAAGCCAATCACCTGATCTGAATCCGATTGAGCATGCATTTCACTTGCTGAAGACAAAACTGAAGGGAAAATGCCCCAAAAACAAGCAGGAACTGAAGACAGTTGCAATAGTGGTCTGGCAGACCATCATCAGGGATGAAACCCAGCGTCTGGTGATGTCTATGCGTTCCAGACTTCAGGCTGTAATTGACTGCAAAGGATTTGCAGCCAAGTATTAAAAAGTGAAAGTTTGTTTTATGACTGTTAATCTGTCCCATTACTTTTGGTCCCTTAAAAAGTGGGAGGCACATATACAAACTGTTGTAATTCCTACACCGTTCACCTGATGTAAATACCCTCAAATTAAAGCTGAAAGGCTGCAGTTAAAGCACATCTTGTTCGTTTCAAATCAATTGTGGTGGTGTATAGAGCCAAAAAGATTAGAATTATGTCGATGTCCCAATATTTATGGACCTGACTGTATGTATGTATGTATGTATGTATGTATGTATGTATGTAAGTAATGCAGTATATAGCGATACCTTTTTTATTGGAAAAAACATATTCATGGTTTTCATGACTAGCTTTCGAGAGCTTCCTCTCTTTTTCAAGTCCGAAGCATTTCTGATATATTCTCATTGAAACACAAACAACAGTTTAAAAATAAAATAAAATAAATGTTCTGTTCAGTGGGCTGTGCAGAGGTCTGTATTGGTGTAGGTCAAAGTAAATAAATAAATAAATAAATAAATAAATAAACAGGGTCGTAAATATTTGTACATCTTGATAGTTTGAGGTACCATTAAACTGTAAGGAGACACAGGGAATAAACAAGACAAAAAAAAAACAAAAAAACAGAGAAAGCAAACATGAAAACGGATGCTACATTGTGGATACCATCCAGAAACTACATTAACGGATGAATCTACACAGAATCTCCATCAAAAAGCACAATGAGGACAGTTACTGAACTCCAGTTGGACACCACTTTTCACAAAATAACTACTTCATACAAAACCTGAAAAGAAAAATTCTCAGACGTCATTTTAAAACACACAAGAAAGGCATTTGAAATGAAAATAACACTCTTTAATATGAACACATGTATTAATGTTAACATGGAATTCCTGTCGCATTATCTAGAATTCTCTTAATTTTTGCATTACAGATAGGTTTTGTGTGTTTTAGGGTTTTTTTGTTGCTTGCTCTCGCTGTTTTTTTTTTTGCCTGGTTTATTTCTCAACTATCCCTGTGTCTCCTTACAGTTTTATGGTACCTCAAACTATCAAGATGTACAAATATTTACGACCCTGTTTATTTACTTTTGACATACATCAATACAGACCTGTGCACAGCCCAGTGAGCAGAACATTTTTTTTTTTTTTTTTAAATGATATTTGTGTTTCAATGGAAAGCTAGTCATGAAAACTATGAATATGTCTGTCCAATAAAAAAAAGGTATCACTATATACTGCATTACTGGGCGGGGACATGCAAATAAAGCAGACAGTGCATTCTTGCTCTTAAATCCAAAATGCTATTTTATACATAGCTTCTTTAAATGCATTGGGAGAGGGTATATGATTTGTGCAAAATGCAATCCTTTGCTTTAAAGCTGTGGTACAGCGGGCATATGCATTTGCAGGAGCTATGTATAAAATAGCATTTTGCATTTAAGAGCAGGAATGCATGGTCTGCTTATTTGCATGCCCCCGCCCAGTGGCTCAGAATGCAGTACAATAACTTATTCCTGGGAATCCTGAGCAAGTAATAAATTGTTCAACTTATTTTTAGACTTGCAGATGGGCTTACAAAGGTGTATAATATATATATATATATATATATATATATATATATATATATATATATATACATATACACATATAATGGATATAAAAAGTCTGCACACACCTGTCAGGTTTCTGTGCTGTAAAAAAGTTAGACAAAGATAAATCATTTCCGACTTTTTCCACCTTTAATGTGATTTATAAACTGTACAACTCAATTGAAAAACAAACTGAAATCTTTTAGGTAGAGGGAAGAAAAAATATAAAAATAAAATACTATGGTTGCATAAGTATGCACACCATTAAACCAATACTTTGTTGAAGCACCTTTTGATTTTATTACAGCACTCAGTCTTTTGGGGTATGAGTCTATCAGCATGGCACATTTTGACTTGGCAAGATTTGTCCACTTTTCTTTGCAAAAACACTCCAAATCTGTCAGATTGCGAGGGCATCTCCTGTGCACAGCCCTCTTCAGATCACCCCACAGATTTTCAATGGGATTCAGCTCTGGGCTCTGGCTGGGCCATTCCAAAACTTCAATCTTCTTCTGGTGAAGCCATTCCTTTGTTGATTTGGATGTATGTTTTGGGTTGTTGTCATGCTGAAAGATGAAGTTCCTCTTCATGTTCAGCTTTCTAGCAGAAGCCTGAAGGTTTTGTGCCAATATTGACTGGTATTTGGAACTGTTCATAATTCCCTCTATCTTAACTAAGGCCCCAGTTCCAGTATGGTGTATGGTGATGTGCAGTGTTGTTTTTTGGAATTATGGCCAAAAAGTTCAACCTTGGTTTCATCGGACAATAACACATTTTCCCACATGCTTTTGGGAGACCTCAGATGTGTTTTTGCAAAATGTAGCTTGGCTTGTATGTTTTTCTTCATAAGAAAAGGCTTGCCACTCTACCCCATAGCCCAGACATATGAAGAATACGGGAGATTGTTGTCACATGTACCACACAGCCAGTACTTGCCAGATATTCCTGCAGCTCCTTTAATGTTGCTGTAGGTTTCTTGGTAGCCTCCCAGACCAGTTTTCTTCTCGTATTTTCAGCAATTTTGGAGGGAGCTCCAGTTCTTGGTAAAATCACTGTTGTGCCATATTTTCTCCAATTGATAATGACTGTCACTGTGTTCCATGGTATATCTAATGCCTTGGGAATTCTTTTGTACCCTTCTCCTGACTGATACCTTTTAACAATGAGATCCCTCTGATGCTTTGGAAGCTCTCTGTGGACCATGGCTTCTGCTGTGGGATGCGACTAAGAAAATTTCAGGAAAGACCAACTGGAGCAGCTGAACTTTATTTGGGGTTAATCAGAGGCACTTTAAATGATGGCCGGTGTATGCGGACTCCTATTTAACACGATTTGGAATGTGATTGCTTAATTCTGAACACAGCTACATCCCCAGTTATAAGAGGTTGTGCACACTTATGCAACCACATTATTTTTCTTTTTTCTTCCCTCCACCTAAAAGATTTCAGTTTGCTTTTCCATTGAGTTGTTCAGTTTATAGGTCACATTAAAAAAGGTGGAAAAAGTTCTGAAATGATTTTTCTTTGTCTAATTTTTTTACAGCACAGAAACCTGACATTTTAACAGGGGTGTGTAGACTTTTTATATTATATATATATATATATATATATATATATATCACACACACACACACAGTTAACTCCCCGTTATCCGGCACCTACAGGGACTCCCTATTGCCGGATACGTAAAATTTCCGGTTATACAGGCGTCCCAGAATTTAAGGGTCCAAACAACCTTGATACAACCCAAAACCCCTGAAAATGCATTCAGAGAGGCATCAGCACCTTAACTGGGCCATTTAGGCCCTAAAAAAAAATAGCATTTTTTTTTTTTTTGCAGTCTCGAACTCTGGATAGTGCCGGTTTATCAGGAGTAAGTTTAAAATGGGCAAATGATGCCGATTGCTTGAGACAGCCGGTTGGTTAGGTGCCGGATAAAAATCGGGAGTATACGGATAATATATATATATATATATATATATATATATATATATATATATATATATATATATATATATATATATATATATATATATATATAAATAAAAGACAGAGATACTCTATTCTGTAAAACATAAGGATTCCTAAAAGTAGGCAAATAAAAAAAGTGTTATTTTGTTATTTTTAGCCAATGTATATAATGCCAAAATTTAAAAAAAAAAAAAAAAAGTTGTTGCGATGACTTGTTTACTGAAAATGGTCAACAAACTGCTTCTTTATTGTGGTGAAAAAGTTCAGATTTTTATAACTCATCACAGAGCAATTGAAGATATTTATGGAGTGCTGCTATTCTAATTTATAAAGATGTATTATAATAGCCCTCCTTTGAGAACTTCAGAAATAATTTATAGGGTATTTTTTGCCAGGAAGAAATAAATACAATCATATTCCTCTTATTTCAAAGTCTGTCCAGCTACATGAAACACAGGGGAATTTAAATATGTTTTAAATTACAAAGAAAAAGTCAAATGCTAGGTAGTCTTAGTAACGAATGGACTTCACGTTGGAAATAATATATTAAGACAATTTTTATAATAGTAAAAGGACAATCATTTTAAAATTAATTTTATGAGTTTTTTCTCAAGCTAGTTTTATACGTATCTGTGAATAATCAGTTGCAGAGTGTCTTGAAGACACAGTTAAAGGATCTGTGTAGTGCATTCACAAATAAAGCTTATATGCTTCTTTGCTGTGTATAGACTATTTCAAATAATATGTAGTTTAAAAAAAAAAAAAAAAATGGGATACATTTGTTGCTTTGTTTTTAAACTGTCTGTTCTCTCCCCCAGCTGAACTGCGTATCTCCTCCGACCTGTGTCTTTCAGGGGTGTGGTCAGCTATGCCTGTGTGCTGGACTATCATCGAGCTTGGAGGCAGGCTGTGCAGATTTCACTGGCCCTGCACCATGACATTATTAGCTCCTCTCCATTGCATACACAAAAGGTAACAGCTCTATTGTAGCACCCATGCAGCTGTCCCATAGGCCCACCCAGTGACCGCGCATTAACCCTCACTGCCCCACCCCCTTTAATCTTAAGCAGAACCGACAATGGTCAGACTAATTTTTTTTAATCCAATACACAGGAAGAGCTGACCACAATGTAATAAATTGAATTAGAGACCATGCTATTCTTTTACATTCTAAAACATGTTGCATATTTCCAAGAGTAGTTTTCTAAAAGAGTATATTCAAAAAATGTATCCACGGTAGTCCTAAGCAAGAGAGCAAATTACAGAACAGACATTTCTAAGCCTAGTGAAACTGGGCATTTTATTTTTTTAAAACTCCAAGAGACAATATTATCTAAATAAGTGGAATTTGATAGCTTAGTTTCACATCTGTCTTACAGTGGCAAGCGTGGGAATATCTCAAATTTCTCCTACCTACATCCCATACATGCAGGGCCAGTTATAAGAATCCAAAATGAAAAAAAGGAATCTCTTAAAAAACATATGACAATAGAATTGAATATAATCACATCTCCGTGTGTAATATTCGTGGGACAGAGGTAGTCTTCAAAATGAGATCTGCCTGGTCGTCGGAAAGAAAAGTTGAGATTGTAAACAATAACAAGATAATAGTAATAGTAATAGCAAGAACAAGATTTAGGTGTAAGTTATTGTTTCAGAAATTACATACTACAGTTCAACACTATATTCGGGGGGGGGGGGGGGGGGGTCTTCCTACTTTTAAAAATACATTTCTGGCTTTTTATTTAAAGTGTCAACGTATCATGATGGTAAAGTGCATGTTTTCATTACCCACTCGAGGATTTAGTCATATTTTCCATAAGGGAATTCAAGTTTAACACTAAAATGTCTGTGGAGAACATATTTAAAATACAAAGGAGCCTATTCAGCAAGTTTTATGAACAAAAATGCTGCAAATATCACACCCTGTATACACATATTGTATAATGTGCTGCTATGTTGGAAAACTGCCATGCATCATCTACCAAGAGCATATGTATCAATAAGTGGAGTGTGGCACCAGATTTATTCATATGTCAACAAAGCAACAGTCAATTTTAAGCATCAAAATTAAAAGTACAAGAGACGACTTAACTGAGAACACGATTTATGTTTAGCTGTAATTACAAAAGATAATAGAAAATAAAATGGTATACTTGAAAACGGTAATTTTTCATACAACAGCAGGGGAAGGAGTATAAAAAAGTTAAATGATTCAAATGACCTCAACATCATAAAAAATACTTCAACAGTGATTGGGAAGCCTAGGGATCCAGGGATCTCTGGTTGAAATACAATGCTACAAAATTATTTTCAGCTTATAATATACCATATGATTTATTTAATTTGACTAAATATACAGTATGTCAAAAACAAATCTTGTTATTTTGGCCACAAAGTGGATAAAATCCATATACTATAAAGCTAAACTAAGTTGATCTATTATTATCTATGAGAGCCTAAGCATTTCGATGTCACAACACAATCTGAACCAACAGTGCTTGCAACCTCCATCTAGAACAAAGGAATATGTGGGTGCAACATTTTGTTTTTAATAGATATACAGTATCTCACAAAAGTGAGTACACCCCTGACATTTTTGTAAATATTTTATCTTTTCATGTGACAACACTGAAAAAATGACACTCTGCTACAATGCAAAGTAGTAAGTGTACAGCCTGTATAACAGTGTAAATTTGCTGTCCCCTCAAAATAACTAAACACACAGACATTAATGTCTAAACCGTTGGCCTCAAAAAGTGAGTACACTCCTAGGTGGAAATGTCCAAATTGGGCCCAAAGTGTCAGTATTTTGTGTGGCCACCATTATTTTCCAGCACTGCCTTAACCATCATGGGCATGGAGTTCCCCAGAGTTTTACAGGTTGCCACCTTCTGTTTGAGGATGCGCCACAGATGCTCAATAGGGTTTAGGTCTGGTGACATGCTTGGCCAGTCAATCACCTTTACCTTCAGCTTCTTTAGCAACGCAGTGGTCGTTTTGGAGGTATGTTTGGTGTCATTATGTTGGAATACTGCCCTGCGGCCCAGTCTCCGAAGGGAGGGGATCATTCTCTGCTTTGGTATGTCACAGTACATGTTGACATTCATGGTTCCCTCAATGAACTGTAGCACTCATCCAGGCCCAGACCAAACATATATACACATATGTGTATATAGGTTTTCTATAAAATGTTGTGTTGATCCCTCCAATATGCATTTACCTGATGAGGTCTGAAGCTGCCTCCACTCTCTCTGCATCGTTGTTTATGTTCAAACTGAGGGGTTTTATCGCATATCAGTGTTTTTGAATTCCATGAGTGTCAACATGTACTGTGACATACTGAAAAAGAGCATGATCCCCTCCCTTCAGAGACCGGGCCGCAGGGCAGTATTCCAACATGATAACGACCCCCAAGACAACCACTGCCTTGTTAAAGAAGCTGAAGGTAAAGGTGATGGACTGGCCAAGCATGTCTCCAGACTTAAACCCTATTGAACATCTGTGGGGCATCCTCAAAAACGGAAGGTATCTAATGTCCACCAGCTCTGTGATGTCATTATGGAGCAGTGGCAACCTGTAAAGCTCTGGGGAACCCCATGTCCATGATGGTTAAGGCAGTGCTGGAAAATAATGGTGGTCACACAAAATATTGACACTTTGGGCCCAATTTGGACATTTCCACTTAGTGGTGTACTAACTTTTGTTGCCAACGGTTTAGACATTAATGGCTGTGTGTTTAGTTATTTTCAGGAGATAGCAAATATACACTGTTATACAGGCTGTACAGGCTGTACACTTACTACTTTACATTGTAGCAAAAAGTAATTTCTTCAGTGTAGTCACATAAAAAGATATAATAAAAAATATTTACAAAAATGTGAGGGGTGTACTCATTTTTGTGAGATACTGTACATTGTGAACTTAAAAACGGTCACTCAATCATCAAGATACCAAGATAAGAGTTTTAGGCCATGCTAGGGCAAATCCAGTGGTGATGATTTGGGGTATGAGACAAAAGATCTAAAATTGCATACAGCATTATGGAAACAGTAGAAGCCTATATTTTAGTCAA
This sequence comes from Discoglossus pictus, assembly GCA_027410445.1. Classification (NCBI taxonomy): domain Eukaryota; kingdom Metazoa; phylum Chordata; class Amphibia; order Anura; family Alytidae; genus Discoglossus; species Discoglossus pictus. Next base: position 357,757,983 of record CM050165.1, read on the forward strand.
ATACAGCTTTATACATTGTTTTAATTCCTTTTCCCCATGGTGGACATAATTATAGTTGCTAATTTAAGACAAGTAGTTAAAGGCTTATATGAAGCATACAGAATGTAGGCTTATAGCACATTAAATTACCCACCATTCTTTAAAATAATTACAGAACGAATTATGGTCACACCAAAGCACGTCTGGAGCAGCATACCTTGTAATCTACTCCCATCATTAAGAACCAGACCCCTCTATACAATGAGCATTAGAATCATAACATATGTGCCACATATGAACTTATAAAAGTATACAATGCCAAGTGGAACACGTAAAAAATAAAACCCATAATTGCCCATGAACAATTTAAACACACACACACATTATATATATATATATATATATATATATATATATATATATATACACACAATAATTTAGCCAGCCTTGGCTTTCAAAAACCTCTCTCTAAACTTTGCAAGTTTGTTGTCAAAGCTGTGAAACATGATAGCCAGTGCAAAGCAGAAGGCAAACAAGTGAGTGCCCAGTTGTGCAATCACAATTTGCACAAAACAAAAAATTACTTTAGTTTAACAACTTGATTCAAATGAATTTTTTTTTGCCATTTTTACTTTTTAAATAAAAGTGATGTGGGTCATATTTAAACAAAAAGCCATTTAAAATACCACTAGATAAAATGTAATCATATTTTCAATTTTCACACATTTAATGTTTGGGTCACTAGCATAACAACCACTGAAAAATACAGTATCCAAATGTACACAATTTACCATATTTTATCACAGTATTATGTGGATTTCATGCTTTTAGCAGATGGAAGGGAGATGGGGTTTAATGACTTTTCTACACAATATAGTCATTGAGGACACTTAGTGCATACGCTTCAGAAGAAAAATCTACACCCAGGGGTTGCCATTTATAGAGTAGGAAAGCATGCACATGACCCATCCCTCTCACTAACATAATTGTAAGTTTTTGTGTTATATGCCCATATATACATACATACATACATACATACATATGTTCATGTGCAAAATTGTATTGTAATTTACTTATGTTAAATTTAAGATATGATGACTGATCCATAATAGATTCTGGAAAGACTAAATAAATACATTTTTATTTCCTATTCATTGAAGTATTAGCATTTACCACAAACTTCAAAGACATTCCTTGTTTTGATCAAAAAAGGCAATGATTTCTCTTCAGGCTTTCAATGTACTTATACAGAAATTCACTGGTGTGAATCACACACCCTCTCTGTTGTCTGGCCTTCTCTACTCATTAGCATGGCACTTAACATTGTGCAGCTTGATATGTAGGACACGGGCCAATGGTTTTTAATTCCACTATATTAAAATTGTTAAGAAGTCTTTCCCATGTAACTCGCAACTCATAAATGTATTCATTATGAAGTAGCATGCCTAGAATACGTCTTGGACATAAGGTAGCAGTAATCTGCCAAGCTCACTCTTTTAAAGCACATATAAAAATGTAAACTCTGTTCTAAAACCATTTTATAAACAATTATTAGAGACTATACTTCTCGCATCGCAGCATACAACTTGTTGCGGCAGTAATTTTTGTTTTTTTTCCTCCTAAAAATGGTTTCTTCCTTCACGAACACTAAATTCACCATTCTGGGAGGTCTTCTTTGGAAACATAATTACATCTCATTTCTGCTCATTTTTAGAAACATAAGATTCTTACATGGCAAGAAAGCTTTTTGGAGCGTCAGATGGTTAAGGTGACATTTTTGAATGTGATTTCTTCAGTGGTTTCCAAAATTGAATCTATCCTCAAGGGCTGCCTGCCAGCAAGGAGTTTGTGAGCCACTTCAGAACCATATGTCTGATCATTGTAGGTTATATGGCTCCTAACTCCAATATCCCTGGATTTGTGTGATGAACACACATGGGTCAAACAACAGCTCAGTCTCCTGTCCACCTGTTATCAATCAATGACATTTTTAAAACCAAGACCGCTTGTATTATATTCTTATGACATATGCTATATTTTCTTAAGAGCATGTAGGTAAAAGAAATGTAACCATATATATTTGTATATAAATATTTGGTGCCACTTTAGAAAAAAGAAAGCCAATATATCCTAATAAAGAAATCAACGATGATTAGAATGATAAAATACTGACATGGAAAACACAATTTTTACTAGATTTAACATGAAAAAAAGTCCTTCTCCGCAACTAATTTCTCAGATGCAGCTGTCTGAATCAGGGTTAAGTGTCCTGATTTAGCAAGGGTAGGTCCTAGTTGCGCATTTTTTATTATTTTATTTTAGAGCAAAAAGCAGATTCTATAGCATTAGAAGTACAATAAACCAATGGATATAAATGTACATACATTAGAAGGCAGATATTATAAGACAGCAAATTTGTACAGGAAGAGATGAGGGCCTCCTCTCAGAAGAGCGTGATGAGAAAAGAAGTATGTAAAACAGAAAGGATAACATATATCAAGTTATGGAGGTTGGTGGTAAACTTATCTGAGTAGGTGGGTTTTTGGATAAGGGGAGAGTCTAAGATTGAGAGTTGTAAATTCCAAAGAATGGGGGTTGATCTTAAAAAGTCCTGTAGATGAGCATGGCAGTAGGTGCTCCCAGAACATTTAAACATTTTAATAGGTTTAATATACTCTGAGATCTTCACTTGCAAAAAGAAAATCTGGGACTTGATAATAAATATGCTCTTTCAGATGCTACAAAGAAGAAAAAAAGAGAGAGCTCAATTAGATATGCAACACTGTCTAGTACTGTCTCACTGGAATGCATTTCCTTGGCATTATAGGATGCCAAACAAATATCTACCTTTATGAGATGAGCGTTTTGCAAAAACTCTATCTCTGTGTTAAAAAGGTTTTATTTCTCATTGAGGTGTTCGTGCAAAGATACATTTACACAGTCAACTAAGACCAAGATTCATCCACCTATATTTTAAAATATCCTTCAGGGCTCTTTTGAATTTTGGGGGTACCAATCAATAAGCAGCACATCAATTAACACTATTCAGTTAACCTTGTTGGTGGAACTGCAGCACTACTACTGAATAGGTGGGAAACTAGAAGGCCCCCCCTCGAATGGTATTAGGGCGGCAAGAAACTAAATACGTCTGCCAGAAGCTCACAGCCGTAGACTTTTGGCAAAACATCATAAAATTTTTCTCTTAATCATTTTACACTATTAAAATATTCATCAACCACATCAATCAGGTTCTTTGTTTTTCATATAGTAAGAGGGTTCTATATATTTATTTCCACCTTAATTACAGCAGCTGGTTGATAAATATTAGTAGTTCTTGGCTTTTAGTTGTGTACAGATGTGCTAGATTTTGTAGTCCACCAGCCCAAAAAAAAAAAAAAAAAAGAAGGAGCCAAAGGCTTCCAGCAGGAATTCCCTTTGGCCGGGCAAGAATGAAGTCGTAAAAAAAAAAATTAAAAAAATATATTTTTTGGAAAGTATTTTTTTGGGTCTGAGAAAAATGAAGTTATAAACGTACATTTTAGTATTTATATATGTGCCAACAGCTTGGTAATGATGTAACAGGGGAAAAGCTGGCAGAGTCATTCCCAATCCAGGTCTGTAAAAATAATAAAATCCACTTTCCAATGTACAACCTAGTATAAATGAGCTGCATAAATGGACATACCATGAAAGACGAGAGCTGCAATGTAATATATCCAAAATTATAATAGACTCACTCTGTAGCAGACTGCTTTTGGGATAATAAAAGTGAGACATAATAAAGCAGTACCAGTATACAGTATTAATGCTTTAAGAGCAAATGTAGTGGTCATTTAATAGGATTTAATGTTTTTATATAATAAAATTAGCATTTGTAGGAAAATTATTACAATATATATTTTAAAACTTACCTTTGTACTAGAGCACTGAAGCCCCAGCTACTGTTTTCCACCCATATTAAGAAGGCTGTTCTAAAGATTTAATGATAAAATAAAAAAGCAGTGTATATGTTCAGCCTCTTGTAATATACCTATGTATTTATTTACTTTATGTACTTTGACGTGTTGAAAAGCTTTGCTTTTACTGTGTGTAATCAAACAAATAGTCCCTGTATGTACACAGGCCCTGCAGGGTTAGATGTACAGTGTAGTGTTCTATCCCATCAGGGACCACATCTCAGAAAATATGTTTCTGAGATGTAGTCCCTGATAGGCTGGACATCCAGGGACTAGTTTTACTGCCTAAATATAAAATACAGTAAAAATATAGTAAAAAAATAGTCCCTGCATGTCTCTGCCGTCACAGTTCTAGGTATGTAATATACCTCTGTATTTATTTACTTGTATGTTCTTGGGGGCTCCCTGGTGGTCCAGTGGTTAGGATTCGGTGCTTTAACCACTGCAACCTATCAATTCCAGTCAAGGAACCAAAAGGTGACACCAACCTGAAGCTAAGCAAAAGGGGGATTTTTGGGAGGGGGAGGATTGCTCAATGATGAAAAACAAAAAAATCAAATATGAAATGTATTTTCATTAAGAATTCTATGATGTTTTAAAAAATGAAGAATAAATAACAGTATCCACATTATGTATTCTATGACTGCAAAACACCATCCCAGGCTCGGAAAGTGAATGCGAGGTCTGAGCTTTAAACTGGGCACCAATGAATCAAGCAGGCAGTAAATAAAGAGCCCTGTGTTAGGAAATGTTTACTAAAAGATTTGATATACAGCAGCATTTGGTATAGAGGAGAGAAAGCAGAACAGATTTACCCATGACTATTTCTCCCCTTCTCAAATACAGACTATATAAATACAACTCACAGCAGGCTCTGCCCTTTTTACCTCTGCTGTAAAAGTAAAAAAGTTTTTAGATCCTATCGAAATGTTTACACCATCAAGAAATAACAGCTCATCTCCTCTTGCTGTAATTTATAGGAGGCAGCTGTTCAAATTAACGCGTATTGAAAGAGGAAACACATCCAGGGCCTAGGGAGGGCAACTCATTTGTCATTATCAGTGTAGGAAGTGTGATGAAATTACTGTCATATATTTATACTGGTCTGTGATGTAAAAAATACTTGACACCCGGGGTGAAGGAGACAGAATAATTCTAGGGGGATACAGCTCATTGCTTACGCAGTCCGGAAAATAGCATGTGTGATATATATATATATATATATATATATATATACACACACACAGAAAATCTGTGGGGTGGATTTGTTCCCCACATCCACCCCGCCCCCAGTTCCTACACTTATGTTTTTTTGTTTTTTGTTTTACTTTTAAAATTCTTTATTATTTCAAAGTTTCAAAACATTACCTAAAAATAAATACATGGATGAACTACTTTAAACACAGCACCATAATATATAAGATCACCTGATAAATTATACTTTTAAATAGATCATTCATTCTTTCTTCATTAATGGTAGCCTAGTCTTTTTTCTACAATTGTTACACTTATAAAGAAGCAAGTTATATAGTAAATATTAGTATCACCGATGGGTGCCAGAGGACCTTTAGTTCAATTTTCGACACATATCTTTTTGGTACGTATGCTTTGAACCATGCACTTTATGGCACTATTTTTCTCTGTGCATTTATAATAAAAAAGGTAAAATGCAACATTTATTTCCCAGTGTTTTTATAATTTATTTTCCAAGAGTATATGCTTACATACGGATTGCACTAGTTTGTATCTGCCAATAATAAAGAGAGACAAAAACGCTCAGAAATGTATCCTAAGACACAGTATTTCTAGCTAAATTCAAACATTATGATAAATACAAACAAACAATCACCCCTTTTTTTTTTTTTTTTTTTTTAAATATAGCTAGTTCTTCTGTATTGGGGAATTAAATTTGTTGTCAAACTGCTCCTTTCCACTGCCATAGTACAGGCACAACAAGATATTTACAAGTCCCAAAACCCACCTGTAAAGTTGCCTTAACTTACTTCCCTTCTTCTACAGACTACAGCAAGGCACATATTTCCCAAACATAACGAAAAATAAATAAATGCGCTTTTGGATAGTTTTATAGGGTAAGTTCAGATGGAATACTTCCAGGGAGGAATGTGGCATTACATTACAGTACAGTGGTACTGCACTTTTCTGCTTCAAAACTTGTTTAATTTTGCATTTAACGCTTGCTCGGCACTCGCCGCTTGTTCACCACTTGTCGTTCTTGCGAAGTCAATTTACATTACTCCTTATGGTAGCTCCTTATCGTTTGGTACTTGACATTAATTGATTACAGAAGGCACGATGAGTGGCAAAATTTACAAGTACCAAGCCACCACTATATTAGTGTCATTTGGGAAAACCTTCATGTTTGTAAAGTATTATAAAAAATAAAAAAAAACTATGCTTTATTGAGTATCAAGAAAAATGCTGCAATGGTTAAAATAGATAACCAAAAAAGAAACAACAGAGTTCCCTATTATGTGCACACCTATTTTAACTCAAAATGAGCTAAAAAGATTGTGAATTAAAACTAAGCTTTTAATAAATAGTTTAAAAATACTATAAAAATATACAGAAGCAGGTTGTGTAGATCGAAGTTACTTGGATATATAAAAATTATCATATATTAAATCCAGACTCTGAGAATGAGTACCATGTGCTAAATAAATTACTTTAAAAAGTGAACATTAATGTGCAAAAATGCAGAAAAAGTGCTAATAATAAATAATATGGAACCTTAAAATTAATATAGGTTCTCAAGTGCTAAAGTAGATTAAAGTGAATTGAGTAAGTATCTAATACAGGGGTGAGAAATTTCCTTCATCTAGAATAAATAAATAGTGTCACACAATGAATGAACCTACAGATTCCCCTTATATATTGGGCTATTAGGTCATTTAAAGTGACTAGTGCTATTGCTTCAATAGAATTGCATAAATTCCTCGATAAATTATTTTTAAATAATCTGTTTATTTTTAAAAACTAGTATTTTTATATAAAGATTCGTTGTATCGAGGTATAGAGCAACTGTAAATTAAACATGAATAGCTGAAGTAACTAAAGACGTTGCTCTCAGTATTCACTTCAGTGGTGAGATACTGTCAGAGAGCTACTACACGGCATGCCACGAGGTAGAGACGCCTTGCAATGACATCATCAACCTGCGTGTACGCTCCTGCGTCTGTCCCTGGGTCAGACGCAGGAGCGTACACGCAGGTTGATGACGTCATTGCAAGGCGTCTCTACCTCGTGGCACGCCGTGTAGTAGCTCTCTGACAGTATCTCACCACTGAAGTGAATAGTAACTGAGAGCAACGTCTTTAGTTACTTCAGCTATTCATGTTTAATTTACAGTTGCTCTATACAACGAATCTTTATATAAAAATACTAGTTTTTTAAAATAAACAGATTATTTAAAAATAATTTATCGAGGAATTTATGCAATTCTATTGAAGCAATAGCACTAGTCACTTTAAATGACCTAATAGCCCAATATATAAGGGGAATCTGTAGGTTCATTCATTGTGTGACACTATTTATTCTAGATGAAGGAAATTTCTCACCCCTGTATTAGATACTTACTCAATTCACTTTAATCTACTTTAGCACTATAGAACCTATAATAATTTTAAGGTTCCATATTATTTAATATTAGCACTTTTTCTGCACATTAATGTTCACTTTTTAAAGTAATTTATTTAGTAACTTCGATCTACACAACCTGCTTCGGAATATTTTTATAGTATTTTTAAACTATTTATTAAAAGCTAAGTTTTAATTCACAATCTTTTTAGCTCTTTTTGAGTTAAAATAGGTGTGCACATAACAGGGAACTCTGTATCTTTTTTGGTTACATATTGTACATTATCCCTAGTAGCACCCTATTAGTATATTGTACTTGCCTAGACCTTGAGCTACCTTTTGCTCTATTTGTTAAGTATCAATGGTTAAAATAGAGAATAGATGTGCCAGCGATGCTTGGTAACGAGGCATAAAAAGACTGTAGTATTAATTAGGTTTTGGTATCATTGCTTTAAGATACATTTCTAAACACTCTATATGTCAAATTGTCAGACATAGTAAAGTGCAGAAAAGGACGACAACATCTGTATACACCATGTACAAATAATCAGTAGGCAGAAGGATACGTCGCTTAATGGGATACACCAAAGTGTGTCCCATAGTATAACACCAACTATCAATATACAGAGATTGAGAGAGAAACCTGAAGTCTCAATTGATCCTCCTTACTGGAGGGACAAGTAACCTTCCGCAGACAACAAAAAGCCTGAGCATAGACTATATTTTTATTCACTTTTATTTGTATCGTGCCAACATATTCCATAGCGCTGTAAAAGGGATAAGAACATGGACAAATCAATATTAACAACATTAGAAAATAAGGGGCCCTGTTTTGAGTTTAGAATCTTTGTAGAAAGTGCTTTGTCAAAAGCACCCTAAAAGACTGTAAACTTGCAGCTTACAATCTATAGCATAAAAAAAATTAAAAATAAAATCCTGATCTGACTACTAGCCACTATTGTGCTCTAAAGCACCATTCCCAATATGACCCAAGCTCCAAATCTAGCTCCAATTAAAAAACACACATTCAAAACAAAGTAGAGACCCATATTATGGGATGACAGAAACCCCAGCCAGCATAAAAGACCATAGGCCATTCCAATTTTGCTTCAAGCTAAACGCTGAAAATAAAAACTGCCCACAGGGGGCCTCACAGTCGCTATAAAGTATGTGAACCAAGGTTAAACTTTAAACCCCATTAGTAGACGAACGGCTTATAACCAACTGCTGTAGGCTTTCAATCAAAGGCTGAATACTCTATTCTCTATTTTAACCATTGCAGCGTTTTTTACAGATAAACAAAAAATATGCTTTATTGAGTATTTGAATACTATACGACTGGTTGTTAAGCACCAATATTCAGTTATACTTAGTATGTTTGTAAAGTGCGTAATATACTAACAATAGCAGTTATTTTAGCAATTTGGATAACATTAATAAAGAAAATATTCTACTTGTGTCTGGGAACTTCCATATTGGACAATGATCATCGTTCTGTGAATTGCACTTATATCTAATACTGGGGCCACAAAAGCGTCCATGAAAAGCGCACACACAGAGGGCCCAGGTTCCAAACTTATTTTGCTCAACTTTCTGAGATTGCACCAATTTGGTTGATTTCATAATTACATTGCTATAGAAATGGTATACTCATTACATATCAAAGCAATAATAACATATTCTCATTTAGCCAGTGATAGTCAATACAAATGATTGCAATAAACACAGTTTTAAATCTTATCTGTGGCTTCAGATAACGAGATCCACACTCCATATATACCACTTGAACAAAAATCACTTATCGTTGGCAAATGGGTTTTTATCAGCAGCTTGTTAAAACTCAATCCAGCAATTGTCATTTGGCTACATCTGGGATTTGTGAATTGGTAGCAGCTTGAGCTACTGACACAGACATTATAGTAACTCTGAAGTTTATAGAGGGATTTGTTACAAGCATAAACAGAACCAGATCCAAGTAAATATTTAGTGTCCAATTTGTCAATATGTTAGTCCTGTTATCATATGTAGAGTATTTCCATATGATATATGTTACACCATAAACAAATATACACAGAGTAAATTGGTTACAGGAATCAACTACTGTGGTTTGTCTAAATGCATTACTTAGTTAATAAGGTGGTTTATATATAGAATATTGACGTTCTATTGTATTTGTAATTATCCATTTCAACATACACCACTGAAGTCAACCTTTCTTCACTTTTAATTAAGTGTAATTTAGGGAGAGAAAAAACTGTCTATGGTAAACTGCCTTTGAGGGTAAAAAAAAATAAAAACATATATTCCGGTAAAAGAAACAGAGAGGCTTTAACCTTTTTGCTTACAATGTCATTTTCTACCATGACTGAAACAAACATTTTATAAAACTTGCTAAATAGGGGATATTAAAGCTCAGGACAACATGTATTTTGTTCTATATATTCTGTTTTTTTTGGAATGTTTCCAGAGAGCTGCATAGGCCCTTTTTTTTAAGAGAAAATGTCTTTGGGGGTAGCATTTTATTTTTACCATACTGGGATCTCCGACATGTGAAAGGTGTCCCACAGCTGGAAGCTTCCAATGGAATACCACTTTGTGTCATGTTTGAGATAACTAAAAAGCATCAATATGTGATACCAGCACTTACCATCCAATTCCAGTCTATAGCCCTTATTACCAAATATAATTAAAAACAAAAATAAAGAAATAAAAAACCCATATCACTTAGAGAATAATGTATAAAAAATATATGCTAAAAATAATAGAAGATAGTATATTTACAGTACAAGAATAATTGAACAAACATTGGTATATTACATGCCTCCAAACACTTTTTTTCCTGTTAAGAGTATAATTGGATCTGGGAACTCTCAGCTTCAATTGAAATTGTAGGAGTTAACAGATTATTCATACAATCACCATCACTTCCTTTCTGTCTGGCCGCTGATTACTCTGACAGATTTTCTCTACAGGGAATTTAGGAAGTTGTAGAACTGCTATTATTACTAAGTGTAGAACTACAATTCCCAAAATTCCACTGGAAATTGTTCCTCAGCAATACGTCACTACTCCTCCAGATTACATTAGGATAAATATGTTTGACATATTTATAAAAATACTTATTCAGAGAAACAAATTGTTAAAATAAGTAGTATTTTATATATCAGGGTGAGCTCAATAGAAAAGCATATACACACACACAGTGGATATACAAAGTCTACACACCCCTGTTAAAATGTCAGGTTTCTGTGCTGTAAAAAAAAATTAGACAAAGATAAGTCATTTCAGAATTTTCCCACCTTTAATGTGACCTATAAAAACTGTACAACTCAATTGAAAAACAAACTGAAATCTTTTAGGTGGAGGGAAGAAAAAAGAAAAATAATGTGGTTGCATAAGTCTGCACACCCTCTTATAACTGGGGATGTAGCTGTGTTCAGAATTAAGCAATCACATTCCAAATTGTGTTAAATAGGAGTCAGCATACACCGGCCATCATTTAAAGTGCCTCTGATTAACCCCAAATAAAGTTCAGCTGCTCTAGTTGGTCTTTCCTGATTTTTTTTTAGTTGCATCCCACAGCAAAAGCCATGGTCCACAGAGAGCTTCCAAAGCATCAGAGGGATCTCATTGTTAAAAGGTATCAGTCAGGAGAAGGGTACAAAAGAATTCCCAAGGCATTAGATATACCATGGAACACAGTGAAGACAGTCATCATCAAGTGGAGAAAATATGGCACAACAGTGACATTACCAAGAACTGGAGCTCCCTCCAAAATTTTTGAAAAGACGAGAAGAAAACTGGTCTGGGAGGCTACCAAGAGGCCTACAGCAACATTAAAGGAGCGGCAGGAATATCTGGCAAGTACTGGCTGTGTGGTACATGTGACAACAATCTCCCGTATTCTTCATATGACTGGGCTATGGGGTAGAGTGGCAAGCCTTTTCTTATGAAGAAAAACATACAAGCCAGGCTACATTTTGCAAAAACACATCTGAGGTCTCCCAAAAGCATGTGGGAAAAGGTGTTATGGTCCGATGAAACCAAGGTTGAACTTTTTGGCCATAATTCCAAAAGATATGTTTGGCGCAAAAACAACATCACCAAAAAAACACCATACCCACAGTGAAGCATGGTGGTGGCAGCATCATGCTTTGGGGCTGTTTTTCTTCAGCTTGAACTGGGGCCCTAGTTAAGATAGAGGGAATTAGGAACAGTTCCAAATACCAGTCAATATTGGCACAACACCTTCAGGCTTCTGCTAGAAAGCTGAACATGAAGAGGAACTTCATCTTTCAGCATGACAACGATCGAAAGCATACATCCAAATCAACAAAGGAATGGCTTCACCAGAAGAAGATTGAAGTTTTGGAATGGCCCAGCCAGAGCCCAGACCTGAATCCGATTGAAAATCTTGGGGGTGATCTGAAGAGGGCTGTGCACAGAAGATGCCCTCGCAATCTGACAGATTTGGAGTGTTTTTGCAAAGAGCAGTGGGCAAATCTTGCAAAGTCAAAATGTGCCATGCTGATAGACTCATACCCAAAAAGACTGAGTGCTGTAATAAAATCAAAAGGTGCTTCAACAAAGTATTAGTTTATGGGTGTGCATATTTATGAAACCATATTATTTTATTTTTATATTTTTTCTTCCCTCCACCTAAAAGATTTCAGTTTATTTTTCAATTGAGTGGAAAAAGTTCTGAATGATTTATCTTTGTCTCATTTTTTTACAGCACAGAAACCTGACATTCTAACAGGGGTGTGTAGACTTTTTATATCCACTGTGTGCATGTGTAATATATATATGGTTTTAGAAATTCAAATGTGAACACAGATGTACTTTTTATTTACTGTACGGTGGAGGGCTTCCATCGCACTTTTACCCACCATATATTAAATGATTGTTGTGCTGAACTACCTACTCATAAGGTCTACAACACAAGCTGAGATCCCACTCCATGGTGATGATAGCAAGTAAGCTTGAAACTGCTGGACGTGGATAGAATTCCCAGCTTGTGTAAATTCCAACCTCAGCTTTGCATAAAAGCTGTGTAATGCAGCAGGCATAAGCTTAAAGGAAACCATGTTTGAATGGTTTAGGGATTTAAGAGTGAGGCATTTGTGGGCACATTTGCATGTCCCTGTTCAGCTTCCCAGAATGCAGTGTGATAACTGTTTTTCTCGGAATTCTGAGCTGGAAACAGTGTTTTAGCCATTCAAATCTGAACACGAATGTACTAATTTATATATATATATATATATATATATATATATATATATATATATATATATATATATATATATATATATATATATATATATAAATAAATCTATTTCTATGATATCATGTAGACATGTGAACGCACCATCCATTTTTCTAGGAAAGTCTGTCTGGCTCTTTAGTTTTCTGTATTTACATTCACTAAAACTACCCAATAAAGTGTAAGAGTTTATATATCAAATATGCAAAAAACAGAGTATTGCAAAATAAAGTAATACCCTCGCTCCAGTAAATTCTAATTGTGGAGGGTCTAATTTGTATATTCCATTAAATAGTGCTATATAGCTACAAAACAGAAGAAGAACATGCCCCTCTTTTGGAAAGCTTGTTTTTATACTACAATATTCAGTTGTTTTGCTTTTATACACCGCAGCTCCAAATTACATTTCAAATGTGAAAATCTATAATCATTTTAATTCATAGAGACGTAAAAAAACAGGTTAAATACAAATGATAAATGGTTTGCCTTAGACAAGATTCTTCAGTCATAAGGTACCTGTTGAAGTGATGTACATGCTAGGAGTTCATTATAAAATGGAGTGTGCATCTCTGTGCACAGAGATTAATACAGCCTCCTGCCATTGCCAACAAAGCCAATATTGTATCAAGGCAGTATAAACTGGCCAAGTCAGTTCACATGCATTTCCTGCAAACTACATTTTTGGAAAAAGAAAAAGAAATATCCAGAAGAAACTTTTTAACCCTTTTAGAAGACACTGACATAGTGTATGCAGCCAGTAGGAGAATGTTTTCCACAGCATTCTGCCAAAAAGCCAAGGAACGTTTAAATAAGAGGTTACCATCTCCCTGCAAACTAGGATGTGGTGTAAAAGGACAAACTCAAGAAAGTAATTACACAATGGCAGCAGCATTCGAGACATCTGATCATATATTCAGGCCTGAAATGAAGCCAGCTTTTTTTGTAAAGAGGCTTCATTGTACATCTTTAAATGTAATATTACAAAACATCATGAAATTTGGAGCATGTTAGCACTTGCAACAAACTACACGGTTAATGTTAGGGAAACACACAGAAAGGATGATTTAAATTAAAATACTGAGAATTACATCATTATTAAGTTAAATCAAAAAGACTCAGGTCAAGCAGGAATCTTGTACATGCGAGGGAATGCGTAAAATAAACAGAGCAAGTCTGGTGTCTGGGGCCATTACACAGTCATCTGGGGGAGGATACTCAATGAATCAGTGTCTGAACACCTTACAAAGAAACCAAGCACAAGCCCTGCATTACCTACCAGTGCTCAACTTGCTAATCATCCCAATGGGCAACCTGACCAACATTTGTACAGCAGAATCTGATCTGGATTTGAAACAAATGAGTTCCTAAATATAGAAATTTTGTGTAAAGTCAATTTTCCCACAGAATATTATTTTACATTTCCATGAAACAGGAAGTGTCTATTTCACCGGGAAGTGCAATAAAAAAAAATATAGTATGAACAGATCTACCACAACTATTAAATGAGACAGCATTTTCAGTGCAGAGGTCCCAAACTAATTTCTAACAGCAAATTATATATATTACACACAGCAAAAATAAAAATAAAACACTGCAACAATATAGTGCCAAATGTTATTGTATTGGTTGGAAGTGCACCTCGGACAAAAGGCTACGTTTCAGATCACTAAGCCCTGCTCTGAGGTGCACTTCCAACCAATACAATAACATTTGGCACTATATTGCTGCAGTGTCTTCTTGCTATTACAGTGCATTGCTGAAACTGCTGATATTTATATATATATATATATATATATATATATATATATATATATATATATATATATTTGAATAATCAGAGTATTGCAGTGAATAGTGATACCTTTTTTATTAGACAAACGTATTCATAATAAAGCGACAAACTTTCGAGAGATAATGTCTCTCTTTATCAAGTCAAAAAGAGATACTGATACAAGTATGAACTAAAAACAGCAAACAGAAAGAGGTGGGACAAAAAAAAAATTGGAAAAACAAGAAAGACAAAATTAATTGGCCAGAGTTAAGTGAGAAATAAATTTATATATATATATATATATATATATATATATATATATATATATATATATATATATATATATATATATATATATATATATATATATATATTCCAATAAATAGGTGCTGCTTTATACTGCAAAACTCCAAACTAATAAATCTATAAAATCATGAAAAGATAAGTGTATTGCTGTAACACTTTTTACAAGACATAAGCAGTGCTCACATAGGCAGTAAATCATGTCCTTACACAGGGGCAAAGTGAAAAATTAAACAGTGCGAAGAAGTTGCAAAAAAAAAAATTATCACTGGATACTGCAATAGATTTATTTTTCATTTGTTCTAACATCCAAGAAACATTATAATATATATATATATATATATATATATATATATATATATATATATATATATATATATATATATATATAGTGGAGTAGTTGTGAGTGTCTAGTATAACAGATGCAGATTACATTGTTATAGTATAAAGTGATACATTTTATTGAACAAACATCTAATTTACAAGCTTTTGAGTAAGTACAACTATACTGGCTAAGATGTAACATAAGCATTAATGTATAGACACCTACTCATGTACATACTCATTTTGCATCATTATGACATTTGTTATTAATTAAAATCTGCTATATTCTATTAACATGAATCAGATGTATAGTAATATTTTCTTTCCTAAAAAGGACAATGTTCCCCTCTGGTCTCTCACAGCACTGCTCCAATATATTCTTCATGTAAGGAGCCTGTAAAGCTTCCTGCTGATTTCTGCCTGAACACTATTTATATGAACATGATATTCTGATGCACTGAAAACAACATTAAGTCCATTTGTAATTGATATGAGACATTTCCTTACCTGGGGGAATGAGTGGCAGCTCTGCCTCAGTATCTTTTGCATTGGTAGACTGTGAAAACAGGAGTGGATTAAAACATAATAGCAATAAGAGAGGTGAAGCACCATAGCCCCAAGGCATCTTGCCCCTTGGTCTAGTAAAGCAGCAGCTAGAGGAGAATTAACTGGAGAATGTCAGCAGCTGAGCAGGATAAGGAGCAGTACATTCTGCAAAGGACATGCCCCGCCCCCTGCAGTGTGCCAGCTCTGTGATAGGGCGAGGCTGCTGCTAATCAAAGGCAGTGTGAAATCACCCCTTCTGTGCCAAAGTGACCAGCAAAGAGCACATTAATAAAGACTAGTCAGTGCAGAGATTATTACATCATATTGAATTGATTCTGTCTGGAAATGTTGATGCAAAACAAAAGTGACATGTGCTATATATATATATATATATATATCTCTTCAGAGCTGTCTGGATAATGTGGTGATGCATCTCCAGTACCTTTCAACTTGAAATCATGACCTCTTGTTTTTGCATTCCTCTTTTTCTAGAAGATTTTAGGAAATACTTTAATATGTATAGTTTGGTGAACAGAAAGGAGATGGATGACATGCTGTGTTTTTGTCGTTCGGTCGTGTCTGACTCTCCATGACCTCATAGACCATAACACACCATGCTGATCCACTTGGTATTCATGGCAGAGATACTGGAGCGGGTTGCCAGTTCCTTCTCCAGTGGGCCACAGCATACAGCTCCTGGTATTCCTAGGTGGTCTCCCATCCAAGTACTGCCCAGGCCAAACCCTGCATGGCTTCAGGGTTTTGTGACCAATTGGTTCCCTGAATGGAATCGAACGCAGGTCGCATCGGTGAAATCACTGAATCCTAACTACCAGACCACTAAATTTCAAATACATCAAATGATTAACGTGATCTAAAAAAAACTATTTTTCCCCCAAAATGTTTTTATGTCCATGAATTACTTAGCTACCAATATTGTTAGTTTGGTATCGAGACACTTTTGTCTCAAGTTTTATTCACCTTGTTTATGTTAAGTTTTATCTCCACTTTTTAACTAATTTTATCTCCCAGCATTTTTTCCAGTTCTATCACCATTTTTGTCTCCACTTTTAACTCAACTTTTGAATTCCACTCTTTAACTCCACTTTTTGTCTCCAGAACTATCTCTACTCAAGTTGTATCTCCTTTTTTAGCTCAACTACGAAAGTAGAGATAAAAAGTCTAGGGTGGGCCCCCCTACATTAAAGAATATTTATGTGTGTGTATATATATATATATATATATATATATATATATATACTGTATATATGTTACGGGCAAAGTGTATAATCCGGGCATTCTGTATAATGCCCGGGCAATGTGTATAATCGCATTCTGTACAATGCCCGCCTGGCAATGTGTATGATCTTTTATTCTTATTTGACTGGGCAATGTGTTGAATAATGACAACAAGGTTTTGGAGTTAGTATCATCATTTATTAGAGCAAGGCAAATAACTGGGTCTTTTAATTAGTTAATCGTAAGGATCATCATTTATTAGAGCAAGAACTGCTGTGGCACTTGGAATTAGAGCTGACGGGTACCTCTACATGCTCACTTTTTTTAAATGCATTTGGTTTTGCAGTCGCATTACTTATACCCTTGTGACCCTGACACCCTGTTGTAAGATGCTCTAATAAATGATGATACTACTTCAAAAAACCTTGTTGTCATTATTCAACACATCATACACATTGCCCGGCGGGCCTTGTACAGAATGCCATTATACACATTGCCCGGGCATTATACAGAATACCCAGATTATACACCTTGCCCGTAACTATATATATATATATATATATATATATATATATATATATATATATATATATATATATACACTGTACTTTGCTGTGATCCAGTCCTTCCTTTCTCTTGCAGTTACTGGGGTTGCTTGATCCCAGTGTTGGCTGAAGCACTATGGGAGCTGGAGGTACTGGAGGGTTCTCTTTCAGTTTAAATTTTATAAAGTTTGAGCAATGAGTCTTAGATCAATAAGTAGTCTGATGGGAATTTTCCACGGGATTGTGGGTATAGTTCCCCTGATCGGTTAGGCCTTCAAAGGTAAAATCTCTTGTTGGTTTGTGTAGACAGGCCTCTCAATGCTGGAGGGTGTGACCTGGTGTGTAGGGGCTGGAGAGGTGTGCCGCTTCTTCTATGGACACTGTCCACAAGCCTGGCCTATAAGTGAAATACAAATAAGAAGAGGAGCAGGCAATCCTAGTGTAGATCACCAAAAGTATATTGAGAAGAAAGACAACATGTATTTGTAGGTGCCCTCACCTTGGGTTACCTCATAGGTATGAGGTATAGTGTGCACTTTTGTCAATCTGACGTAGTTGTTACCTCTTCCCTGATACACCCCCCCCCAAGGGGGCACAGTAGGGCCTAGGGGGCCCTACACAATGAAAGAAAAAAATTAAAAAATTAAATTACATAGCACTCCACCCCAGAGGAGGCCCCTTGTGCATTGCACCACTGGTAGTCCCGCCCCTAATTGAAGACAAATTACAAAGCTCCTACAAATCTCCAAAACTCTCCAAATAGGATTTTTTTTTCTGCTTAAATATCTTTTTTTCATGAGTTTAAAAATCAGTTTGTTTGTTTATCTTGACATGAGCTGTAAATGACCTGATGTCTGGAAAATTTTGATTAAATTCAAATTTTGACAGCAGAAAAAATGTTCACACAAAGATGTGAAAAAAGAGCAAAACTGAATTATGTCTGTGCATACAAACATACTAAAGATATACAAAGAAGACTTGTTATTTGCTTACTAAACTCCAGTCCTCAAGCCAGTATTCATGCTTCAAATTTTCAGGATATCTTATTTGAGAGAGCCAAGTAGTGTCTTTTGTATTTGCTTACCTATTCATACAGCAATAATACAATATATGTGTCATAGATCCAGTCCTGCTCTATATCTTGAAAGTACTCTGTTTCTAAGATTCTTTGTGTATGGCTCTTGGCAGCCTATATGGAATGCTGTAGAAGAGTGTCTTGTTTTTAAAACTTTTCTATGATAATATAATCAATATGCTGAGTGTATCCGATTCTTAATGTCCAGGAAAACCCAGAACTGAGTTCATATGAGGTAGTGCAGTCAAATATAGGGTAGCGGGGCCTCAATACTCCTGCTTCCAGCACGCAGCTGTACATTTGTTTATCTTAAAGCTATAGTTACCCAGCATGTTTCTTGGCTGTTTAACGATTCCTTGCTTCATAAGATTACAACAGCACTCAGTATAATACCATGTTTGTTTTCACCTCTAAACCTTGGCTTCTGTGCATGTCATTTCAGAGCAAAAGTAGAGTAAACTCTTGCAAGTTTATAATGAAAAAAATGAGTTTTGGCTCTTGTGCATTAAACTTTTAAATCTCTGTCAGTGTGAAAAATTCACTTGAGAAAGCTTCATGGTAGTGACATAAACACATGAAATGTGTACATAATGTACATGATGCTCCATGCATATATATGTATATATTCTGTAAAACTGTACAGACTGTGTACTTCCTCCCTTGTGTCTCATTTCCCTCCTCCTCTCCCTCCCCTGTGTCTCCTTTCCCCTTCCTCTCCCACCCTTCTGTCTCCTCCCCTGTGTTTTTACCCCCTCTCCCTCCCATGTCTCTAAACCCCTCCCCTCTGTCTCTTTCTCTCCTGTGTCTCTTTCCCCCCTCTCCCTCCAATGCATCTCTTTCCCCCTCCCCTGTGTCTCTTTCCCACTCTCCCTCCCGTGTCTCTTCCCCCTCTCTTGTGTCTTTCCCCCCCTGTCCCCCCTCCCCCTGCGTCTGTTCCCCCTCCCTTGTTTCTCTTCCCTCCCATTTCCCTCTCCTGTGTCTTTCCCCCCACCCCTGTGTATTTCCCCTCTCCTCTCCCTCCCCTCTCCCTCCCTTGTCTCTTCCCCCCTTCTCTCACTCCACGGACTCTTCTCCCTCCTCTCCCTCCCCTCTGTCTCTTCCCCCCTCCTCTCCCTGCCCTGTGTATCTTTCCCTCCTGTATCTCTTCCCCACCTCTCCCTCCCCTGTGTCTCTTTCCTCCTCTCCTGTGTCACTTTCTAGCTCCCCTGTGTCTCTTTCCCCCTCTCCCTCCCCTGTGTCTCTTCCCCCCTCTCCCTCCCATGCGTATCCTTCCCCTCCCCTGTGTCACTTCCCCCTTCCTTATGTCTCTTCCCCTCCATTTCCCTCCCCTGTGTCTCTTCCCCCTCCTCTCCCTCCCCTGTGTCTCTTCCCCCTCCTCTCCCCTGTGTCTCTTGGCCCTTCTAGCATTCCTCTATGTCTCTCCCCCTCCTCCCCTGTGTGTCTTTCCCCTACTCCCCTGTGTGTCTCTCACCTCCTCCCCTATGTGTCTCTTCCCTCCTCTGTGTGTGTCTTCCACCCTTTTCTCCCTTATGACTGACGTTGCGCAGTGCGCATGAGCGGAAAACGCTGCGCAGTGAGCTTGCGTGGATAACGCTGCGCAATGTGCATACGCGCTCCTGCCCAAATCTACCGCCGCACAATGCGCATGCGCGGGGCTTTGCGATCGATCGGTTGTCAAACTGCGATTTGTGGCAAAGAGTGACGACGAATCGCAGTTTGACAATTATAATATGTGATGCAAGTGTACATACATTTATGTATGCATGCAGTATCTAAAAATATATCATCTATACTACCATAAAGAAATGCTGCTGCATGTAGACATGTTTGTGTCTATTCTGTGGCACTGCAGTGTTGGAATTCTGCTCCCTGTGTAAATATGCAGTTTTAGGATTAGGTTTTGATGGACAAGTTGAAATATTTACTTGGAACACCTATGATTTATCTTGAAAAAGAAGTGGATGAACAGATAAATTACAGTAATATGGCGACTGGCTTCATCATAGAACAAACAACTTGTATAGATTATAAAATTTTAACACCTGCATTACATGGAAATCAATCTGTTTTCTGTTTAGTTCTTACTGTGGTCAATATATTCTACATTTTGTCAACAACAAAATGCAATAAATATTGACTAAGCATGGAAGTTATAATTCATATATCACATGGGAGATAAGTATTATCTCCTACAATGTTTGCTATATTGTGACACCTGATCATGACATCATGGGTTAAGTTCAAGATACAAGTACATTAAGATTTATTATAAATGGCTCTTATTCTAAAAACATTTTAGAAACAAAGATCTGTTTATTATTTTACACATCCTAACACGTAAGCACCTTTCAATGTTTATTTTGGTTTACTTTGACGTTATAATATTTTTTTGGATAATACACAGTAAGAAACCCCATGTTAATTTAGGTTTCAGTATGGGAATATTTTCTTGTATTTGTTCTTCTGCAGCATGGCCTGCTGCCTTCTCCTCAGACATCAGGCTCACACATTGGCAGCCAATGTGATTTGTATATTAACAGTAATGATAGATTGCTATTGAGTGCTAAGTGATACCCACTAGGAAACAAGAAGAAGCTATTCTTAGGGAAGGGAACAGTTTTTCAGCAACCGGTATATAATGGGCCATTAAGGTACGATATACAGACCTCCCAGTTTTCAGGTGCAATTTTCTGATTTATGCCTCTGTCCCTGCATATTATGTTTCCCTGAAAAAGTCACTAGCATAACATATGATATAAGGGGAGCTGTAGCCCATGTTACTAATGTAGAGTTTTTGAAACCTTCAGGTTTGGGCTGCTACTCTTTCTGCCTTGGATACTGTTGAGACAAAGTTGCCCTTTCATCTCAGTGTGTGAACCTCGTTCATTGTGTGATTGTAAATAAAAGACAAATGTGGGGTAATATGAAAGACCTAACAAGTGTTTTGAGCTGTACTGAACAAAATATCTTATAGTACATTTAGTTTCTAGCAATATTACTATTAGAATAAAATATTTTATTATAGAATCCAGTTCTGTTTCTCTTTCCCAACCTTGGGAATTGAGATTGGGAAAATATTGGATATTCTCACTAAATGTGAATTTATAGTAGTGATAGAATTAACCATGACTTCAATTTAACGACCTAAAGCCAAGTGTGGCTCATTCCTGATCAGCATATGGCTCTTTTGTCATAGTTTAATCTAAAGACACTTAGCATTAAGACAGTTGATCAGATTATAGCTAAAATAGCAAACACTTTTTGCTTTATTTCTGTCTCTAATGTCTGTACCA
This sequence comes from Discoglossus pictus, assembly GCA_027410445.1. Classification (NCBI taxonomy): domain Eukaryota; kingdom Metazoa; phylum Chordata; class Amphibia; order Anura; family Alytidae; genus Discoglossus; species Discoglossus pictus. Next base: position 357,779,871 of record CM050165.1, read on the forward strand.
ATACATCCTATAAGTACAAAATACACACACATATATATATATATATATATATATATACATGTATATATATATATATATATATATATATATATATATATATTATATATATATATATATAAAGGCTTACAAAATTCTTTATAAGTAACAGGGCTGTTCACTAAATCAGATATTCTCTTAAAGGGCATACCATGATGTATCTATATTTTTACAAAAATATTCTGTGAATTTGCTTTCCAGTTTATATTTATGACAAGACATTAACCCTGACTCCAGTTTTCACAAAATATTTCTCATTCCGGCTCATATGATTCATGGAAAGTAGGTGGAAGTAACTTTTGCTGCACTGAGTCTCTAACACAACATTATCTCATTAGAACGGTATCGCTTTACTTGGAGAAATAAAAGCAATATATTTGTAAGTCGGTATAAGAACTGTCATGGTTTAAATGATATATTTCCACAAACCAGTCTAAATTCACTGCTATCTCTTTGTTTGCCTAAAATATTTGCTCAGGCATCTTTACTGAAATACAAATATGTTATTTCCATAAATGTTAACTTTTACTTTAGTACCCTTGAAAATGCCAATATTGCTTTTAATGTTGAAAACATTGTTACTTTTTTATGTATTTTGGAAGTTTCTCAAGTAATATAAATGTGTTACACCCTACTTTATGAACAGTAGGGTGGGGTTGTTTCATTTATTAAATTCCACTTTATATCATGGATATTAAAGAAAATGTATTTTGGTGTAGGAGGGTAATTTGATAGCAAAAAAAATGTTCTAGTGACAGCGTGTATGTATATATATAAAAGTTAACATTTATCAATCACATATATAGTTGTGAGCAAGCGGGTTGTTGCTAACGCTGCTAAGCTCGTGTAGCGAGCCTGTGGCCTTCGCAAAAAATCCGACAAACAAATACGAGACGCAGGAGAAAAAAAAAACATTCCGACCTCGCAAAAATACGAACCTACCGCCCTAAACCCGCGCACATCAAAACATTAAAAACACAATAAATACACACAACAAATACATAAAAAGCTTACCTACAGCAAGGGGGGCACCCAGGACCTCGAAAACTGAAGATCCACCAAACACATACGCGTTTTCCAAAAAGCCGGGCGAGATCCGAAAACAAGGACGCAAAATCAGCCACAGCCGAGTACCACATTAGGCGCCATTTTACAACAGTAACTTACACAATCCAGAAGTACAAAGCTACCCTAACGGATTTTCATCGCTCACACACACTATTTACACTACACACTGCACACATGGCTGACACTTACACAGCAGCTCCACAACAGTGCAAATCTACATTGTATGCTGCAGGAACATGAAAACAGATTGCCAGCTCTTCAACATAATGCTTGCTGCATATATTCCTTCAAAATAGGTAAAGTATATTAATTTATTAATGTATTATTTATTTGATTATCATACACCAAACAGTATTAGCTCACTTACAATTTCATTGCCGTCATTTTATATTGTATATATAGTGTATAAATAAAAGTTAACATTTATCAATGCTAATTATCTTAACTGGAGACAAACTGGATTTATATGTCATTAAAGTACCTACTTATGAAAAGTATGGTTCTATACTTGTAAGAGTCTGCTCTCACATATGTTCTTAAAACAATGTATTGGACTTTACATTAGAGGTAACGACTGGCAAGGCCAAAATCAAAACCTCTCTCTGGGACCAAGATGCCTAAACTCAAATCTTGAGGCATAGTGAGACATGGTTGTAATCACATTTGTTATCATCAACTATTGCTATTTTAATGTAGTACTAATGTTGCATTTGTGTTATGACCACAGTGTAGCAGTGCTTTATATTTTGTGGACCTAAAATCTGTGCTCATGATCTTGCTATATGTCATGCAATCGTAAAAATAATACAAAAATAAAAATATTTTAAACAGTTACATTTTCTTCAAGACATAGGTTCAATAACACATAAACCTAATAGGTATTTAAAATATTCAATGATATCTGCATGTCACACAAGTACTGCAGCAATGTTAGTATAGGACCACCTATGTCTGTTCTGTACAAACTTGTTCTGCCAATATAACATCTAAATTGATTGACTGCTCAATGGTCTCCCACAGATTTTCCGAACCTTAATACTGCCACCAATGCATACATATGTGGGCCACATTGGCTGAGATTCTATTGCCCAAAGAGTCCAAACTCTTTGCCCTTTTATTGAACTGAGCAGAGAGTGTGATGCGGGAAATGGGTTACTGAAGGACAATAATGCTTTGAGTGGTGTCCCAAGAATGTCACTGTTGTAGACTCCTGAGATGGATGGCCACATATGGTATTTTTGTTAACGACCTTTGTTTTTGCTACTGTTCTCCATTCTGTTCAAAGTAGCCAGGCAATGAGCAAACCAGTGGTGTTTCCTTGAATTTCCAAGTCAACATTTTAGCTATCTTGTGCTTTTACTTTTTAGGATGGTTTTGTCAAATTTCACTAATCCATCACATATGTTTTGAACTAGTATAAGCCCTTCATTTTGCAAGGGTAAATCTAGACCTCCCAAGTGCCATACTTTACATGGCTCTCTTTTTAAAGCAGTTTTCTCTTTGGTTATCTTTCATGCTAAGTACTCTACACCTGGGTTATAATGACCGGACACTAAAGTATCTGTACATTTCACATCTTTTACCTAATATTTTCAGAACAGTCTTAATTTTTCTCTAACACAGTATTTTTGTAAAACTGTTATGCAATTATATCCATTGCGGATTAAACAATCCTGTAACTATACAGCTCCAACAGTTTCTTTATCTGAGTTTACCTGCAGGACCAACAAAAACAGAGTCAAGAAATCAGTAATAGAACAGGAATTGATCTGATTTTAAAACAGTTAACATAAAGCACAGTAACAGATCATATAAAATCCCACGGGATGAGCATGTTCAGGTTGTAATTAAGTAATACTTTTTTTCTCAGCAAATAATCTACAGCAATAAAATGTTTTAAACTAATGGTGGGTGGCCTTGAATGGCTTATCATCCCTTTCTATACAGTGGGAAATCCTGTTCCTCTTCTTTCACTGTTAATTTAATTTTTTTTTTAACCATCAATTAAAAGTCATATTTTCCTTCTGAGATCTCTGAGGATGCATTTTTGGTAAGATGTACTTCATGGTTTTAAAATCACCCAAATCAGATAAATGTTAGTTTGAAGTCCTTCTTCCACTGCCAGGATTCCTTTACAGCAAAAATACAATGTGCCAAGTGTGCATTTAGTGGGATTTGTGGAGGAAAACACATTTTGGGTCAAGTTTACAAAATCTTACATTTATTTTGCTTTTATCCCACTCTCTGTGACCCTATGGACCGCAGCATACCAGACACATCTATCATTATGTCTCTGGTCGTGCTTATCCATAAGGTTATCTTGGCATATATACTGCAGTGTGTTGCCAGTTCCTTCTCCAGTGGACTACAATTTGTCTGATCTCTCTACTATGACTTGCCCTTCTTGCATGACCCTACATGGTATGGCGCTCAGCTTCATTGAGGTACACAAGCCCCTTCACCACAACTAGGTAGCGAACCAGTATTATAATGTAAATTTGTAGAATATAGATCAGTGACAGTCAACCTTTTTCACTTGAAGTGCCCCATATATGGGCCTTGAATCTTTAAAAGGTCTGCAAAAAAAGTTTTTTTGCTTTTTGGGTTTACATGCAGTGAAAATGGTAAAACCACTGTCGGAGAGAGGTAAATGAGGATTGGTAATATAGGAATAAATATAATGAGTGCAAGAAAATGGTCTGCTAGTTTTGGAGACATACAAGTGACTGTATTATTGAAAAGGGGCATGCTCTGATACTCTAGAGAACAGGTTGGGGCCACATGTGAAATGTCTGAGGGTCACATGATGCCTCCACATCTCCTGTTTCTCACCACTGAAATAGTTTCTTGAAGAAAAAAAAAAAAACAGCTCATAGCCTGACAAATATAATCTTTGGAAATTTGTTAAAGCAGAGTATGAGCTAAGTTTATTCCATGAATGGTGAATAAATTTCTAGATTAGGGTTGTTTAAAATAGTTCACTGATATTTTATGCAAAATTATAACACAAAACACCTGCTCCTCAGTGTGTCCAGATAAATTACTGCTCCATGAAATTTCCTGTTCAAATGTTAATCCGCAAAAATGTATTGTGCAATTTAACTTAGTTGATTGTGACAACAGCTATGCAGATATATATACTCTACTATAAAAGTCTGCACTGGGTAGTTTTTGGGTTTTGAATTGGTAACAAAGTTGTAGGAAGCCAATTTCCTAAGAAGAAATCTTATATTTAACATAATATGCTCTGCTGCTATTAGAATAAAAACATAATATTGAAATGTAGGAAATACTTTCCCTATAATTTATATTTGAATAAATAGGTTAAAACTGTTATAATTACTGGAATAGGGTCTTTGCTATCCTATAGATGTCCTGCATGGAGCTTATTACAATAGAAAATCTTAGTGAATGCAATGAAGCTTCCTGCAGCAACGGGCAATAAGCTTCACACTTCAGGTTTAACCGTTGATGTTTCATTTTCTAAACCAATGTCACATCCTAATTTATTATGGCACACCTAGTTTATTTGTATCACACATTTATATAGATACTAGCGACTTGCCCGTCAAAAAATGACGGCAATGTGATGTATATGTTTGTCAAGTTGTTTAGTTATTAACATATATTTTTGACCCTTGTAAGTATTTTAATATGAACGTGTATTTTTGTAAAATGTTGATGTAATGGTTTTTTAAAATGTAATTAGTATCTGAAGAATTGTTAACTTTAATATACATTGAATGAATAGGAAAGCAAAAAGTAAAAACCCTTCTTTAAACGTTGCGAATTTTAACATGAAGTTTAAACTATATGTAAGCAATAACCATCAAAGTATATATTTTTAAACTTGAACTTTATTTTTTATGTAAGTTTAGAAGTTAACAAAACATTTGTATAATTTTGAACATTATAAACAGGAACATAGTGAATACATTTTGTAACCTAATTTTTTATTAAAAGTATTAACATTTGAATGTAAAAACAATTGACATTTAAATTAATCAGTATTAAAATTCAATTTCTATCACAATAATTGTTAACTTGAATATACATTGAATGTAGAGGAAGGCATACAGTAAAACTCTTCTTAAAACGTACGTAATTAAAGTAATTTATTACTGAGCACATAAACTGGCGATAAACATTAATGTAGGTAGTAATCTTAAGATAACAGACAATATTTACATTGTGACTTAAAAGGTGCTTGACCTGTTAACATCCACTTTGTAATCTGTTGAATGAAATAACTTGAAAATATATTTTTTAAACTTGTAACATTAGAAACATTAACATAGTGACTTAACATTTTAACATAATTTTTACTAACAATGCAAGGCAAGTATTTTGTGAGGCAAATCATTCATAAACATGACTTCCATTAATTATGACTGAATTAAACAACCAATTGTTATGTATTTTGCAATGCTTTAAAAAAATCTTTGCATCGTTAATTTGTATCCTTCAAAGTTATAGTACTTCATAGTAGACAATGTTTTTAGTAAAAATACGTCCATCTTCTAATAAATCACCTTGACTTTCATTGTTTTCAATGTAAACTTTAATAGCCTGTGGATTTTTGCACCGTGACAACGCAACGTACAATTGACCATGTGCAAAAACTGGTTCTTCCAAGAAAATACCCACAGATTTGAAAGTTTGACCTTGTGATTTATTAATGGTCATGGCAAATGCCATAATAATGGGAAATTGTCTTCTTTGAAGTATAAAAGGGAGACTACTTTCACTTGGTGCTAAATCTATTCTTGGTATGAAAACTCTCTCTCCTTTATGGGTCCCAGTTAAAATTTCAGCATCTATAAAATGGTCCTTTAATTGTTGAACAATTAATCTTGTGCCATTGCATAGGCCTTTTTTGGGGTTCATATTTCGCAGTAACATGATAATTGCACCTTTCTTTAGCTGCAAAATATGTGGTGGCATTCCAGAAGGAGTTAAAGAGTTTATGAATTCAGTCGAAAAGTTAGCCTGACTTTCATTGTCATCAGCAAGTACAGAATCAGCACTGTGATAATTTCTTTGTGGTGCATAAATTTTTTTTAAGATTTTATTATTGAGGATTAATGCATCTTTATTTTTACACGTCAGTATGACTTGGTTGGCAAGCTCGGAATATTCTTCGTTATTTATGCTCCCTTCAAATATAGCCGATATAATATCTTGTTGACAAATCATATGAGGTGGGATCTCTACAGTGTCATCAGGTAAATGTAGTATTTTTTCTGATCTGCCTTCTCCAATTTTAATAAGCCAATCATTGAAATCAGTTTGGCCTTCTGATCTCATATTTTGTTGCAGTTGAAGATGGGTAAAATGTTTCCATACTATACTTGACTTTATACATGTTTCGATAATGTCAGTTCGATTTCCATGTACAACGACAGGTAATGTTTGTCTGAAATCGCCACCCAACAACATTACCTTTCCACCAAATGGAAAAGTATTCTCCATGACTTCACGAAGCAAACGGTCAATACATTGGAGGGCATAGCATGACATCATTGTGGCCTCATCTATTATAATTAATTTACATTTCTTCAATTTCTTTGCTTGTAAGGATGTCATGCGAATATCTGACACAGAATTTTCTAAAATAGGCACTGGCAGTTTAAATCCACTATGAACAGTTCTTCCACCTTCTAATAAAAGTGCAGCAATTCCAGTAGTGGCAAACGCCATTGCTATTTTTCCTTGTGCTCGTACTGAACTCATTAATAAATTGTACAAATATGTTTTCCCTGATCCGCCAGGTCCATCAAGATAGAAATAACGCTCTGTCACCATGTCATCATCTATAGCATTTTTAATGGCATGAAATGCTTGCAATTGTAGTGTATTTAAAGTTGCAAGTCTTTCTTCTCTTCTTTCTGCTTGTAGTTGAATGTCATAGTCTTCAAAGTTAATGTCATCTATAAGACCTGGATCAGGCAAATTAAAACTTGCACAACTTAATCCATGAGTTAAAAAGACTTCTTGGATTTCCATTAACGCTTTTAAGTGTGCAATGGGTTCATTGTATCGTCGCATAAAGTCTTCAGCCATATTACTTTTAAAAGTCTCCCACAAAGCTAATGCATTTGGAGCATTTGAGAAGATACAAATAAAAGCAAATTGTTCTCTCATCTGTCGTGGCATTTGACATTGTGCTGCTTCTTCTAAACATCTTTCCCACTCTGTATCATCAGCGAGTAAGTTTCTATGTCTTGCAGCTAAATGGAAGGATTCATATACAATGTCATTAACAGTTCTTAATTGTTCAAAACTTTGTGCTCCTGGAACATTTAAAAGTAATATCCGTAAGCAAAAACGTTCAACATCTCTTGGACTGACTGTGTAAATTCGTGGAATTATTTTATTGCCTCTGGTTTTTCTTGGTCTCCATAATCCATTCACAAAAACATAGTGATATGGAATTTCAATATATAAGTATTGTGTTGCTTCAGCATCAGTGGAATTTAATGCAAACCATGCAGTTAGTGTAGTGTGACGATCTTCACTTTGGGCCAATGCATTCATTTCATTTCCAGCATGGAAATAGACTAAATGTCGTTGTGGCAAATGTACTGCTAACCTATATACTGCATGTGATCTATCATGCATTTCAAATTTTAAAAGCCGCCACATAGCTTCTGGCGCACTGACATAGCGAGCATCTACATGAGATGCAAGTTCATCATGTACTAACTCACTACTTTCAGGGTTGTCTGCACTTTTGACGACTACAGTAGCTGCATCGTAACCTTTGTAAATATATTTGTAGACATATTTAATGGATTTGATGGAAGTGCAGGCTTCTACGTTGATGTGGGCGTTGTACTTCATGAGTAAATGTAGATTGTAGGGTACTACATAGCTATTGTCCACTTTTTTTCCACGAAAATGGCACTATCTCCTTCTCTTCTTTTATAAAGTGGATATCCATCAAAATTGGCATAGGTTTTGTCTCTATAATCTTTTGGAAATTCTTTGGAACATTTATTATTTTCCATACATGGTGATTGTGGATTAAGGTCACCACAGGGTCCATGAATCATGCGATGAGTAACAATCTCATATAGTCTACCATATAGTTCTGGATCTGGTAGTTCAGCAACAATGACTGCATCCACTTTGTCTGAAGTATCTAATTTATCTTTTTCTTGAAGTATTATTAGAAGATGTGCATGTGGAAGGCCTCTTTTTTGAAATTCAATGGTATATACATAAGCAAGACATTTGCCAAATAACTGATTTATAGTGAAGTCACGTATTAATTCATTTAATTTAATCTTAAAAACTCTGGCTACTAAATCTGGTCGATCTGAAGCAGTTTGTCCAAGAAGTAGATTTAGTGTAATTTCTGGCCATTGTGGATTACATGTAAATGTCACAAATAGATCGGGTTTGCCAAATTTTGTCACAATAGCCATAGCATCATTGTATCTTTCTCTCATATTCCGAGGAGATCCTTGAAAGGAAGATGGTAAAATGATGGCTTTGCCAGCTGTCATGTCTCTGCTTGTAGCCACGTCAACAACATAGTCCATGAGTCCAGAATATTGTTCTACACGGAGTTTATCTTGTTGATATTTGATAAAGTTTAAATTATTTGCCTCAACTTGCAAATATGAATCAATAATCCATTGTTGTGTTAGTTTCCCACCACATAAAATTGGATTAAATACATTGCGAATGGCAATTTGAACTACTTTTAATTCAAGCATAGAAACATTATTTCGGATTCTGGCTTTAGCATTTGGGTAACTGGGAAGAGTTAATTTTGGTTGCCAACCTGCTTCTCCGTGTGGGAAAAAGATGGGATATGTCATTGGATCTAAATTTGGACTTAAGATACTCATATTAATAAACGGTTGGTCCTCATTTCTAGGATATATTCGAATGTCTCTTTGAAATGGTGGTTCTCCTTCATCATTCTGAAACACCATTGCAACCTCATTTGTTGTTGGCAAGTTATAACGACGTTTATCAGTATGTCTGTCTCTTTTAAGCACCATATTAACCTTCGGCATTGGTAATTGATGTGTTTGTGAATGAAGTAGTTGTTCATTTTCTACTTCTGCCAATTTTTTATAAGCTTTACTGTAGGGATTGTTGTCCATAATGTTATTTAGCTCTATGAAAACAGTGGGTAAGCATTTTTTATTTTCTTCCATCTGCATACGTTGGTCAACAGCTTCCATTGTATCTAGAACATATAGTTGAGCGAATTTTCTTTTATTTCCTTCCTCTGGATGTAAATGGGAAGTGCGATGATAAATTTGTCCTTGGACTTTAAAACAGTAAGGACCATGTCCTGGTACATTAGCAGCTAATGTTGCCCCCATGGATGCAAAGGATATGGCACTATTGTAGGATCTTATGTTTGTCTTAAAATTTTTGTAGTTTGGAAAAGTAGGTTCAGTCATAATATTTTGTAAATAAATTGGAAATTCTTTCCTTTCTGGAAGTTTGAACTTGCCTTTTTGACAACAACTAATAAATTGTCCATCTCTGGGTCTCTCCTGTTTAAAATAATAAGCCTCACAAAACTGACATTGAGTAGTCATGTCCCCACAACTATGAACCTCTACTGCTAAAGACTTGAGTAGAGGACAATTTGCAAAGCATATAGGATTTTGACTTTCATATTCATCAGGTGAAATGTCATATAATGTTTCAACAACAGGTTCTAAATGTTTTGTTTTTTTCGTTGCTTTTCTTGGTATATGTTGTATTGTTTGAGGTAAAATGTCATGTAATGTTTCATGAAACGGTTCTAAATGCTTTGTTTTCTTTGTTGCTTTTTTTGGTATCTCTTGTATTTTTTCTGGTAAAATGTCATCTGATGTTTGAGCAACAGGTTGTAAATGCTTTATTTTCTTTGTTGTTTTTTTTGACATATCTTTAATTTCTGCAAGTGACAGTCTTTTGCTTGCAATTCTTTTGCGTTCTTTTTCTCGTCGAATTTCCTTCTTCTCCGGTGTCTGCTGGCTGTCTGCTCTCTGTCGTCGTTCTCTTGCTTGGCGTCTTTTCTTTTCTTGTTTACTCTCGTTATCAGCCATGTTAATCTGTAAAAATAAAATAATGTACCATTAGTTTATTTTGAGATGTTAAGTTGTTTTTCATGACAAATAGTTATGAATAGTGTGTTAACATTTTATTTCTTAATCAATTTCAATGCGGTCAATTGAATAAAAGTCTAAATAAGGCCATCAGATAATTATTTAAAGAAATTTTTATTTATTAAACATGTATCCAAAAGCAAGTGTTTCAGTAACTAAAAAGGTATTTTCAAAAAGATGTTATGTCCTTATTTACAGCACTATTCAATTTGTCAAATGGCAATTAAATTAGGGTTTAGGACTGGAATGTTACAATGACAAATTGTATAGATTCTGTGTTTTTAGACTTTTTTGGACTATGCCAATTTATTCTTTAAGTTTACATTGAAGTTTGTATTTATTGTTAAAGATTATTGGCCCTAAAAGACAAATAAGAGATAGATGATAGATATTACTTTTTATACTGTACCTTGGTTGAAGTTTGATTTCAAGCAAAATTCTTTGTTGGTCCTGTGTTGAAAGCCTTCGTCCGATGGTCTGGTCCTGTGTTGAAAGTCCTCGTCCGATGGTGTAGTCCTCTGTTGAAAGTCCTCGTCCTCTGGTGTGGTCCTCAGTTCCAACTCCTGTTCCGATGTTCTTGACGCAGTTAAAATAAAAATGAAAATGTTATGTTATTTGAATGTCTTTGTATTAATGAAAAAATGGCATTATTTCTGTGTTTTTCTACAATCCTTTTTGGTGCGCCACAATTTTGGTATGCTTCTGTAGGCTATTTTCTAAGGCTTATAGGTGGTTAAACATTAAAGAAGAATATTAATTAATTTTTCTCTTTTTTTACTTGTTATACTGTACCTTGGTTGAAGTTTGATTTGAAGCAGAATCTTTGTTGGTCCTGTGTTGAAAGCCTTCGTCTGATGGTCTGGTCCTGTGTTGAAAGTCCTCGTCCAATCGTCTGGTCCTCTGTTGAAAGTCCTCGTCCGATGGTGTAGTCCTCTGTTGAAAGTCCTCGTCCAATGGTCTGGTCCTCTGTTGAAAGTCCTCGTCCGCTGGTGTGGTCCTCAGTTGAAACTCCTGTTCCGATGTTCTTGACGCAGTATCTGATATAAACTAAAAATGAAAATGTAATTTTATTTGAATGTATTTGTATGAACTAAAAAATGACATTATTTCTTTGTTTTTCTACAATCCCGTTTGGTGTCCACCACTTTTGGTATACTTATTTAGGCCTTTTTCTAAGGCTTCTAGATTGTTAAACATAAAATAAGTATCTAAATGTACTTTGGTATGTGTTTGTGTGAGTTTTCATACAATCCTTTTGGTGCGCACCACTGTTGGTATGCTTATTTAGGCTTCTTTCTAAGGCTTATAGGTTGTTAAACATAAAATAAGAATGTAAATGTAGTTTGCTATGTGTTTGTGTGAGTTTTCATACAATCCTGTTTGGTGCGCACCACTGTTGGTATGCTTATTAATGTTGTTTTGTAATGCTTATAGGTTGTTAAACATAAAATAAGAATGTAAATGTAGTTTGCTATGTGTTTGTGTGAGTTTTCATACAATCCTGTTTGATGCGCACCGCTGATGGTATGCTTATTAATGTTGTTTTGTAATGCTAATAGGTTGTTAAACATAAAATAAGAATCTAAATGTAGTTTGCTATGTGTTTGTGTGAGTTTTCATACAATCCTGTTTGGTGCGCACCACTGTTGGTATGCTTATTTAGGCTTCTTTCTAAGGCTTATAGGTTGTTAAACATTGAATAAGAATTTAAATGTAGTTTGCTATGTGTTTGTGTGAGTTTTCGTACAATCCTGTTTGATGGGCACCACTTTTGTTATACTTATGTAGTGTTTTTTCTAATGGTTATAGGTTGTTAAACAAAAAGGCCCTCATTCAATTGCAGTTTGGCCAATTGAATCGGGGTGTAAATAAGCACATCACATATATTTTTTCAAGAAGTTTTAACTTATTAAGCATCTATCCAAAAGCACGGTTTTCACAAACTAAAAACTTCTTGAAAAAATATATATTATGTGCTTATTTAGAGCCGTATTCAATTTGCAAAATCGCAATTGAATGAGGGCCAAAGAATATAAATTTAGTTTGCTATGTGTTTGTTACAATCCTGTTTTGTGTGTACCAGTTTGTGTGTACCATATGTTGCATACTTTGACCCTCAGTCAATTGCAGTTTGGCCAATTCAATAGGGTTGTAAATGTGCTTATTTGGAGCCCTATTGAATTGTCCAAAATATCAATTGAATGAGGGCCTTTGTTTGCTGGATTTGTTATATTGTGAGGGCCTCATTGAATTTGGTTTTTCAATAGGGCTCTATATAAGCACAGAGAATATTTTTGAACAGAAGTTTTTAGTTAAATTGAGCCAAATGTGCTTATATAGAGCCCTATTGAAATGGGCAAATCACATTTGAATGAGGCCCTCGGCCATTAAACATATTTAGGTCCTGAATCAATTGCGTTTTGACCAATTGAATAGGGCTCTATATAAGCACATAAAATATTTGTTGACAGAAGTTTTGAGTTAGTGAAGACCTTGATTGTGGTTAGAAGTTCAGTAACTAAAAATGTCTGTCTAAAAAATCTATTATGTGCTTATATAAAGCCCTATTCAATTAGCCAACTCACAATTGAATAAGGCTCATGGTTCGGTTCTTTTTTATACTTAATACTGTACCTTGATTGAAGTGTGGAATGACAGAGGGTCCCCTCCTGCCAATCTTAATCCGACGGTCTTCTTGTAGTGTCTGTTTGAAAAATAAAGTGAAATAGTGAATTATAGAATTTTTTATTTGTATTTAACAAACCATGGCCTTTTCAGCATTTAAAGTATTTTTGTATGTTACCTCTTCTTCTTTGTTGGTGTTCTTTAAAAGGGATTGTGCTTCACAGTGCACGGTGCAAATTGTTGAGAGACGCTGTTGATGCAGAGTCTGTTTGAATATTAAAAAAAGTAGAAAGATTGAGTTTTAGGTGATCTATTAAATTGCAGTAAATTAATTTCATTGATTAACATTATTTTTTGGTGGGGTCTACACACATATGTCACATACATGAAGCACATTTCCATAGTTGAAAGTAATTTTTTTGTGTGCGTGTGACATATGACTATACATGAATCATATTTTAATTGTTAAATTAACCTTATTTTTATTTTTGGCCAACATACATAAATGTGTGTGTGACATGTGACTATAGATGATACACATATATGTGCGTGTCACATATCAGTATACATGACTCATATTTTAATAGTATTTTAATAGTCCCAACTTATTTTTTTCTAATGTAATTTAAATGTAGTTGTTTAATTAGTTTGTTGCAGGGGCAATACACATAAATGTGCATGTGACATGTCACTATACATTATACACATAAATGTGCGTGTCACTTGTCAGTATACATTATACGCATATATGTGCGTGTCACATGTCAGTATACATTATACGCATATATGTGCGTGTCAGTATACATAAACCTCTTTGTCTTCTTTAATTTTTTTTTTTGATGTCCTGTCTTGATAATAAAATAAGTAATATATTATAGCTTACCTCTCAGTTGTAATTTGCACAATGTAAAGTAGTAAATTAGGAAAGAATTATCTTCTCAAGTTTTAGCAGCAGTTATCTCCGAAGTCACTCTGTTCATCACCTGAGGAGAAATGTATTTTTCTCTGTCAAATAGACAGTATTTATAAACTTGTAGAACATTCTGGAAAGTTAGACCGTTAGAACGCAATACGCATGCGCTATTTGCGTTCCAGCTTACAATTTGCGTTCCATCCGCCATTTTGTGCGTAGTAGTGGTTAAAATGGTGTTTAATATGAGTGTGATCCGTTCCGCATAGTATGTGTTTCATTATTGCGAGTAAGTGTAGTGTAGTTACGTCTGGAGCCTCGTTTTCGTTTTGTTCGGCGGCCATTTTTTCTCTCGCTTAGCCGATTTTCGGTCATTTAAACTCTTTGTTTTGACTTAAATGGACGTGTAAATGAACTTTTGGAGGTGCCGGATGACCCCCCGTGCTGTAAGTAAGCTTTTTATGTGTTTGTTGTGTTTATTTCTTGTGTTTGTGATGTTTTGATGCGCGGCGGTTGGAATGGGTCTTTCGCGGCCGTATTTTTTTCCGATGCGGCCGTATTTTGTTGCGATGTTGCCGTATTTTTTTGCGATATATGCAGTTAGCTTTTACGTGTACGACGCAGTGTATTTGTTTCTAAGTCGTGCGTATGTGTGTTAAGAGCGTGTGAAGGGCCTTTTTTACTGTTTTTTTGTTAAGTCTTGCGTCTGTGTGTCTGGGTGTAAGCGGGTGTGAGGCGACTTTGAGTTTTTTTTTGTTATGAAGTTGTGTGTGTGTGTATGTGTGTTAACACAGCCGATGTTGGGATGCTCCCACCACCGCAAATGCGGACCCTCGCTTCGCGAGGATCCGCATTTGCGGGGACGTTGTTGGGTTTTTGTTGGCTGGGCGGTTGGGTTTATTCTGTTAAAAAAGTCGTGTGTGTGTATGTGTGTGTTAACACAGCCGACGTTGAGCCTCCACAACCGCAAATGCGGGCCCTCGCTTCGCGAGGACCCGCATTTGCGGTGAACTGCGTCCCTCGCTTCGCAAGGGACGCAGTTCTTGCGGGCTCGCTACGCGAGCCCGCAAGCGTGAGCAACGACTCGTACGCTCACAACTATATATGTGATGAATATGAGTAGAATTCTGCATTAATTTCAATCTTAAGCACAATTATTGGTAATACTGACGAGCAGCATGGGTGTGGAACTGGGGGGGACAAACTCCCCCCAGATTTTTCAATGTGTTTAGAGTAGCAGTTGTGTGGTATTTTTATACTATATGTGGTATGCCCCTCAGATTTATTTGGGCTCCTCCACCCACGCTGAGCACTGTGGAATGTAAAGGTGTGGGCAGAAGTATGCGACTGGGGAAGAGTTTAAATTATAATCATAAACTATAATTTCTATTATAATTACTATTATCTTTTATTTGTAATGCGCCAACATATTCCGTAGCCCTATACAGGGATTAAGTAAAGGGCAAAAATAAAATTAACACATTACAAAAGAACGGAGGGCCCTGTCTTTGAGCTTCAATCAAATGTACATAGAGCTTGTTTCCAATACACATTTTAAGATTGAAAACATGACGTACCAATAACAATCCAGGAGTTTTTCTTTCTTACATCAGAAAGAAGGATCTGATAATCTGTCAGAGCACAAAAACCTAATCGGCAGCCTTATTAAATTGTGATTCGGCCAATTGAATAGAGCTCTATATAAGCACAGAGCATATTTTTTACAGAAGTTTTTAGTTAGTGAAGACCTTGATTTTGGATAGAAGTTGACGAACTAAAAACTCCTGTAAAAAAATATGCTATGTGCTTATATAGAGCACTTTTCAATTGGTCAAATCGCAATTTAATAAGGCTGCAGATGTTTAACAGCTCTTGTGGCTCATCAGCCAACCAGATCTGCAGACTAAAATATGCTTTCTGCGTTTCATGTCAGTTTGTATTAAGTTAAACAGGTTTTGCTTAATATTTTTTTATAAAAAAAACAAAACTGTTGTAATTTTTAAAACATGCTCTATTAAATGTGTGACAGTTGTGATCCACGTTCCTTTAAAGCACCTATTCATAAAGAATCACTGTAGTTTGGTAAAATCTCTACATGTTTTTGAAGTAACACAATGACATCATTGGCAACTATGTAAATCAGGGTCATAAAAGCATTTTAGAGACAATACCAGATTTAGATGACTGTGACTTACCACAGAACCATAGCATGAGAACCTCAATTACAGTAGACATTACTGCCTTGTACCTTGTACTATACAGTATATATACAGTTATACCATGCATAATGCTGATTGGCTATAGCGTTCTTTTTGCTGTAATTCTCTGCTTTGCTATAAACCCTGCTATAGCGCTGTTTTTTGGCCGCCGATGACCAATCTGATTCGCGATAACGCAGTTTTTGCTTGCGGGGCCCATTTAAAGCTCATTCCACTGGATTATTTTTACGGCATATGAACCATTATAGTATTGTTATTATTACTATTAATATTATTATTCTGGGATCAAAGTTACATAGAATCCAGACCGAAAGACGTTCTCAGGAATGTATCTCCTCTGTAACCCAGTGGCCACCCATATATACATGCATACAAATCCAGGAGTCAGCTTAAGAACTGACAAATTGATAGTGTATCTTGTTCTGTGGGTATTTGTCCCACCCATAGAGCATTATCTGTTAACTCAACTGCACCATATATAGAGGATGAATATCCTATAAGGATACATCCAAAATAATTGTCTGGAGTCCAGAGGTACATTTTGAATGCCAATGAGCAATGAGATGCTGCTGAACTTTCTAAATTGTTGCATATGTAATGTAAGTCTGAGATGATTACTCTGGGTGAGTGAGCATATTTATAGATTACAACTGGTATAGCCTTTCTGCAAATAATGCAATATTTATTCATATTAAGCAAGGGGATGTTTTTTTTAAAAAAAAAGCTTTTTATATTTGTATTTGATTTTTTATGTTTAGATTTTATTTTATTTAACACTTAAATGGTAGCAAAGCTAAAAAAAAAACCACAAACAACATTATCAAAAAGGAGGCAATAAGTATTCACGGAACAAAAATACTCCTTTTGGTTGGCAGTGATTTATCAGAAAGAAATTCATCAGACCAAGTAAATTTCAGGTGTCAGTATTGATATTTTATGACCATCAAGTTGAGTTATTATTAATGATTGGGGAAAATTGCTACTAGTTAATCCCTCCATGTGGTCATTATTCTTGCTACTCTCTAGAGTGACAGCTCAGCCTAAAAAACTTAATGAAGTGTCAACAGAGCTAAGATCAGATCCTAAGGTAAATATAGATATGTTTTTCTACCTGTGGAGCAGAGTAGTTTCTTTTTTCAAATGTCAGTAAAACAACTGGAAACTCCAAGTAATCCGTAAGTCATTCACAGTATGTGGTGATTTCTTAGTATTCACCATGCAGCTGAACAAACAATAATTAGGGGCAAATCACACCTAGTTACAAAGAATTCAGATTTCAAAGTCATACTATTAGTTCAGTGCAATGTTGGTTCAACTCTGCTGAATATTGTAACCACATCACAGCCAACAGAATATGGATATAAAGAAAAGATGATCTGGAAACACGATTAGAAATCAACAAATGCAACTTTGGACATGATACATTAGTGATTTTAAGAATTCATGTATCTGATAATCATGAGTGTAGGAGCCAAAGAAAATCTGGGGGGGGGATACTGCATATAGTATAAATATACCACACAACTGCTTCTCTTCACATAAACACACCCATTGAAAAATCTGTATTTGTCCCCCTCACCCCCCCCCCCCCCCCCCTTGTGGAGAAGGAAAATAGGGCATGAGTACTTTAATGCTCTCATAATTTTTAAGTAGTAATGATCAGTATAACTTTTTAATTTATTTGTGCAGATTGTACCCACATTTCTACATTAGTCTTTTAAATATGCAGTACTTCAAATGCTTCAGAATTTATACAGTAATAAATATACTAAGCAATACAAGATTACGATTTGGTATTTTGTGCTATGTTTAGAACTTACATCACCACCCTATGTACATCCAGCTCATCTACTGCAAGTTAGAGGAAGTTCTATGGTAAAAGCAGTGATTAATAACAATACATTGATTTCTCATTTAAACTTTATTTATACATTTATATTTCTTTTAACTAATCCTCTAAATGACAAGCTGAGGCCACTTTCCAGTAGGCAAATAGGTGGGTGTTGGATTTATATGTATATTTAGGTTGATCAGAGCACATTTTTATCTAATTTTACTATTTATTTTCTTTTATAATAGCCTATCTTATATGTGATGTAGGTACATTAACCTGGGTATTTATTGGGAAGATGAAGTTTAGCATGCTGTGATCACATCTTCTCCCTCTCTATATCACTAGCATTTCTTCCCCACAAAGCTTGCAATTTATTTTGATCTCATATGATCCTGTAATATATATGTATATACTAGTGACTTGCCCATCAAAAATGACGGCAATCAAATTTTAAGGCTGGGAATGCAGTACCTTCGGCGCTCATTGCATGCCTTGACAACCCCAAACTTTCGTGGATCTCAATGTTCACCTTCAGCGCTCATCGGGAGCCCCGTACTGAGCGCCTTCAGTGATCATTGCGTGGCTCGCAAGGAGCGCCTTCGGTGCTCATTGCAAGCCTCTCCCTATTCTCTGACCCCCTGTGTCCATTTCCCCCTCTCTCCGTGCTTTGTGTCTTTTGTTTTTCATTATTTCCCCCACCCATGTCTCTTTTCATCCGTCTCTCATGCCCTGTGTCTCTTTCCACCCTCTTACCCCTCTCCATTCCCTGTGTCTTTCTCCTCTGTGTCTGTTCTGCAGTTTTGCATGGCTCACGATGAGTGCCGTTGCTTGCGTTGTTCGGCTAAGTGTTACTGGCTTTATGAATGTGTTTACTTTCTTGCGCTAATTGCTGGCTTCAAGGTCATTTTTACTGCCTTCAGCCTCGTTTTCATTCGTTTCCGTTTTTTCGGCCGACCTTTTTTTTTTTACTTGCATCCTCACGCATAGGCTCCCTGGCTCTCCCCCTGTGCTGTGTGTGTAACTTATTTTATTTAAGTATATGGCATTTTTTGTTGGTCTTTCGAGTTCGGTGGTTTAGCCGTTATAAGTATTGCATGCCGTAAAGCATTATGTGCCGTAAAACTGCTAGGTGCTGAGTCCCGCTATCCGTCCCTGCAATAAGCACCTGCGGCGCTTATCGTGAGCCCTGCAATGAGCGCCTTTGGCAGTCAGTGCAGCCAAGTCCCACCCATGCAATGAGCACCTTCGACGCATAGTGCAGCTAAAAGTCCCACGGGCCTTGCGATGAGCACCTGTGGCGCACATCTCCACCCCTGCAATGAGTGGCCCGCAAAGCGGGACGACAACTCGCAGTACGATAAGTATATATATGATATATACAGTATATATATATATATATATATATATATATATATATATATATATAAATATATATATATAGTATATTTGTGTTCACATTTGAATGTCTAAAACTAGTTCAAAACGTGTTTCCTGCTCAGAATTCTGATAAATACAGTTTCTATACTGCATTCTGGGAAGCTGAGCAGGGACATGCAAAAGTGCCCACAAATACTTTGCTCTTCAGTCCATAAACATTTTAAACATGGCTTCCTTTTTTGCCTGCTGCATTACACAGCTTTTTTGCAAAGCCAAGGTTGGATTATTAACAAGCTGGGAATCCTACCCACAGAAAGCCATTTCAAGGTTACAGCCTTTCATCAGCGTGGGGCGGGAACCCAGCTTGTGTTATGTACATTATGAGAAGGTAGTTCACCACAGCAATCATTTAATATATGGTGGGCAAAAGAGTGATAGAAGCCCTCTACCATACAGTAGTACAGTATCACATATATAGTTGTGAGCATGCGGGCCGTTGCTCACGCTTGCGAGGGATGCAGTTCCCCGCAAATGCGGGTCCTTGCGAAGCGAGGCTCCGCATTTGCGGAGGTGGAGGCTCCAATGTCGGCTGTGTTAACACACACACGACTTTTAAACAAAAAAACATCTTAAACGCGCCTCACACCGGTTACACACACACACACACCGCGGACGAGGGCCTCAGTTGCTGGCAGCAACTGAGGCCCTCGCTTCCGCAAATGCGGGTCCTCGCAAAGCACTTAGGGAATGAGGCAACCTTAACGTAACAGACACCGACACGCACTAAGAATCCCACTATAACGGCCGACCCGCGCGCCACTACAAACAGTGAAAACACACCAAATACCCACAAAAACGACATAAAAAGCTTACCCATACACCTCTATTTCAGTCCAAATTCCCGAGTTCAAACACACGAAAATACACTGTCACCCTGTCAATCATGGGGGTCAATACAGACCCCCATAAAACTCTCATTAACCCTGTCACTCCTGGAGGTCAATAGAGACCTCCATAAGCCCTTCATTAAGCCTGTCACTCATGGGGGTCAATATAGACCCCCATAAGCCCTTCATTAACCCTGTCACTTATGGGGGGCAATACAGACCCCCATAAGCCTCTATTTAACCCCATCAGTCCCGTAAGGGTATATTAACACCATTATGGGCCTGTTACAACACTACATTAACCACAGAAGTGCCGTGATCGTCCTCAAGGATCATCATCACATTAAGTATTAACACTATACTGCACTAGACCCCCCAATAAAACATTACAGATCAACTAAACACCCTCTACACTAACCTATTAACATCTACACTACCTAACCCCTATTAACCCCCACCACTCTAATTACAGAAAATAAAAAAACCTAAAGTCACAAAAAAAATCTACATTACATGAAATAAAAAACTAACTCACAAAAAAAATTAACTACATTACACAAAATAAAAAAACCTAAGTCACAAAAAAAAGGGAACATTACAGAAAAAAAAAACATTACAACCCCCCCTCACTACAGAAAAAAACAAAAATATACACCTGAAAAGGAAATACATATAATACAAATACATACAATACAAATACATACAATTACAATACAATTACATACAATTACAATACAATACACATCTAATATACATTACACAATCTATCTAAATAAATACCATAATCTAATATACATCCTATCTATATCATAATACATTCCCAATCTATCTAAATAAATACCATAAATAAATACCATAATCTAATAAACATCCTATCTATATAATAATACATACCCAATCTATCTAAATAAATAGCATAATCTAATATACATCCTATCTATATAATAATAATACATTCCCAATCTATCTAAATAAATAACACAATTTAATATACAATACATCCTATGCTATCTATATAAAACCCCTAGCTAACATACAATAAATGTTATCTATATATTAACTAATCTAAATCTAAGCTAAAATAAAAAAATTAAGACCACTTACCTTTGCAGATTTCCATTGCAATCAGCCACCTACGAAAATTTTTTTACAAAAAATGAGTGCAACACGTTTACACTAATAAAATAAACATTATAGACATTCTATACATTCCAGACTTTCTATACATTATATACATATATTCTATATATTTTAAATATTCTACTCACCTTTCCGACATGTCCCGTCCGGCATTCTTTAAAACCTTCTCCGGCACGGCACCTGTTAAAAAAAACACAACATTAATACACATACATCAAAATAAAATAAACATAATCTACATTATACTTACCTACCCACGATGTCTCCGGCCTCCTCTGGATCCTCTTCTGCCACGCCCTGTAAAAAAAAAATATATATATACTTACATCCGCACTCCCGGACATCCCCGACGCTAATGAGGCTCCAGGAGAATTTTCCGGAAGAAAATAAGCAATGGCGCCTTCTGATTGGTTGAAAACGCTGTCTATCAAATTCACCCAATCAGGAGACGCCAATGTGTTAGTCAATCAGAAAGGGATACACCCTAAAATCCCACTCTGATTGGATAATGCACCTATTAATCTTTATTTAAACCAATCACAAGGCGCAGATGCCTTCAGCCAATCACAATGGAATACACCCCCACAGGGTGATTGGTTGGAGCCTCTGCGCATTCTGATTGGTTGCACTGACAATAGCCAATCACAATGGAATACACCCTCACGTACTGATTGGTGAAGGATTTGCGCATTCTCATTGGCTACTGTTAAAATCAATAAATATTACAGCCAATGGGAAGGCGCAGATGTCTTCACCAATCAGTACGTGGAGGTATATTCCTTTGTGATTGGCTGATAGCAATAAAGCCTTAGAATTGGTTCAAATAAAGATTGAAAGGTGTGTTATCGAATCAGCGTTGTATTTTGGGGTGTATACTTTTTTAATTGGTTCACAAATGGTGTCTTCTCATTGGCTGAATTTGATAGACAGCCTTTTCAGAAGCCGCCATTGCCAATTTTACTCTGGAACACTCCATAGTTAGGTCATTAGCGTCGGAGATGTGTGTCGTTTTTTTTTTTTTTTTAAAAGGCGCGGATGCTTCCGTAGAAGACGAGGAGGCCGGAGACATCGCGGAAAGGTAAGTATAATGTAGATTGTGTTTATTTTACTTTGATTTATGTTTACTAATGTAATGTTTTTTTTTGACAGGAGTAAAGATGGCCGACGGAACATGGCGGACGAACATGGAGGACGTGACATGCTGGAACAGGACATGCTGGAAAGGTGAGTATAATATTTACAATATTTAGAATATTTAGAATGTTTACAATGTTTACAATGTTTACAATGTTTAGGTATTTCATGTAAATGTGTTGTATTAATTTTTGGAATCATTTTTACCGTAGGTTGCTGATCTGAAGAAACATCTCAAAGGTAAGTGGCCTTAATTATTTTATTGGAGCTTACAATTAGGGTAGCTATATATATATAGATAGCATGTATTGTATATTACATAGATAGGGGGATGTATTATTAGATAGTATTGTATATTACATAGTGGGATGTATATTACATTATATCGTGGCATGTATATTACATAGGGTTGTATTGTAGTTTAATTGTATTGAATTTTATTTTATTTAATTGTGTTGTATTTTAGTTTATTTAATTGTGTTGTATTTTAGTTTATTTAATTGTGTTGTATTGTATTATATGTATATATTAGATGTATTTCTTTTTCAGGTGTGTAATTTAAAAAAAAAAAATATGTAGTGACGGGAGGTTGTAATGTATTTTTTTAGTTTCTGTAATGTTACTTTTTTTTATTTTTGGTCACTTAGGTTTCTTTTTTTGGTTCTGTAATGTACATTTTTTATTTTTGGTGATTTTAGTTTTTATTATTTTATGTCATGAGAATTTCTGCTTTTTGAGGAATTTAGTTACTTGAGGCACACAGTACACCCACATTGTGTGACAAACAGCATTTCAAAACTTTCTTTTATTGACCGTCATTTTTTAGAAACGGTTCCTGAAATGTCAAATACGGATATTAATAATTAAACAACTTTCCAAACATACACATTTCATTGCTGTCATTTTTTGACTGGCAAGTCGCTAGTATAAATATATATACCTGATTTATCACATGGTAAATACAGTTTGCCACTGAAAAGTAGAATCTTGAATTGTAATCTGCCATCTAAATGATTTATATCATGGAAATTTTCTTCACTAAAGCATTTCATATGAAACATTTAGCACCCCTGTGCTGAGGTAGCCATCAGATATGTTGAAGAGGGTCATAGCTTATGGTACATATATGTAAGTATTTTAGAGTAACAGAACAAACAAAGTTGAGTTCCTATTCTTATTGTAAAAGCATCTATTTTGTATATGTGGAAACTAGTTCACCTTTGCACTTTCTGACTGTAGGATACTCTTGTGCATATCTAAAACATTGTTGAATACGTATTATTATTATTGTTGTTTATTTGTAACACGCCAACATATTCCATAGTGCTATACATGGGTTACAATCAAGACAAAACAACAGTAATATTAACACATTGCAAAGGATGAAGGGCCCTGTCTTTGAGCTTAGAATCCAGTGACCATAGTGCTTCCCCAAAGCACCTTGCAAGATTGAAAACTCACAAACTTGCAATCTAAAGGTTTTGGGTGAGGTACAGGAGAGTGAAAGATAAGTTGTGCAAGCTAAAGTAGAAGGCGGTGGGCTTCAAATAATTATAAGACATTACACTTATGATTGTCTAACAAATAATTCAGTGTTTGCCTCGCTACAGTTTGTTCAGTTGTACACATAATAGTGCCAGATGTCTGATCTCACCAAAGCAACAAAAAAAAAGCTTAATTACTCTTCCTAATAAGACACTTTCTTACACTCTAGACTGATTATTAGTATTAAATGTGCTACCAAGGTTAGGACCCAATAAAAGTTTAATGGTGGAAAATGAAGGTCAGCCTTATCATACAGCAAACAAATTATTATGCATTATAATTTATAGATTTAGTGACATTGCCAACTTTTATAAGTGTGACAATTTGAGCTTTGATTCCAAACCTGTATACTAATAATGCTATATTTCTTAAAGTACAGCAGTGATAAAAACGTGCAATGAATAGTGTAAACATCTATATACTGCGTCTGTGAGTGTGCCTGGCACGTTCTGATTTACTGATTCTGATTATATATATATATATATATATATATATATATATATATAAATACATGTTACTACACTGCATTCTGGGAAGCTGGGAAGGGACATGCAAAAGTGCCCACAAATGCTTTGCTCTTCTGTCCATAACCATTTTAAACATGGCTTCCTTTTATGCCTGCTGCATTACACAGCTTTTTTGAAAAACCAAGGTTGGATTATACACAAGCTGGGAATCCTACCCACATAAAGCCATTTCAAGGTTACTGCCTTTCATCAGCGTGGGTGGGGTGGGAACCCAGCTTATGTTATGGACCTTATGAGGAGGTAGTTCACCACAGCAATCATTTAATATATGGTGGGCAAAAGATGCAAGGGATGAAAATGGTCCAGATTCACTTTCATTCTCAGAAGCTGTGAAGGGATTATTTTGGTTCATTTTGTTCCCAATTACTTTTTTATATTACATTTTGCAGTGCAACTTCAAAGAATCAGTTTACAATTTGCAGACTCAAGAAAAAAGAGAAATAGCATATATTTTCAAACTAGTGAGATAATTCTTATGGTCTCATACTTAATATGATGAATATTGTAGGCTATATGTTTGGACCAGAAAATAATAAAATGTAACTTTTATTAATAAAATTAAAATTTGTTACTATGTTGTGTATGTTTTTTATTTCATTTTTTATAAAAATACGACTGTTAAAAAA
Source organism: Discoglossus pictus (assembly GCA_027410445.1). Classification (NCBI taxonomy): domain Eukaryota; kingdom Metazoa; phylum Chordata; class Amphibia; order Anura; family Alytidae; genus Discoglossus; species Discoglossus pictus. Next base: position 357,804,921 of record CM050165.1, read on the forward strand.
GTATACAGTTAGCTCTAATAGTAGGTAAGGATAACATAATTATTACAGGGATAATTACCTGTAAATTTTACCCCGCAGAGATAATTCCCAAATAATCTTTTTATTGTAGCTAGTAATAGGTTCTCTTATTGCTGGTAAAAAAAACAGACCTCTTAATATCCCACAATATGAGCCCCAGATCACTGCGCTCTGAAGGATATGAAATCTAAAAGCCTTACGCTGGCAAATTGAGGGTTAATATCTAGATCCTATTCTCTGGTTTTACAGTTTATATATCACTATAGTGATACCATCACTATTGTCTATATGTGAAAGATTTCATAAGATTGGGCTTGGAACTTTATAATTATTATTATTGTTATTATAGTTAATTTATAATGCGTCAACATATTCCGTAGCAATGTACATAAGTTACAATGATAAATAAAAATGGTGCATTCCCAAAGTACTTAGGATAGAAACTCACAGTCTTACAATCTAAGGTATAGTGAGTGGTAAAAGAGGGTGAGAGAAGTGATAAACGTGTTAGGGTGGAAGGTGATACGCTTCTTTACAGTGATGCGTTTTAAGTGAGGTTTTAAATGTTTTGAGGCGAGAGGATAATCTGGTGGAGCGAGGCAAGGAGTTCCAGAGACTAGGGGCACCACAAGAAAAGTCCTGGAGGCGGGAGTGAGAGGAGGTGACAAGAGTTGTTGAAAGAAGAAGGTCATTAGCAGAACGAAGAGGGCAGGTGGGGGAGTATTTGGAGATGAGTGCAGAGATGTAAGGTGGGAGCGTTATTGTTGAGGGCTTTGTAAGTTAGTTAGGGTCGTGATTTTATTTTATTCTTGAGGCTAAGGGAAGCCAGTGGAGTGATTGAGGATATACTAAAGAGGCAGTTGGAGACGCGTGTTAGAAGAGAGGGGGGTAGATCTGGAGTGGAGAGGTAGATTTGGGTCATCTGCATAGACATCATAATGAGGCCCAAAAGAGTTAATTAAGGTACCAAGTGAGAATGTGTAGATGGAGAAGAGGAGGGGGCCTGGACTGACAAGGGGTGAGGAGAAGAAGAGGTGTCGGAGAAGGAGATAGTGAATGGTCAATTTTATAGGTATGATGCGAACCACGAAAGAGCAGTGTCTCGAATACCGAGGGAGAAGAGTATATGGAGTAGAAGTGTATGGTCGACAGTGTCAAAGGCAGCAGAGAGATCTAGAAGAAGGAGAATTGAAATGGATAAATATATATCTTTTGGCCTTATCTAAGCGAAATAAAGGTACTGAATCCCTGTGAATAAGTTGCCCCCCTTTTCTCTCTTTAAACTGTTAATGTAAATGAAGGTTTGCTACAGATTGTAGAGTGATGATTTATTTCAGAGTATAATAAAATTGGACAGTAGTCGATTGTAAACATCTGGAAGTAGGTAGTTTCTTGTAATTGTAATGTGTAAGACTAGATAAGTTCCTTGATAGTTACATTTCACTGTACATGAAATGTGTGTAGAAAAAAGTACAGACAGAATGCAGTAACATGTATATATCTTTTTACCCTCTATGATAAATGCAAGCAGTTATGAGCATAGCCACACCACCTTATATATATATATATATATATATATATATATATATATATATATATATATATATAATACAGAGGGAAGTCTCATAGATCGATAAACCAACCCAAAATGAGGGGAAGGATATATATATATATATATATACACACAGTGCCTTGCAAAAGTATTCACCCCCCCTTGACTTTTTACCTATTTTGTTACATTACAGCCTTAAGTTCAATGTTTTGTTAATCTGAATCTCATGTGATGGATCAGAACACAATAGTCTAAGTTGGTGAAGGGAAATGAGAACAATATATGCATAAAACTATTTATTATAAATAGAAAACAGTTTGGCATGTGCATATGTATTCACCCCCTTTGTTATGAAGCCCATACAAAAGCTCTGGTGTAACCAATTACCTTCAGAAGTCACATAATTAGTGAAATTATGTCCACCTGTGTGCAATCTAAGTGTCACATGATCTGTCATTACATATACACACCATTTTTGAAAGGCCCCAGAGGCTGCAACACCTAAGCAAGAGGCACCACTAACCAAACACTGCCATGAAGACCAAGGAACTCTCCAGACAAGTAAGGGACAATGTTGTTGAGAAGTACAAGTCAGGGTTAGGTTATAAAAAAAATATCCAAATCTTTGATGATCCCGAGGAGCACCATCAAATCTATCATAACCAAAGGGAAAGAACATTGCACAATAGCAAACCTGCCAAGAGACGACCGCCCACCAAAACTCACGGACCCGGCAGGGGGCATTAATCAGACAGGCAGAACAGAGACTTAAGGTGACCCTGGAGGAGCTGCAGAGTTCCACAGCAGAGACCAGAGTATCTGTACATAGGACAACAATAAGCCATACTCTCCATAGAGTTGGGCTTTATAGCAGAGTGGCCAGAAGAAAGATATTACTTCCAGCAAAAAACAAAATGGCACGTTTTGAGTTTGTGAAAAGGCATGTGGGAGACTCCCAAAATGTATGGAGGAAGGTGCTCTGGTCTGATGAGACTAAAATTGAATTTTTCGGCCATCAAAGAAAACGCTATGTCTGGCGCAAAACCAACACATCACATCACCCAAAGAACACCAGCAGCCGGGACTGGAAAACTGGTCAGAGTTGAGGGAAAGATGGATGGTGCTAAATACAGGGATATTCTTGAGCAAAACCTGTACCACTCTGTGAATGATTTGAGTGATTTGATTTTCATTTTATGTGCCATTTAGGGGTTAAAACAATCTTAGGTATCAGTCTACCCATATGAACTAGAACAGTATTGGCATTAATTTTCATAATTCTGTATTTTCCATGTTTGCGAGTCTGATCGCATATCAGACACCCGAATCTATTTGAATAACATGTAACCTCCATGTTTTACTGACGTATTCGGACAGTCTCATTTCCTATTGGCTGTTTCGAAATGGGAGGTTTCGGGCTTGCTTAATTGATCATGTTCCCGCCCTCAACTGCTCCGAAACGTGCATGGTTTACGATTGTCGCTTCAGGCTCGCAACTTGCGACCTTGAGCAATTGAACAGCCTTCCAAACGGTGACCAACTGGAGCCCGCATCTCACTCACAGACATGCGGCTGTCTGCGATCGAGTTACGGGCTTGGAATTGAATGTAGCCCATAATATTTCCAGAAAAGAGCAACAATAAATATTTATATTGTATATACAATATTTTTTACTTTGTCATTATTTATTAAACAACAACATTGACAATAAAATGTGGTTTAAAGGAATACAGCACTTCAAGTGCAAAAGTTGCTTGTTTGTGGCGTATGTAGCAACATCATCAGATGTGTAAGCCCCTGACACAAAACATTCTTTGGGAAAATTCCATTTTTTAAAACCGTGTTTATGAATATAAAAATACAAATACAGCATAAACTCAAAACATTTGAGTCTGACTTGAAAGTCCTAACAAAGTTTTTTATAGTACCTATAATGTGTCTCAGAATACAATTTGTGGTGTGACTGTATTTGCCTGGGCTGTAACATGGGAAGCAGGTTACACAGAGAGCCGACTACATGTACATTGTAAACAGAAATTTTCATAATTCAGCAAAAAAAAAGGAGATATTATTTGAATTTCAAAATTTGAAAAATATTGTCTTGGTCTAAAAAAAAAGTAATAAGGCAAACTGGTGAAAACTAAATTAAATAATTTTTAAGATGTGTACTATTTCATACTATGTGACACTCCCATTCCCAGTTTGTTTATTGAGCTGGGGGAAGTTATTTAGTGTTGTAACAGCTGAGTAGATTTGTCTCAGACAGTTGACATATTTGAGGTGTCAATGCAATGTGTGTGGCATCTAATGACCCTTTAAATCATGTCTGATCAAATTGCAGAGAACAATCGTATGCTGCTACTTTTAACTCTGCTTGCAGACATCTCATATTCTGTGCCAAGCACTTAAAGTAATGCAAAATTTAAATGATAAGGAAATATTACCTGCCATTATATATATAAAATATATATAAGGATAAAAATTATGTGTATAGTAAATAAATAGTACATCTCTGTTCACATCTGGATATTTAAAACAATTTAAAAAAAAACCTGCTTCCAGCTCACTGCATTCTGGGAAGCTGACCTGGCACATGTAAATGTGCCCACAAATGCCTCGCTCTTCAATCCATAGCCATTATCAAACATGGCCTCCTTTAAGCTTATGCCCACTGCATTACACAGCTTTTATGCAAAGCCAAGGTTGGGTTATACACAAGCCGAGAATCCTATCCATATACAGCTGTTTCAAGCTTACTTGCTATTATCAGTGTGGAAGGGTCTCAGCTTCTGATGTGGACCTTATGAGTAGGTAGTTCACCACAACAATCATTTAATATATGGTGGGCAAAAAAGCGATAGAAGCCCTCCACCATACGGTAGTACAGTAAATAAATAGTACATCTGTGTTCACATTTGAATGTCTAGAACAAGTTAAAAAACCTGCTTCCAGTTCAGAATTCTAAAACAAACTGTTGTAGCACTGCATTCTGGGAAGCTGAGCTGGGACATGCAAATGTGCCCACAAATGCCTCGCTCTTCAATCCATAGCCATTATCAAACATGGCTTCCTTTAAGCTTATGCCTGCTACATTACATAGCCTTTATGCAAAGCCAAGGTTGGATTATACACAAGTCGAGAATCCTATCCACGTACAGTTATATATATATATATATATATATATATATATATTGATGCTGAGGCTGTGACTGCCACCCGGTATATATGCTAATGATGCAGCACGCATGCATGTGACGTCACATGTGCGCCGGCGCCGGGGTCAAGACGGAGCAGAGGCCAGAGACGAAGCAGGTAAGTGAGGGGGAGGTATTTAGAGGGGATACAGTGAGGAGGGGGTTGAGGAGGGGGGTTGATGAGGAGGAGGGGGGTTGAGGAGGAGGAGGGGGGTTAAGGTTGGGGGGGTGAGGAGGGGGATGAGGATGGGGGGTTGAGGATGAGGATGGGGGTTGAGGAGGGTGTTGATGAGGACGGGGTGAGGAGGGGGTTGAGGATGAGGGGGGTTGAGGATGGGAGATGAGGATGGGGGGATGAGGATGGGGATTGAGAATGGGGGGTTTGATGAGGGGGGGTGAGGAGGGGGTTGATGAGGAGGGGGTTGAGGATGGGGGTGAGGAGGAGGTTGAGGTTGAGGGGGTGTGAGGAGGGGGTTGAGGATGAGGATGGGGGTTGAGGGGGGAGGATGAGCATGGGAGTTGAGGAGTGAGGTTGAGTGGGGGGTTGAGGAGGGAGGATGAGGAGGGGGTTGAGGATGAGGAGGGAGGTTGAGGATGATGAGGGAGGTTGAGGAGGGGGTTGAGGATGAGGAGGGAGGTTGAGGATGAGGAGGGAGGTTGAGGTTATAGAGGGGGGGTTGAGGTTGAGGATAGGGGGGTTGAGGGTGGGGGGTTGAGGATGAGGAGGATGAGGGGGGAGGTTGAGGATGAGGAGGGAGGATGAGGAGTGGGGTTGAGGAGGGAGGCTGTGAATGAGGAGGGGGGTTGAGGAGGGTGATAAGGGAGGGGGGGAAGAGACACAGGGAAGGGAGAAGAGACACGGGAGAGGGAGGGGGGACACAGGGGGCAGCACATTTCCCACCCTCGGCTTATACTCGAGTCACTCATTTTACCCAGTATTTTGTGGTAAAATAGGTGCCTCGGCTTATACTCGGGTCGGCTTATACTCGAGTATATACGGTATATATATATATATATATATATATATATATATAGTTGAATAATAAGAGTATTGCAGTGAATAGTGATACCTTTTTTATTGGACAAATGTATTCATAATAAAGCGACAAGCTTTCGAGAGATGCCTCTCTTTATCAAGTCAAAAAGTGATTGAATTATTATTATGAATACGTTTGTCCAATAAAAAAGGTATCACTATTCACTGCAATACTCTTATTATTCAACTGCATTACTGGACATTCACGGCTACCTCACTCTTTATAACTATATATAAATATATACAGTTGTGCTCAAAAGTTTGCATACATACCCTGGAAGAAATTGTGAAATGTTGGCATTTTGTTTTGAAAATTTTTTATTTTATTGAAGGATAGTGATCATATGAAGCCATTTATTATCACATAGTTGTTTGGCTCATTTTTAATTCATAATGATAACAGAAACCACCCAAATGGCCCTGATCAAAAGTTTAGACACACAAGGTGACACACACAGGTCAAAATGGCAATAAAAGGTTAATTTCCCACACCTGTGGCCTTTTAAATTGCAATTAGTGTCTGTGTATAAATAGTCAATGAGTTTGTTAGCTCTCATATGGGGTATCTTGTGAGAATTGATGGCAAGATGAATGTTATCAGAAAATACCGGCAGATGCTCTTGGACTTTCCAGCATGGTAATGACCCTAAGCACAAGGCCAAGTTGACCCTCCAGTGGTTACAGCAGAAAAAAGTGAAGGTTCTGGAGTGGCCATCACAGTCTCCTGACCTTAATATCATCAAGCCACTGTGGGGAGATCTCAAAAGTGTGGTTTGTTTCGCCCTAGGGAGGGGGACCAGAAGGGGAGGGAAGGAGGAGGGGACAAAGACAATGAGGAGGGGAGAAAGACAAAGGGGAGGGGAAGAGGGGAGCAAGACACAGGGGAGGGATAGAGGAGGGGAAAGAGACAAAGGGCAGGGACAGGCAGAAAGAGACACATGAGTAAGAGGGAAGAGGGGAAAGAGACACAGAGGAGGGGGAAGGGTCAAAGGGGAGCGAAGAGGGGGAAAGAGACATGGGGGGAGACAAAGGATATGGATGGGGGAAGAGACACAGTGGAGGGGAAAATAGACATTGGGAAGGAAACATGGAGGAAAGAGACACATGGGAGGGGGAAGAGACACAGGAGAGGAAGGGAGGAGGGAAAGAGACACAGGGGAGGGAGAGGGGGAAAGAGAAACAGGGGAAGGGGGAAGAAACAGGGGAGGGGGAGACACAGGGGAGGGGGGAAAGACACAGGGGAGCGGAGGGGGGGGAGACACAGAGGAAAAAGACACAGTTGAGGGGGAAAGAGACATGGGGAATGAGACATGGGGGAAAGAGACATAGGGGAGGGGGGAGAGACACAGGAGACGAAGAGTGAGGTGAAAAAGACACAGTGGAGGGGGTAAAGAGACGCAGGGGAGGGGAGAAGAGATACAGGGGATGCGGTGGTGGGAAAGAGACACAGGGGAGGGAGGAGGGGTTAAAGAGACACAGTGGAGGCGAAGACACGGGTGAGGGGGAAAGAGACACAGGGAAGGGAGGACAGATACAGGGGAGGAAGTGGGGGGAAAGAGACATAGGGGAGGGAGAGTGGGGAAGAGACACAGGGGAAGAGCCATGGGGGAGAGACACAGGGGAGGGAGAGGGGGGAGGAAAAAGACTGAGGGGGAAGAGATAAAGGGGAGGGAGAGGGGGAGGGAAGAGAGACAAGGGAGAGAGAGGGGTGGAAAGAGACATAGGGGAAGGAGAGGAGTGGAAAGAGACACAGGGGAGGGAGGGGAGGGAAGAGACACAGTGGAGGGGAGACACATGGGAGGGGGGAAAGAGACACATGGGAGGGGGAAGCGAAGCAAGCTTGCAAGAACTGCGTCCCTCGCGAAGCGAGGGCTGCAGTTCGGGCTGCAAATGCGGACCCTTGCGAAGGTGTAAGTGTCAGCAATGTGTGCAGTGTGTAGTGTAAATAGGCTGCATGTGTGAGGGGAAAACGTTTGTGTAGCTGTGTAGTTCCGCATTCTGTAAGTTAGTGTTGTAAAATGGCGGTGATTGTGTATGTGGTACGCATTTGAGTGTCTAAACTCTGTAAATTGGACTTAAATTGAAGTGTAACCTCACTTCCAGACGTCCTGGGTGTTCCCCCTTGCTGTGTGTGATGTTTTTATTTTGGTGTGTATTTTTTTTTTTTTTATGTTTTTCGCTGTGCGCGGTTCGGCCATTAAGTTCGTATTTTTTTTTTCAAAGTCCCGCTTCTGTGGCTGTTTGCAACCGCTTGTGAGGTGCCGTATAGCAGACTATTCTGATCTCTTATTAAAATCTAAAAAAAATTCTTGATATACATAAAAATTATAATAATAATAATAATAAATAATACATAAACATTTTGTTTAGGAATTCTTTAAATCCAGCTACTAAGTACAATTAGTTGCTGTATCCGGTTAGCTTAGAAGAGTCATAAAAACTATACTTTGTATTACAATATAGACTTTTGACTCTTTCATATAGTTACATAGTTACATAGTTACATAATATTTAAGGTTGAAAAAAGACCTTCAGTCCATCAAGTTCAACCTTTCAAGATCTCTTTCGATCTGCAATATGAGGATTAACTATTAATTAATTAGTTGTATTAAAAAAAAAAAATCAAACCCCTCCTGATCCAAGACACCTGCGAACGGACTTCTCCCTGGATCAATACTGCCTCCCTGGATCAATACTGCCTATGTAACCACAGAACTATATTATCACTGAGGAAGCTGTGTACACCACAGCGAAACGCGTTTGATCATCCATTTATTTGTGCATTTCATTATATATTATATATCAGTGTTTTTTATCGCTTTGAATTGTATTGCTTCATCGTTCATTGGTCAGGAGCAATTGTGCTTCTCCAACCACAACTCTGCGATTTCTTATCAACAACTTTATTAGCAAGATTTCTGGATAAAATTCAAGTTTTTACTAATAATATAAGCAGTGAGTTTCCAATCTTGTAGGGTGCTTTGAGGAAAAGCACTTTCTGCAAAGATTCTAAGTTCAAAACAGGTCCCTCGATCTTCTACAGTTGTTATATTGTATTTTCACATGTTCATATCCCCTGTACAGCGCTATGGAATATGTTGGCGCGTTAGAAATAAAAGTTTATAATAATAATAATAGTAATACTATCTAGGCAAAAATTGTGATATGTTTCCTTGGGTTTATTTGTCATGGAACCATGGATCAGAGGAGATATATTATGACTGCTCTTGACTTTCTAAACTCAGCTACTGTAAAATCATATAACTGCAAAAAGAGCCCATCTTTTTTTAAGTTTATAAACTGTGGTTATTACAAAATAAATACATAAAATAGCTATATTGGGAAAATAAACATACACAGGGTGAAATCTGGTCCATCCAAACAGCTGTTTCCATTTATTTGTGAAGCTTGTAGATGTCATGAGGGTGCTAAAACAGATTTCCTAAAGAGGATTTTTCAAGGAGTATTTAAATCTGTGAAAATGGATAAAAGTGTGAGGGAATACCAGAGACAGGTTGTAGCAAGGGATAACATAAGAGCAAGAGAAGGTTATGTGAGATTGAGACATGCAGGATATTTCCAGAACAGAGTTCTAGGAGACTGCTTGGAGGTGAATTATTTAGTGCATCCACCATAATAGTTAGCAGATGTTAGTAATGCTTGCACAATGTGTACTGCGCAGGCATTACTCACATGCTGATTGCCAGCGCACTGGAAGGAATCACGCAACTGCGCATGGGCTTCGCAGCCAGGGGGGGGGGGGGGGGGGGGTTGCAGAGAGAGAAAGGGAGGGGAGAGAGAAATGAAGGGGAGAGAGAAAGAGGGAGGGGGACAGAGAGAGGGAGGGAGAGACAGAGGCAGAGAAAGGGGGAGAGAAAGAGAGGGGGAGAAAGGGAGGGAAGCAAATGGAGGGAGGGAGAGAGGGGTTGAGAGAGGGAGGGAGGGAGAGAGAGAGATGGTGGCAGGCAGAGAGAAGGAGGGAGAGAGAGAGATGGAGAGAAAGAAAAAGGGAAAAAGAAACAGAGAGGGCGCACAGAGAGAGGGCGCACAGAGAGAGGGCGCACAGAGAGAGGGCGCACAGAGAGACAGCGCACAGAGAGACATTGCACAGAGAGCCGTTAATCTCGTAATTTTTTGCATCTTGTATCTTTTTTTTACTAAGTCCCGAGTCTTTTTTTTTTTTTTTTTTTTAAGTCCCGCAATATTTTTTCAACCGCTTGCACGCCAAGGCGATCCCGCGTTTAGGAAGTGCTTTTTGGCTAAGTTCCGCGTGTTTCATTGCCTATTTCTGTTAGTGCTCATCGACCAAGTGCTACATGTTAAGGCTCGCCTCGCGCTCATCGGCTAAATGCTACGTGTTAACAGCTAGCTTTACGAGTCTCGCAGCAATGAACGCCTTTGGCGCTCATTGGTTAAGTCCTATGCATTAACGTCTTGCCTCGCTTTGCGAGGCTCAGAAGCGATGAGCGCCTGCTGTGCTTATCGACCAGTCATACACACTGCGCAAAGTGTGAGGACGTCTTGCAGTTTGACAACTATTATATGTGATACATATATATCACATATAATAGTTGTCAAACTGCGATTCGTAGATTGACAACTACGATTGGTGCAAAGGTGCACACATGCATGCGCATTGCGGCGGGGCGCGTACATACACGGCCGCCCGTGCGCGCATTGCAGTGCGACAAGACAGGAGGAGAGAGAGAGAGGTGGAGGAGGGGAGACACACAGGGAAGGAGGGGGAAGACACAGAGGTGAGGGGGGAGACACAGAGGAGGGGGAAGACACAGAGGAGGGGGGAGAGACACAGGGGAATGAGAGGAGGGGTCAGAGACACAGAGGAGGGGAAAATAAACACAGGGGAGTGAAAGACACAAAGGAGTGAGGGGAAGGGGGGAGAGACACAGGGGAGTGAGAGGAGGGGGGAGAGACACAGGGGAGTGAGAGGAGGGGGAGAGATACAGGGGAGTGAGAAGAGGGGGAAGAGACACAGCTTATGCCTGCTGTATTAACCAGATGTAATGCAAAGCCAAGGCTGGATTTTACACAAGCTTAGAATCCTATAGTTGGACAGCTGTTTCAAGCTTACTGGCTATCATCAGCATGGAGCGGGATCTCAGCTTGTGTTGTGGACCTTATGAGTAGGTAGTTCACCACAACAATCATTTATAATATGTATATATATATATATATATATATATATATATATATATATATATATGAGAGAGAGAGAGAGAGAGAGAGCAAGAGAGAGAGAGACAGAGAGAGAGAAAATATGGAAAATCGTCAAAAAAAACAGAGGACATTTAGAATATAATATTACATACAATTTTATCGTTCTTCCCTCCAACTCCAAAGGGTTTTCTGACGTCATCCTTTATGGCATCACATATAACATGTCCAGTGATTGAAGACAATCAATATATCATAAATGACATCATCCATAACATTACTGGTAGCATCACACTAGATTTCCTATGCACATTCCATTCAGCTAAACAAACATGCTGCTGTGAATTCTATTAAAAAATGATTGTGGTAACATACATAGTTACATAGTAATTGAGGTTGAAAAAAAAAGCCTTTTGGTTTGACAAGTTCAACCTTTTAAGATCTCCTCTGAGATCTGCAATATGCGGATTTGTTTTTAATTGATCCAGAGGAAGGCAACATCTCTTCAATGTATCTGCTTATCAATGGAAGTGACAGCAAACATTAAGATTATTCTTTGCAATGTTGTATGTAAATGGGTGACCATCAGCTTGTCCAATCATAAAACTACTATATAAGTAGGAACTAACAACATCCGGAATGACACACCATAGCAGTGAGTGATATATATATTTTTTATTTATGAATGTTCACCTGCTTATCCACAGGAATAAAAATACCTTCTAAAAAGATAAAAGAACAAACACTCTGACTCAGGAAAACTGTAAGTAGCATATGCAAACTAAATTTCAGTCATATGTTTTGAAGTGGTTTGATAGAGGCTACAACAATTATGCTATTTTTAGATTTTTGGAAGGGTTTTTTCTAAAAAAGAAATTACACTGTCACCTTAAATCAAAAATATTAGAGAAAGTCAGGCTTAAAAGTGTTTAACTTGCTTTTAAAGTATTATTGTGGCCATATTTTTAAACTCTAGTATTTTGGACATTTACACTTGAAATGATGCAACATGTTTTTTTATGATGTTAAAAAAAATATGAAATGCTTTAATATATTAACTTTAATTTGAAATTATGCTCTTGTGGGATATACCATTTTGATTTCAGCAGATCAGCTTTCTTGGTTAAAGGGAGAGTTTGAATGCAGATGAGTTTTTGTCTGCACACTGAGAAATGTGGCAGCTACAACTGGCAGTGTTTTCAGAATGCCTAAAGAAAATCTCATTAATTTACACAAACACACCCACCTGAGAAAGTAACAGACAACAGCAAGCAAGAAAAAAATAAAACCCTGCTGTAAGTAAGAAAAAGTAAATAAAGAATTGCTCATAAAATTTGCAAAATGTAAAGTGTGTTAATTGTTTGTTTCCTTTTTTACTTTCAAATATAATTTTGCCTGTTAACATGTTGATTTAGAATTAAATATCTGTAAATATGCAGACCACATACATTCAAAATTTTGGGTAGAATGGGAAACAAATGCAGAAGAATTTAAAAAAAACATGTAATAATAAATATAAAAAGTACACTGACCAAAACCGGCTTTGCACCCAATCACCATAACAATATAAGTGGATAATAAGGAGCCACCAATTACAAATAAGAAATCTAAGACTAATTGGCAACTAAGTAGAGTAAAAAAAATAAAACTTAACTTTTATTATCCCACATTAAAAGTATCTAATAAAACATAAATAAGATGATGATTTTCAACGGCGCTATTACAACAGTTACAAGGACTATACCAGATATATATAATGTGGCACCAGACCTTTGCGTGCACTACAATTGGGCGCAGACAACTGGATGCCGATATCAGCACGCCGACAGCAGCTCGTTAAAAGAGCGCAAGTGTTCAAATGTATGTCCGTGTTTTCTTCCAGTCCACACTCTAAAGTATTCTATGTGGTTGCCCAAGTTGGTGTTATGACCTAGTGCTGGAGTAAAAACTTTATTTTTCTTGTTAGTTTCTAAAGTTTTTTATAAAACATATTACTTTTAAAATTGAGCATTCTTCTACATGTAAAGAAGGATGTAAGTACACTTTTTAGGACTAGATAGTAACTCATTAGGGCTAGAGTCAGTAACTTAGACCCCCATGCCTAACCCTAACCCTTTAACCCTAACCCTTACACCCCCAAGCCTAACCCTAACCCTTTAAACTTCAAGCCTAATCCTTAGACTCCCATGCCTAACCCTAACCCTTTAACCTCTAAGCCTAACCCTAACCCGTAGACCCCTGAAACCAAACCCTAACCCTTTAACCTCTAAGGCTAGCCCTAACCCAAAGACCCCTAACACTAAAACCTCTAAGCCTAAAACCCCTAAGCCCACCTTACCTGTAGTCCAGGTGGTGCACAGTTGTCAGACATGCTCTTGTCTGTTGTGCAGTTGTCGGCACACTGATAAGTACGTGCTACCATATAATGTACAACAACCTAAAGTCAATAAAATAAACACTAATATTACCTCAATACCAATTAATATAATATAAGAAAAAGTGCCCAAAATATTCAAATTGATGCCTATATACAGTGAGGGAAAAAAGTATTTGATCCCCTGCTGATATTAAATGTTTGTCCACTGACAAAAAAATAACCAGTCTATAATTTTAATGGTAGGTGTATTTTAATAGTGAGGGACAGAATAACAAAACAAAAAAACAAGAAAACCGCATGTCAAAAATGTTCTACATTGATTTGCAGGTCAATGAGTGAAAAAAGTATTTGATCCCCTATCAATCAGCAAGATTTCTGGCTCCCAGGTGTCTTTTATACAGGTAACGAGCTGAGATTAGGAGCACTCCCTTTAAGAGAGTGCTCCTAATCTCAGCTCGTTACCTGTATAAAGGACACGTGTCCACAGAAGCAATCAATCAGATTCCAAACTTTCCACCATGGCCAAGATCAAAGAGCTTTTCAAGGATGTCAGGGACAAGATTGTAGACCTACACAAGGCTGGAATGGGCTACAAGACCATTGCCAAGCAGCTTGTGAGAAGGTGACAACAGTTGGTGCGATTATTCACAAATGGAATAAACACAACATAACTGTCAGTCTCTCTTGATCTGGTGCTCCATGCAAGACCTCCCATCGTGGAGTTTCAATGATCATGAGAACGGTGAGGAATCAGCTCAGAACTACACAGGAGGATCCTGTTAATGATCTCAAGGCAGCTGGGACCATAGTCACCAAGAAAACAATTGCTAACACTCTGCGCCGTGAAGGACTAAAATCCTGCAGCACCCGCAAGGTCCCCCTGCTCAATCAAGAAAGCACATTTACAGGCCCGTCTGAAGTTCGCCAATGAACATCTGAATGATTCAGAGGAGAACTAGGTGAAAGTGTTGTGGTCAGATGAGACCAAAATCAAGCTCTTATCATCAACTCGCGGTATTTGGAAGAGGAGGAATGCTGCCTATGACCCTAGGAACTCCATCTCCACTGTCATACATGGAGGTGGAAACATTATGCTCTGGGGGGGGGGGGGGGTCTGCTAAGGGGATAGGACAACTTCACCGCATCAAAGGGACGATGGACGGGGCCATGTACCGTCACATCGTGGGTGAGAACCTGCTTCGCTCAGCCAGGGCAGTGAAATCCCAGCATGACAATGACTCAAAACACACAGCCAAAAGCAACAAAGGAGTGGCTCAAGAAGAAGCACATTAAGGTCCTGGAGTGGCCTAGCCAGTCTCCAGACCTTGATCCCATATTTAATCTGTGGAGGGAGTTGAAGGTTCGAGTTGCCAAACATTAGCCTCGAAACCTTAATGACTTGGAGAGGATTTACAAAGAGGTATAGGACAAAATCCCTCCTGAGATGTGAGCAAACCTGGTGGCCAACTACAAGAAACATCTGACCTCTGTGATTGCCAACAAGGGTTTTTGCCACCAAGTACTAAGTCAAAGGGGTCAAATACAGTGGCGGCTGGTGACCTTCCAAGTTGGGGGGCAGAAGACAGAGACCTAGCCCCTCCCCTTACATTGACACCACCCAATTGTATAGACTCCTTCCCTTCACTACAGGTTGACCCCTATATATCCCAACCAATAAAATTATATAGGCCCTGCACACTGACACCGATTCAATCCACTTACTTTATTTTTCCTGTTATTTTACTTACTTATTGTATTGATGAGGATGAAGTGGTGCTGGTATTGCTCACTTTTCTGATACTGGGAAGTGCCTCCAATTTCTTGATGATGGTAACATGGTGCTGGTTCTGCTCACTTATCTTATGATGGGAAGTTCCTCCAATTTCTTGATAAAGTGCAAAAAATAAATAGAATAAATTTTACATCAATACATTTGTTAGTGGCAGCTCATAGAAACAGACAAAAGTGATGCAATTTACTTTTTAATGAAATACATTATTTGAGGTATAGATACATAGATAGATAGATAGACAGGGATATAGAGGGAGATATATCCCTCTCTGTTTCCATCTTTATATATATTCATCTCTTTATCCCTCTAACTCTCTATTCCTTTTCCATTCTCCCTCTCTATGCCTCTCCATCTTTCTATCACTCTCCCTATCTCTCTCCCCCTCTCTCCCTCCCTCGATACCTCCCTGTATCTCTCTCTCTCTCTCTCCCTTCCCCTCTCTATATCTCTCCCTCCCTATCCCTCTCTCTCTCATCCCTTTGCCCCTACATATCTCTCTGTCTCTCCCTTTCTCTCTCTATCTCCTTCTCTATCACTCTCTCTCTAGCTCTCTATCTGTGCCTCTCTCCACCTATTCCTTTGTCTCTCCTTCCCTATATCCCTACCTATCTCTCTATCTATCCATTTCTCTCTCCCTATCTCTCACTCTATCCTCCTCTCTCTCTCTCCCCCATCTATCCCTCCCTTCCTCTATCTATCGTATATCTTTCTCTATCTGTCCCCTTTTCTCTCTATCTATCCTACTCTCTCTCTATTCCACTCTCTCTCTCTCTACCCCCCTCTCTATCTCTATCTATCTATTCCTCTCTCTATCAATCCTCCTATCTCTATCTATCCCTTTATCTATTTATCCCTCTCTCTATCCCTCTCTCTATCTATCCCTCTCTTCCTATCTCTCTATCCCTCACTCCCTATCTCTCTATTCCTCGCTCTCTCTCTCTCAATCTATCCCCTTTCTCCCTCTCTACCAATCCCTCTCTATACCCATCCCTCTATCTACCTACCCCTATCTATCTATCTATCTTTCTATCTATCTATCTATCTATCTATCTATCTATCCCTCTAACTATTCTTCCCTGTCTGTCTATCCCTCCCTCTCACTCAATCCCACCCTCCTCCCATCTCTATCTATCCCCCCTCTCTCTATCTATCCCACTCTATCTATATCCCCTCTCTCTATCTCTATCCCACTCTCTCTCGCTGTCCCTCTCTCTCTATCTCTATTTCTCTATCTCTCCCTCCTCTCTATCACCCCCTCTTCTCTATCTCCCCCTCCTCTCTATCTCCCCCTCCTCTCTATAGCCCCCTCCTCTCTATCTCTCCCTCCTCTGTATCTCTCCCTCCCTCTCCCCTCGGTGACCCACTTGCAGAGGCCCACGGGTGGGCCCAGCTAAAGAGGCCTGCGGATGGGTCCAGTTGAAGAGGCCCACTGGTGGGCCCAGCTGAAGAGGGCCATGGTCAGGGAGAGAGAGACTGTGTGGCTGTGGGAGCTGCTACTCAGCACTTGGCAGCTCCGACCACAGTCCTAAGTGGCTTGGGGACGTTCAGAGTGAACGTCCCTAAACACATTATCCAGCCCTCTCTTTGAAAAATTCTCATCTATAGCATCAGTGCAGCACTAGGGAAAGTCACCAGGCAAGGGGGAGGGAATGACAAACATTCTTGGACTGATAGATGCATATTGTTAACAAAATCAAATGAAAGAAGACATGAAAGCTGATATACAGATATAATTAAATTGTATTCTTTATATAAATTTAAATTACAATATTAAAGTGATTGATAATTTTGGTGGGGGCGTTGCCCAATTGCCCCTTTGCACCAGCCGCCCCTGGTCAAATACTTATTTTATTCATTGACCTGCAAATCAATTTATAACTTTTTTGACATGCGTTTTTCTTGTTTTTGTTTTTTGTTGTTGTTATTCTGTCTCTCACTGTTAAAATACACCTACAATTAAATTATAGACTGATCATTTCTTTGTCAATGGACAAATATTCAAAATTAGCAGGGGATCAAATACTTTTTCCCCTCACTGTAATGAACCAGCATATATTAATATAAATCTAAAGTGCAAAAAAAGTGCTAAAGTGCAGATAAAATAAATACTAGCAGAGTTATAAAGTGTTATAAAGAGTTATAAAGTTATAAATCACTCTAAGTGCACAGCATATTGAATAATGAAACCAATACTCAATGGCATAATAAACCAGCATATTTTAAAATATATCTATAGTGCTAAGTGCTAATAAATTCTACAAACATATAAGTTACAAATAGATCACTGAAAGTGCAATGAGTCAGAAATTAAATCGGTTAAGCAATATATGTAATATACACCAAATAAAGATGAGAATAAGAAATAAAAAATACCCCCAAAAAATAAATATTAACAACCTATATATAAATCTCTACGGAGGCCGTAGAAGCCAGTGCGATACTCGCTCATCAGGCCATGGAAACGGACGTTCTTGTTGATGACATCAGATGCTACACAGAGCTACTGTGCAAACAGCATTAGGAGCTATTAGACAAAGGATTGTGATACATAATACTTACCTTGTCAAACTTTCAGAGCATTTTGGGGGCTCATTATGTACAGTACGATTTAGATTTGATGACACTAGAGTTTTCTTTGTTTCTGGACTATGCCTGGGAATGGACTTCATTTTCATTAATGTGATGCCTAGAATTGGACTTGACTCCAATTGATTTTTACATAGGTTGTTAATATTTAGTTTTTGGGGTATTTTTTCTTCCTTATTCTCCTTAATAAAAGTTAAGTTTTAATTTTTTACTCTACTTAATTGCCGATTCATCTTGGATTCCTTTTTTGTAATTGGTAGCTCTTTACTATCCGTTGTATTGTTGTGGTGATTGGGTGCAAAGCTGGTTTTGATCAGTGTACTTTTTCTATTTATTATTATGTTATCATTGTTGAGTCTAATTAATAAAATATACTTGTACAATCTGTTTATGGAAGATATGGACAAACCAACTTTATTTCTTTCCCAAAACCAAAAGGTTTACTAAATAAAATGACATAACATTTTAGGAAACCAACAACTTCAAAACAATAAAATTAATGAATGGTCACTTTACTTATCAGGGTTCTAAGAGTATTATGTTACAAGAACGTATTAAAAATGCAGTATTTCCATAAGATACAGTCTTTGTACTATTAGAACATTAATAGCAAGAAAATGTACAGAGTGATTTGTAAGGGGGCAAAAACTTGATGATTGATTGAATAAGCATCTGCTTTCCCCAACCTTTGAGTAGGCTGAGAAAAGATGGTATCTCTCAGAAATGTCACCCCCTCTACTAAATATGTATAGAGGTCTCTTGAGGTCTGGTGTCTGGAAGTAATCATTTAGATGTTTATTATTTCAAAATCTCTTACCACACATTTTTTACTGACTTTTTGTAAAAATAATTTGTGAAATGAGTTCTGAAGAAGCCACTACTGAAATTTTGCACTTTCCATATGAATTGTGGTTTAATATTATTGTAATTACTAACATATTTAATAATGAGATCACTTGATACATTTCCAATTTAAGTCTATTAGTATTTTATAATTAAAATAAGTATAAATAATTCCTTTTGCTTTACTATTATCGTATATACTAAGCCGACCCGAGTATAAGCCGAGGCACCTATTTTACCACAAAATACTGGGTAAAATGAGTGACTTGAGTATAAGCCGAGGGTGGGAAATGTGTTGCCCTCTGTGTCCCCCCTCTCTCTCCCGTGTCTCTTCTCCCCTCTCCCTGTGTCTCTTCCCCCTCCCTTATCACCCTCCTCAAGCCCCCTCCTCATTCTCAACCTCCCTCCTCAACCCCCTCATCCTCAACCCCCTCCTCAACCCCCCATCCTCAACCCCCTCCTCAACCTCAACCCCCTCCTCAACCTCAACCCCCCTCCATAACCTCCCTCCCCATCCTCAACCCCCTCCTCAACCTAACCCCCCCCCCAACTCAACCCCCTCTTCAACCTCAACCCCCCTCCATAACCTCAACCTCCCTCCTCATCCTCAACCCCCTCCTCAGCCTCCCTCCTCATCCTCAACCTCCCTCCTCCTCCTCAACCCACTCCTCAACCTCCCTCCTCATCCTCCCTCCTCAACCCCCCATCCTCAACCCCCTCCTCAACCCCCCTCAACCTCACTCCTCAACCCCCGCCAACCTCAACCCCCTCCTCAAACTCCCTCCTCATCCTCCCTCCACAACCCCCATCCTCAACCCCCTTCTCACCCCCCCTCAACCTCAACCCCCCTCCTCAACCTCAACCTCCCTCTTCCTCATCAACCCCCTCCTCAACGCCCCATCCTCAACCACCCATCCTCATCCTCCCCCCTCAACCCCCCCATCCTCATCCTCAACCCCCCCATCCTCAACCCCCTCCTCACCGCCCCCCTCAACCTCAACCCCCCTCCTCAACCTCAACCCCCCTCCTCAACCTCAACCTCCCTCCTCCTCATCAACCCCCTAAATACATCCCCATCTACCTTTCCCCTCACTTACCTGCTTCTTCTCTGGCTTCTGCTCCTTCCGTCTTGACCCGGCGCACATGTGACATCACATGTGCGCCACGTCATTAGCACCCGGTATATGCTAATGACGTGACGTCACATGCGCGCCGGGTCAAGACGGAAGGAGCAGAGGCCGGAGAAGAAGCAGGTAAGTGAGGGGGAGGTATTTAGAGGGGAAAAAGTGAGGAGGGGGGAGGAAAAGAGACACAAGGGAGTTAGAAAGACACAGGGGGTAGAGAGACATGGGGGGGTTAGAGAGACACGGGGGGGTAGAGAGACACGGGGGGGGGGGGGTAAGAGAGACACAGGGGGGAGTGACTCGAGTATAAGCTGAGGGGGCCCTTTTTAGCCTTAAAAAAAGGGCTGAAAAACTCAGCTTATACTCAAGTATCTACGGTATATATTTTTTTATTTATTTTTTGTGCATAACAAAATATAATTAAATTCTTAATTGGTATAGACGTTATGAGTATTACCTTAACTTTATGCAATAAACTAATCTGTGGCTAAGGCTATCCAACAAATCGCCTTTACTAAATCTGTCTCTGTCTGAGAGCTATTTTAGAACTACTATAATTTATTCAGCTCCAGAATTTGCAACATCATCTCTAATCAACATTATAACATCTATATTTAGGTCATGATTGTTAATTGTAAGCTACTTTCAATTATACCCTTCTCTTTCTCTGAAACTGAAAGATAGGGTGCATGTACTAGCTAAACAATTTACAGAAATACTTAGAGCAACTGTGTTTGTGAAATTCATGCCCAAAATTACTTAGGTCCTCTGAGACAGGGGTTTTCTAAGGCTGTTATTGCTGTTTTTATGGAAAACGGAATGTAAAATAGCCACTTTACCGCTTCTAAGACTCTTGGTGAACCTAGTACAGACTGTTCAATGCTGTAATAAAAATATTACAAATTAATTTCTACAACAGATTTAAAGGGCTTAGTAGAATATGCAAAGATCGCATATAATACTGTGAATCGTCATCATGCTTTGCAAGCTCGCAAAGCGAGCTCGCAGAACTGCGTCTCTCACAAAGCGTCGGACGCAGTTCTGGCCGCAAATGCGGACCCTCGTGAAGCGAGGGGCCGCATTTGCTGAGGTGGAGGCTCGACACCGCCTCACTCCCGGGACAAATAAACCCTAGAAAAGCACAGCTTTGCAAAAAAAAAACACGCCTCGTGACTTAGAAAAAAAACATTAACGCGTAAAGAGGAAATACGGACTTACACAAAAGAAAATACGAGCCTTGGGACTTAGAAAAAAAGACGAATATGAGGTCACAAAAATACAAACTTAACGGCCTAAACGAGTACAGAAAAAAACACAAAAAACTATGAAAATTTAAAAATAAAATTACAAAAACATCCCACACAGCATTGAGGGACAGCCAGGACCTCTGGGGGTGAGGTTGCACGTGAATTAAAGTTGATTTTACACAGATTACCCCCTTGAAATTCAGCTAAGCAAGAGAAAAAAAGGCGGCATAAAAAAATGAAATTGAGGCTAAATGAACACAAAGCGCATAAAACACTGACAAGGACGTACGAATTTTCATTACGACCCGCGGAACTTATAAAAAAATAATATGAGGTCGCAAAAATACGAGGTGAACGGACGAAATGCGTACATCCAAAAACAACACAAAACAATACAAAATACAACAACAACAAAAACACACATAGAGCATTAAAGGTCACTGAGTTAGTGATAAAAAATGTGTCTCAAAGAGAGCAACACTGTAAAATTATTAATAGGTGGCATCTTGTCCCTTCAAGACTACACCGAATCGATAAAGTACAAAATACCAATCTCTTTTGGAGGAATTGGGGTGAGGAAGGGTCGTTCCTACATATATGGTGGCGATGCCCTTTAATTCAACATTTTTGAGGAATACTTTCTTACAAGTTAACTGAGATCACTAAAGAAAAAATAACATTGACCCCTGAGATCTCCCTACTACATATGTTTCCTGATAAATTAAATGGTGATCTTAGAATGTTTTTGATTCAAACACTTATAATAGCCAAAGCACTGATAGGAAGTAATTGGAAACAAAATAGTGTTCCAACCAGGATGGACATAACTAATCGATTGGAAAAAATTACTTAATGGAAACAGAAACCAGGGACTTGGGTATTATAATAAACTAGAAATTAAGGTGGAACATTTGGGAAAAGTATAGGTCCGAAATTTAGAAAGACTAAAAACTCTGTATTAGAAAAAAAGCTTCCTCCATAATGAAAACTGAGAGATTTGTCTTGCCTTCCACCTCGCCAATGCCTGGCCTAGAATTAGGCTGGGTTTAAATTAAGAGAATTATTAAAATATTGTAATCCATGTACGAATGGTAACTCAGGAGATATTTATATTGATGTTATAAAAAAATGTCTCTGTGATACGATTTTTAATATAATGCTTGGTGAAAAAGAGATGTAATAATCAGGAACTATTACATTGTTAATTCTTGAGTTAAGATGTGTATGTAATGGTCTCCCCGTCGGCAACTTAGATCTAGCAAAACGTGGAGAAGTTATGTAATGTAATTTATGTTGTGGTTGTGTTTTGTAATGAATGCTATTGTTTTAAATATTGGTATTGTACCGAAAAACTGAATAAACTATATATATATATATAAAAAAAAATACAGGGTGCAGTCTTTTGTAATAGTTGTCTATGAGGCCCCTAATTCTTGCAGGTGGTATAGCTGACCGTTCATCTAGGCAGAATGCCTCCAGGTCATGCAAAGTCTTTGGTCGTCTTGCATGAACTACACATTTGAGATCTCCCCAGTGTGGCTCGATGATATTAAGGTCAGGAGACTGTGATGACCACACAACCTTCACCTTTTTCTGCTATAGCCTCTTGGTCTTGTGCTTAGGGTAATTTTCATGCTGGAAAGTCCAAGAGCTTCCCATGTACAGCCTTCATGCAGAAGAATGCAAATGGACTGCCAGTATTTTCTGATAACATGCTGCATTTATCTTGCCATCAATTGGCACAAGGTTCCCCATGCCTTTAGAGCTCACCCCCCCCCCCCCCCCCCAAATATCAGTGAGCCACCACCATTCTTTACAGTGGGGATGGGATTCTTTTTACTATAGGCCTTGTTGACCCTACTCCAAACCTAGTGCTTATGGTTGTGACCATAAAGCTCTATTTTGGTCTTGTCACTCCAAATTACAGTGTGCCAGAAGCTGTGAGCCGTGTCAAGGTGTGGTCGGGCATATTGTAACCAGGCTTTTTTGTGGTATTGGCGCAGTAAAGACTTTTTTCTGGCAACTCGACCATGCAGCTCATTTTTGTTCAATTATCGTCATATTGTGCTCCTTGAAACAACCACATAGTCTTTTTCCAGAGCAGCCTGTATTTCTCCTGAGATTACCTGTGGGTTATCCTTTGTATTCCAAACAATTCTTCTGGCAGTTGTGTCTACCTGACCTTGGTTTGGTATCAAGAGATCCCTGAATTGTCCACTTCTTAATAAGTGATTGAACAGTACTGACTGGCATTTTCAAGGCTTTGGATATCTTTTTATATCCTTTTCCATCTTTAGGAAGTTCTATTACTTTGTTAGGCAGGTCTTTTGACAATTCTTTTCTGCTCCGCATGGCTCAGTATCTAGCCTGCTCAATGCATCCACGTGAGAACTAACAAACCCATTGACTATTTTTACACAGACACTAGTTGCAATTTATAAAGCCACAGGTGTGGGAAAATAACCTTTAATTGCCATTTTAACTTGTGTGTTTCACCTTGTGCGTCTGTAACAAGGTCAAACATTCAAGGGTATGTAAACATTTGATTAGGGCCATTTGGGTGATTTCTGTTATCATTATGATTAAAAAATGAGCCAAACAACTATGTTATAATAAAATGGCTTCACTATCCTTCCACAAAATAAAAGATGTTTGCATGATCAGTCATATTTTCAAAATAAATGCCCACATTTCACAATTTCTGCCAGGGTATGCAAACTTTTAAGCACAACTGTATAATGTTCAAACCTATCAGAGTTTTAATTATCCAATTATATTCATTATTATGAAAAGTATTATCCCTAATACTTCAGATGGAGTTTTGTGTAATCCCATTAAAATAGTTCCTCCTTATTTCAGAATAATTCTAAATCAGTTGTATATCTGAAACCAAAGTACAAGATAATATATTGAAATAAAATCCAGAACTATGCAATGAGTAAATTATTACTGTGAACTGTTAGTACTGTTATGCTCTATGAAAGTTGAAATGTCAGTCAGAAAAAAACATAAATATTGGAAGAATTCCCCTCATTCCCTCATAATCATGATGTATTCACTTGAAACCATCAGCGTTTAAAATAAAACCATACATCAAACTTGGGAATTCCTAAATATAATAAAGTGTTCATACTTCTCTTCTGAATATCAAGTCTGTGATTATTAAGGAACTATTTTGTCAGCTAAGATAATTAATCAAGTTATACGTTGTTTAAGTTCCTTATTATTTATTAAGATTCCCATTGCTTTTATATTCCAGTGCATACAATTTACTTTTTGTTACAGTTTCTCCAGGACTGTCCATTTTTCGAACCTTCGACTTGTTTTACAATTTAATTTTTCAGGCTTCAGAAGATAGATATCACTTATTTTCAGTAGGAAGCTGGTAGGTGAAGTTCAGTGACATAGCTACCGCCAGTTCAGGCGGTGCAATGCACCAGGGCCCTGCTCTGTGCTGGCCCAGTGCTTACCCTAGCCCATCCTTCCATGGCCCACTGTGGCCCTCCGGGGCTCTCCATGCTCTAGCTCCGCCACTGGTGAAGTTGGCAATGTCACAGAGTGACTCTGTCCCCTCATAATGCTTCAACCAAAGCTAAAAACCTTGAGAAGCCCTTTTAAAGACTTACACACTATGGCCCTCATTCTATTATCGGCCGTAAATCGGCCGCAAAGCTGCGATTCCTTGCGGGGCTCCCGTTACCTTGCAATTCAAATAGACGGCGCCGCAAGGCTATCCCCTTACGGCCGTCCGTATATCTTGCAACCGGCCGTAAGCTCAGAAATCTTTAAATGCAAAAATAAATTCAAGACGGCACTGTAAAGCTCTGTAAATGCTAGGGATCATAATGGGGGACATGAGGATTAATAGCAACCCCCTCTCAAGCTTGCACATCAGCCCAAATCCGAGATTACATTAACTGTTTATTTTCCGGCCGCAGCGTGGGCGGGTCTGAGGTGCTCCAAGCCCTCTGGACTTTTTACATGGATATGTGACATAAATTTAAAAAAAATATATTTACAGATTTGAGTGTAGGGGAATGTTGTGCTATTAATGCTAACACCTACAATCACTTTATAGTCTCCTCAGAGTGCAGAATGGCTTTATTATGTGCTTATTTGTGTGCCTGCGGGACCTTTTTGCTGCAAGTAACCTGCGGCTCGGTTTTAGCCTTGCAGAGAGGGTTCCCGGAGCAATTGAATAGCAACCAGGATTTTCTTGCGGCCGAAAATCATGCGGCCGTTTAAGATCAAAGGCTTTCCTCCGGCACGTGCGGCCGCAAGGGATAACAAGGCGCCGGCCGCAAGCCTGCAGGAGTCCCCGGCCGGAAGGGAATAGAATAGGCAAATAGCTTGCGGCCGGTCCTTGCGGCCCCGCATCTCCTACGGCCGATAATAGAATGAGGCCCTATATATGTAACTTTTAAAATTAAATAAGTTGTCTGTCGCAATAGTACAGTACAATAATACTAAAGACCAGTGCATCACAGACATATTGAACTGGTAAGTAATAATAATTATGAAAAAAAAATATTTTATTATTTTTAATATTTCTGGAATTCTGTTACCTCCAACTAAACTTGACGTGTTGTATTTAGGTCTTATTTATACAGTGAAAGGACAGTTGTTTGATATAAGAGCCTTTGTTTGAATTTGGTGTTCAGTCAAGTGTGCAAGCTTCTCAAATGTTTGTTTTAGAATGTCTTAATGCAAGCATTGTTGCTTGCATTATGCCATAAATCTGGAAAAAAAGGCCAGTGATTTGGAAAAGGTCAATCCATATCTGAATCTCAAAAAGGCAGTGCTAAGGAGTGTTCTAATTATCCAACAATTGCACTCATTTCACATGGCAGCAAAATAATACATAGGATACTGCAACAAAAACTACCAAACTACCAGATGTGCAAGTTGGGATTTGCAGAGGCAAGTTGTACAAGAGATCAAATTGCCAATGTCTGCTGAGTATTCTAAAGTATTTGACTGTGTGGATCACAACAAAATGTGTCAAGTTCTTAAAGAAATGGGGGTACCAGACCTTCTAATCCACTTTTTGCTGCGAAAAGTTAATTTTCTATATAATTCCCCAATTCCAATTTATTAATTTATGAAAATATAAAGATCATAAATTCAAATTTTTATGGATACACATACTGTACATATGTTTAAATGGAATTTTGAATTACACAGGAATTGCATTTACATAGTGATGGGGATTAAAAAAGAACAACATGTAACTTATTCATAATCAGGCCTATCTATTGACTATACCTGGTGTAGAGTATACAATATTTAAGCTTAGTAATGTAAGGAAGTGTTATGGGAAGAACTTATTTTTAGGGCTTCAACATAACCCATATTATGACCAATGTGATGTATCCCATAGCATCCTTTACATAGTTTGAATACACATATTGTCAAAACTATTGCATAATTTCTAGTCAATTTCTAGCAAAGATCTTCATAAGTTATTACCGTGCATGGCTATTAGTGAATTAAAAGACATTAGCTCAAAGAATAAGTGAATACTGTGAATACATGAGACAAACATGACAAAAGGTTACGTACAGAAAAAGGAAAGGGCCCTCCTCTTCCAAGAGCTTACAAACTCAGAGAAAATGTCATAAAGCTAGTTTTAAAAAATAAGAAAATCTCTTTGCTGCTTAGGCTGGATCCTGTAGGCATCTATTATATTTTAAAGAAGGTTGCTTATCTGAGACATTTCTGCAGGAGCAGGGCTTACAGTTATCCTTACAGCTGTGTTTAAGAAAATATGTGCTAAATATTAACAACACCAATTATATAATAAATTCCTCTCCATTCTCTCTTTCATATTGATCTATATATTCCCTATATCTTCACTATTTATTGTGTGACCCTATAAATTGGTTTTGTAATAAATAAAGGAATACAAATTTAATAGAACTCTAAAAAAATTAAGATGAAGAAAATGTAAAGTTAATAAAGCAGTGCTTTTTGAACAAGTTTTTATGGAAATTACATTAGCGCGTATTTACAGTATCATCATTCAGTTTGTTAGATGAGTCATCATAAACCATAATTCTAGGCTCCATCTAATTACCTAGCAGTACTAGCAAATACATTTTTCTGAGAAGCATTGCATTGTCTAAGCAAATTCCTTTTCTATAAATTAATAAGCAAAAAGAGACAAGCTGCAATTAAACATAAGGAATTTGCCACTGTGGCACATAAAATACAGCAGAGCAGCCGTAATGTGCTACATCTATTACACAGAGCAGTCTTTATACTACTAAGCAGAACATGTTGCCAAAATTTGCATGAAGGCTTTTGATTAAGGTTACAACATTGTAAATTTAGCTGAATGTTGCGTTAAACACACCACTCTATAACTGTATAATAATGCGATACCCTCATTTTTATCATGCGCACCGCTCCTCTGTAATAATATTCAAATATTCAGCACAATACATATATGTTATCACACTTCAAGCTTAATCTTATATTTTATTGCTTTATACCCCAAAGTGTAGTGATTTAAAAAAAATATATAATTATAATAAATTTGACTGGCATTTCTGGACTGGATCACTCTTCTGAGTTAGACAAAACTGATATGTTACAAGATATAGATATTTCTTCCTTGTGGAAGACACAAGTGAGCTAAAAGATACTGATTTCTGAGTGGGTTGTAATGCCTATAGAATAAACAAATTAATGATTTATTCGTTCTCAGCTCTGACCTTGTATATGCATTCATATAAATTACTCCTAATAATTGACTCTTTACTCACTATGCCCAAAGGTGATCAGCTATACCTCACCGAAGAGGCCCAAAAGACCAAAACACAGGTCTGGGGTTTGCTTTTTCTCCCGCACATGAGAGAATTATCTGGCATTTCAGGCATGGATGATTCTTCTGAGTAACAACAGACTGATATGCTACATGATTTGCCTGCTTGAGAAAGGCACCAGTGAGCTACCAGAGAAACGTTCTGAGGTTGTTCTCACTCCTAAATAGTAAAGAATTTATTTCTTTGTTCATTCTCAGATTGCACCATCTCTGATCTTGTATGTGTATTTTTAATTGGAGATAACACTTATCTATCAGACATTGACACTTTTTGACCTTTGTCATTAATAGAGTTATCATGTCTGAGTGACATGGTAATAGCCTTCTTATTGGACTACCAACTATTCCAATCAAAATGGAATACCTGATCCAGATTCTTTTACCCTACTCACAGCTCCTCTTCTTCTGAACCACTATTTTGGTTACTTTTAATGTGTTGCTATAATGACTTTACATCACTTTTTATATTTATAAATACTCCCCAAACTGCCTCCTTGGCTCTGTTCAGGTGCAACCCCTATCTAGGATTGCCAACTCATGCCTGCAAATCTTTTGCTTGATGTTATCTAACTCTTTCAACATTTTAGTGAAGCCTCTACTTGCATAATACCTACAATTACACACTAAAATCAACATAGCTGAAATTCAAAAAACAAAGTTAGATGTGCTCAATCAGAGAACGAACTGACCTTAATAGGTTAGTTCTATGGACATGGTAACCTACTCTGAGAGCAACCTCTTTTAGCTTGCTTGTGCCCTTCACAGGGAGAAATATCCTGTAGTATATCAGTCTGGTCCCACTCACTAGAGTGAAATACCAGGCAATTCTACCCTGGACAGGAGAAACCGCAAACCCCGACATACGTTTCGGCCTTCATTGGGCTTTGTCAGTGAGGTGTAGCTGAACTCCCTAAGGCACAGTGAGCAAGGGGTCCACGTCTGGAGTCCCCATCACCCTCAGGGAGACTAATCCCGAAGCGTCATTTACACAAAAAACAAAGTTAGAGGTGTTCAATCAGACAATGAACTATTCTTAATAGGTTAGTTCTATGGACATGATAACCCACCCTGAAAGCAACCTCTTTTAGCTCACTTGTGCCCTTCACAGGGAGAAATTCAAAACCCACAGACCTCAATGACAAATGTTATACTTCTTTTGTCAAACTGTTTTTCCACTCCTGTAGAATAAGGTCATGTGTGTATTAACCCCAGCAGTGTTTATCTTTAAGGTCTGTCTTCATTAGAAGGAACCCAGCATGATGGCTAATTTTGTTCTTTTTTATTTATTTCTATATTTAAAAGACAACTTGCTATTATTGTGAGCTAACAGTTGCTTTTTATTGATGCATTGTGTGAACACAACACAATTGTACCAGAAAACCAAATATTTTCATTTCCTTAAATTACTCAACAGTTTACTCAACAGTTTCCTATTGATTTGTAGGAAGCAAGGGGATTGCTCAAGGTCTGATAGAAATGGGCTTAAATCTGTGCAAAATGTAAAAACAATAAACAGCCCCCAGACCCCAAGCCCTAGAAGTGTGAATATTACCATTTATAGAAACACTCAGAAGGGCTTTGCTAGTGACAGATACACTTGTTTAAATAGTACTGCTATTGAGCATTGTCTGGAAAATTGACTGGAAAATTTGAATCCAACATGTAGACACATGGAGCCTCATACTATTGAGTATTTGTAAGTTACTGGAGCCAGTAATGGAGCCCGTAAATTAATTTGCTATTCAATTGGAGTCTTTTTGAGAACTGCCAACGCTCTACATGTTACAGGCTAAAAATCCCTTTGGTTGTTACAACCGTAAAGTTATGATTGCTAAAATCAAAAATCGATATTCAATTGCTACAATTACGCAAAGCCCGCAAATGGTTACACACTCGTAAACGGCAAATGTAGAAGAAAATCCTACGGGTACCAGATGGGACCCGCAAAGGGGTTTAAGACATGTCCGTAGCACTGGAAATGCAAATAAAAAAATCAATACTGCACTGTAAACGATGGGGAAAGAGATGATAGACATTAGAATTAATTACACAACAGTTTCAAGCTCGCAAATCATTAATAAAAAAATAATTATTTCTATGTTTCATTTCGGGGTTATATCAATCTCGATTAATCAATGAGTTAATACATATCAGGCCAACCATATGAACAGTATTGGCATTCATTTTTATTATTTTGTATTTTGCGGTTTTGAGAGTCCGATCGCATATAGGACCTCTAAACGCTGATTGATTGACATTTAACTTCCTTCTTATACTGCCATAATGATTACGGTCTCATTTTCTATTGGCTGTTTCTAAATGAATAGCTGCTGAATATAGTTCTGAAATGCTACATATGATTACATGCTTTACAGTTTCAGACTGTAACTTGGGGGCTTGTTCAATTGAATCGATCCATAATTGTAGTAGAGTTCAAGCCCCCTGCAAGCCCGCAGACATACTGCCTATATACCACAAGATGTAATTGCAATTGCAATTGAATGACGCTCCTGGTCTTGTTACCCCAATCTACAAGGCTGAATACACTAGCAGCTTCTAAGTTTAATATTATTACTTTATTTATACTTAGTGCATAATTATTTCATATAATGTTCTTTCATTTTGCATTCTTTATTTCTGTATGATTTTATTTTAGCAATTTAGCTTGGTATGAATACTGTGGTGCTTGTATTCTTTTGTTGGTCCTTTGCATATCCAGTGAATTTTTTGCTGGATAGAAAATAAAACATAGATCTGGCCTTAGATAATAACTAAAAATCTTATCTTGTGTGCACATTCTTTTTTATTTTTTAAATATCTTTATTTTCCTCAAATATCAATACAAAAACAAAAAAGACAATAACAATTTAACAAACACAAAAACAGATAACAACATTCTTACATAAATACATTCATACTTAAGAATAGATGGTAAAGACCAATAACTCTTTGTCCTTTGCTTAGGAAAATAGAAGCTAATTAAAGCCCAAAAAATGAAACAGCTTACTAGATACATCAAAAACCACTTTGGATTGATAATACATACCGGTATTTGTCCCACAGGGACGAATTAAAAGCTACACATTTAAATGAAAATATCATATATACTTCCCTCATTAACTCCCTGTTAAGGGATATTAGACGTATTGCTTCACTCCAGGATGGAGTTAAAGTTTTATTCCAATATCTAATCACCAACCATTTTATTACTAATAGGATATGAGAGTCCAAAAATTTACTCTGAGGTGCCATTTTGTCCTTATCCAGGTGAAATAGCATAAGCTGAGGGGAACAGGGAACGTTACTTCCTACTATTTTAGATAGCTGGAACCCAACTTGAGTCCACTTTGCTTTTAAATATTGACATTCCCACCAGAGATGTTTTGTTGTACCAACTTCTCTGCACCCTTTCCAACATAAACATGATGTATTGTGCAACATTTTTTCATTGTCGTCGGGACTAAATACCACCTCTAAAGAATAATTCCAATTTAAAGAATAATTCCATATAAGCAACTTATATGGCTGATCTCTTTACCAAATTATATGCTTTGGACCAATCGGACTCCTCTTGATTTATATTTAAATCTAATTCCCATTCCTTTATACCTCTAGATTTTATTGGTAATTTTGAATTTGACAAAATTTAACTACATTTTGAAATAATATGAGAATCATCGTCTTTATTTAAAATTTCTTCCAATTTCAGTAAAATATTTCTATTGTGTCTCTCATATCCTAAGTGTTGAAGGCTTTTCACTATTGTCATGTATTTTAACCATGAAACATATGTATTATCATATCTCATCTGAATCTCTTCAAGTTTCATTAAGGAACCATTGCATTATAAATATGCTATATGAACTATGCCACTTTTTTTAAGGGTCTGAATATCTAAATCTTTATTTTTTAATAATAGTATTTCGGTAGGAGCAGCTTATAAAGGAAAGTTAATAATCCCCCTATTTCGTCCAATTTTAAACCATAATTTAATTAAAGATCTCAGTTGAGCCGGAAGATCTCTAATCCATCTTGGGTCCAAGTATTTGATCCAAATAATCATGTTAAGGGAAATATCATCTGCCTTTTTTATTATACAGTAAATACTCCAGCAACTTACCATTGGAAATTGCTATTCCCTCACATATCTCCTTTATAGAGACAGATCCTAGTCGCCCTTGATAAATTTCCTTGAAGTCATATTTTTAGCTACTCTAATTTTTTCCCTTGGTATAAGTAGTTATTTAATGTTTTTGGAGTAATTTAATATCTCCTACCATGTTTTTTTTTTTTTACTTTTTTTACTTCAAATCCTGACATTTTATCGCCACAATATATTCTTGTATTCCTGTGTTTCTATTATTTGTGATATGCAGTATAGTGTATATGTGAGTACGTTAGTGACACCTGGCCACAAATATCTGAAGAATCACTATTATTTGCAATATGCTCTTTTTTTAACAACTAAACTTGATAATGGTAAAAATGTTTATAGAAAGTAAAACAATAATAAATAAGTAGCAAAGTAAAGCCTTTAGTTTAATTGTTATTATTCTCTATAATTTTATCTGAAATTTCAAGTGCCTTACACCACCTAACAGCCTTATTAAAGTGTGATTCGGCCCATTGAAAAGGGCTCTATATAAGCACATAGTATATTTTTTACAGAACTTTTTAGTTAGTGAACTTCTATCCAAAAGCAAGGTCTTCACTATCTAAAAACTTCTGTAAAAAAAATATGCTCTGTGCTTATATAGAGCCCTATTCAATTGGCTGAATCACAATTTAATAAGGCTGTAAATGTTTATTTTTGGGAAAAAATATATTTAGTGAGAACCTTAAAATATTATTTAATTGTGCCGCAATTAACATTTACAAATTGAGACATAATCCTCTAAGCCTATATATAAAGAATGTAGAGATCAATTATCCTAAGCCAATCATACATCAAAGGGATAGCATAGAGATAAAGTCTATGACCTTGTTGGGTCCTCCTGCTTTGAAGGCTCTCTAGAAGTAGACCCAAAACTGACTAAGGTTTCTATAGTAAATAGGAAGAAACTGAAAATCAGAATATATAGAGAATTAAGACCTATTAAAGTCTTTTTAGCTATTACGCTTTGTAGAGGATGAATCTCAGTTGTGATTTAATAGCCTATTGTGTTACTCAACAATCCATGTGAATTAAAAGCACTAATAATATATACAACTAGCGACTTGCCTGTCAAAATGACGGGTTTAAAATTGTAAGGTTAGCAATGCTGTTTGCCACATAATGTGAGGCTTTTGCTTGTCTGACCACCTTTGGGGCTCATCGCAAGGCCGGAGCGCAAGCGCCTTCGGCGCTCAATGCGCGAGGGGTATACTCACTTATGTGAGATACCGTATATATTAACTGATTGATTTCTATGATCGATATAACCCCGAAATGATATATACAAATAAGATATATTTAACGCCGATTTGCGAGCTTCAGACTGTTGTGCAATTAATTCTAATGTCTTTCATCACTTTCCGCATTATTTACAGTGCAGTAGTGATTTTTTATTTGCATTTATAGTGCTACAAACAGTTGTTTAACCCCTTTGCAGGTACTCTCTAGCACTCGTAGGATTTTCTCCTTTATTTGCCGTTTACAGATGTGAAAACATTTGCGGCCTTGGGGAATTGTAGCAATTGAATAGCGATTTGCGATTTTAGCGATCGTATCTCTTGCGGAATTGAAATATCAAAGGCTTAGGGAGGCTGTAAGTTCTGGGTTTAGCCATTGCAGAGTTTACAACACCATAACCTGTAACCCGTTTGGAGCCCGCAAAAAGATGCCAATTGAATAGCAAATTAATTTATGGCCTCTCTTACGGGCTCCAGGGAACTTACAATTGCTCAATTGAATCGGGCTCCAAGTGTCTAATTCTGTTAGGAATAAAAGCAAAAGTCTGCCATCAAAAAGTCTCACCAACAGTAACCACCCTATTATACAGGAGCGGAAATGACTAATAAGGTGAATGCTTCTACAGGAAGAAGAGAACCTCCTTCTCTACATTGAATAAAATAATTAAAAAATAAAGTTTTATTTATTTTAAACTTTATGAAAATATTTACCACATTATCATGTCAAGTTTTGCATAAGATCGTATAATAAATATGGCCTGTCATTGGTCCTTTAATGGCTGTTTCCTTTTATTCTATAATCCTCACTATCCGCATTTGGAGCACTGAAAAATGCATAATATTTGCAGAGTTTCAAACAGCAGTAGAAAAAATGAATGTGAATGAAATACTGTATGCTGAGAATCATGTTCTCATGTACCTATTTTGGCCCAGAATTACTTTAATATAAAATGTACATTATTTTTGACCCTAAACATAATGATTTTTATATTAAAGAGACTTTAGAACAAAATATATCAGTTTACAGTATCTAGTCTGTATCTAGTCTCTAGCTGCATGTTCAATCCGTCTGGTAACAATTAGTGTGCTAATAACCCATATGTCACACCTGAAACCTTGCACTATTATTTTCTCACTTTGCTACCACGGGAATAGTGTTAATTTGTGGCTTGACCTTTTCCATGTACATGCAGAATCTGGTATAGACGTTAACAATGTAGTTCTAGTATTTCATGAATAGCTCAGCACTGCTGGAGTACAAGACCATCATTGTGCACCTACATCTCCCAGTAGAACTAAGACCAACGCCTGTGAATGGCAGGCACAGCACTGGGCAGAATGCCAAACCATTGCACAACATTGTGTTGTATCCACTATTTTCAACATGTATTGAGAGTAAATTGGCAAATTGGTAAAATATTAACTTTCTTATATTTGTCGCTATATTTCGCATTCAGTGTTGCCGGATACTAGCATGGATGATTTTCATTTTTTTAATAAATAATATTATTAAGACCATAAAGACAAACACTATGGGCCTCATTCTATTAGCGGCCGCAGCCGTTGCGGGGCCGCAAGGACCGGCCGCAAGCTATTCTGCTATTCTATTCCCTTACGGCCGGAGGCTCCGGCAGGCTTGCGGCCGGTGCCTTGCTATCTCTTGCGGCCGCTCGCGCCAGAGGAAAGCCTTTGATCTAAAACGGCCGCAAGAGTTTTGCAATTCAATTGCTCCGGGAAACCTCTCTGCAAGGCTAAAAGCGAGCCGCAGCTTACTTGCAGGAAAAAGGTCCCGCTAGCACCAATTAAGCACATAAAATAGCTCAAATAAAGCCATCCTGCACTTTGAGAAGACTATAAAGGGATTTTAGGTGTTAGAAAAAATAGCACATAATTATCCTATACTCAAATCCGTAAAATATTTTATTTTTAATATCCGTAAAATATCCATGTAAAAAGTCCAGAGTGCTTGGAGCACCTCTGACACACCCACGCCGCAGCCGGAAAATAAACAGTTAATTTAAACTCGGGTTTGGGCTGATGTGCAAGCTTGAGAGTGGGTTTCTTTTAATCCTCATGTCCCCCAATATGATCCCTAGCATTTACAGAGCTGTACAGTGCAGGCTTGAATTTATTTTTGCGTTTTTACATTTCTGCGCTTACAGCCGGTTCCAAGATATGCGGCCGGCCGTAAGATGAGATCCTTGCGGGGCCGTATAATAGAATCGCGAGTTAACAGAACCCCCGCAAGGAATCGCAGCCTTACGGCCGATTTACGGCCGCTAATAGAATGAGGCCCTATATATTTTGTCAGGTTGCTCTTGTTTTAAAATGTTTAAGAAATATACATAATAGATATATCAAATTCTTTTTGTTGTTTTTTTTTATTAAAAACAGATTTACACCATAATATTTTAATTTGCTCAAATGTAATATGTTTAGTTTACTACGTTATAGCTTAGGCGTAGGGAAGGTTGGTCCTGGACAGTCACACACACAGACAGGATATCCCTGCTGAGCTCTGGTTACTTATAGTGCCACTCTACAATGAAGAAGGAAAATAAATGTTGATACCTTGCCCGTAACTTAACTTATGTATAGTGCTACGGAATATGTTGGCGCGTTACAAATAAACGACTAAGACAATATTGACTAAGACAATATTTAAGCATGAAAAAAGTCCTAAAGCAAGTTTTTAAATAGAAAAAAAAATGTTGATGTGTCTACTGGACCCTGGAGGAATCCATGATGAGCAGGTGGAAGTTTCTACTTCTGGAGAACTGTGATTGTAACTATTAATGTGTCTTCATGCACCAGTGAGGGTGTGAAGTTAATTTAAATCTTATTAAACGGCTTTTTGCAAAGGCTTTCTGTTCCCTCCTTCCCCAGCCCTGCCTCCTATTGCCCACCCTCATTATCCAGCTCTGAGGAAGTGATGTAACAAACACAAAATAAATTCCTGTACTCATAAACAGACAAAAATTCAGATTTTCCCAAAAAAAATTTTATGCCTATGACTTACACAGCAGCTGATGTTGTAAGTTTGGTACATAGTTGACAAACAAGTGCTCTTTTTCTTGAACTGCAATGTTCCTGTAGACCCTGCTCTCACGGACTCAAACTTCAGGGAAATCCTCAGATATTGGCCAATGTGTGGCTCTATGGGATCAACTTTGCCTACCTCTGCTATAACAGATAGTGTTGCACAGTCTTACTATATGCAGCTCAAGCTTTATTATTTCTGAAACCTACTCTGTTTTTTGCTTCTCAGAGATACCCAAAACCTAGCTAATGTTATCTAAGGATGATAGGGAATTATTGGCCAATATGATGCTGAAATCTTAGTTACATGCTTATTTTCAGTTAGCCAAATGGATTAATCCATTGCTAACAAAGTTGTGCTTGAATTTTGTTAATTAAAACTATCAAATGTAATACACTTGAAAATAATGAAAATACCAGATGTTAAACCCTTTAAACAAATAAAAACACTTCATAATAACATCATAATAAAAAAAAAAAACACTCAAGGTTTAAGCAATGGTAGAATAACAAAGTACTCATAAAATACAAATATTTGCAATTGGAAGTTATTCAAAAATGTAGTTTAGTAATAGAACAGTTTTGTACTGTATTTACTACACTTTGGCTGTGACTCATCTCAAGAGATTCTCCCACCAGACTGGTCTTTTTTGGTAACTAATTACCTCATTAGTTGTTTAATTGCTATCTTTTGTAGGTGACTTCTGTGGAAGCAATAGAGTATGGATGTTCACAGATTGATAGAATTTGCCTGCAAAAAAAAATCTTATTAATAAGGGAGCCATTCTTCAATAGTGAAGTAATTAGATATTATCAAGAAGGTCAATTTGGTGGAGGGATATCTTAAGTTGACAGCTACAATGTAGTAAATGTAAAGATGTAGACATGTTTCTCTTAGTAGTAGACCTTTTCAAAAAGCTTCCAATTGCAAGTATTTATACATTTGATGGTACTTTATTGATTGTTTAATTTGTTTGAATAGATACCCACTATTAAAGATATTGCAATTAAAGTTCCTTTATTATCCTGCCATAATTGAGACCTCCACCGTGTCCATTTACTTTAATGTTTCCAGGCACCTTGCTATAGCAGGGATATAGATATGTTTAGCTGATACTGCCATGTTAGACATGTCTTGAAATGACATAGACACATCAATAAATATTGTAATATCCAGAAAAATATAAGCATGCAGTAGCCGCTGCACTATATAGCAAGCAAAGGTTGGATTTAAAATTATCTTTATATTCAAATAATTAAAGTAATATTTGTTAAGTTTTCTTTAATTCTAAGCTCTAAAGATTAAAGAATGTACTAATACATTTTTTATCAAAAAATGGGAACCATTTATACTTACTCTTCCATCAAATTAACCATGAGTTTTATTACACTAAATGGGTGATTATAAACAGTATTTGAGAAAAATAATGAGTATTATTAAATTAGTGACTGTCAACCTCAAATGTACCAAGCCAATGGAAGGTCTTACACAATTGGGTGTATTCTCATTGAGATAACACTACTTCAATGTGTTGTTTCATTTTACTGTTATTTTTGTTTCATTTAAAGTATTACAAACTAAACTTTTACTATTTTATTTTTATAATATATGTTCTTCCATCTTGCTAATTCATACCTTGGACAACCTATTCAGTAGATTAACATTGTGCTGCAGACATTCCACAATATGGTCTGCTTTTCTAAAAATCACGTATCGCATGGATAGTTCCCACATTTCAACTGCCAAGTTTAAATTCTTTTGTGTTACTTTGCTGCATATTATTTCAGACAGATGTGGCGGAAAATCTAGCCACAGATTCTTTTTGACAAGCTTAATGTTAATTAGTAAATTCTACTTTGAACACATTTACAGTTTAGTAGAATATTCTTTAAGAGAAGTAATATCTGAACATTTCTTTAAACATAAATCTTAAATTGTGCATGAATTTGCTACATAACATGTTGTAGTTTTACTAGGGGGAAACTACTGTTTGTATGAATACCATAAGAAATCTTATAAGAGACACTGCCCCCTTCAAGACTATAACCTTACTGTTTTGGTCCGAATATATGCCGCACCTGCATATAAGCCGCACCCCTAAAGTTTAAGGGGAAAAAATAGAAAAAAGATAGTACTCAAATATAAGCCGCACCTGTAAAATTGGAGAGAAAAAGACTCTCAAAGTGATCAGCCATTACAAGAAACAGACTTTCTAATTAGCACTGTAGCTTTTTTTTGCAGGTTACAGGCTTTACAGGATGTTAGAATAGCTAAAACCGTAAATCGCTATTCAATACCGCAGTCTCAAGCATGAAAATCGGCACCCTTAACTCGCAATCGTGCAAATCGGCAGTAATTTTGCGTTCGCAAATAGATGCTGCACACGTAACAAGCAAAGTTCGCAAATCGGCAATGATTTTTTTTACAGTCGCGAATATAAGCCGCACCCGTAACTCGCAAGCTCAAAAATCGGAAAAAAGTGGGGTTTATATTCGGACCAATACGGTATATCAGACACTGCCCCCTTCAAGACTGCCATCCTATAACAGACACTGCCTCCTTCGAGACTATCATCTTATATTAGACACTGCCCCCTTCAAGACTGTCATCTTATAACAGACACTGCCTCCTTCACGACTATCATATTTTTTTCCTTTGTATGTCTTTGAACTCAAATATCCCTAACTTACTTACCATTTATTCCCACCACATCATACTTTACTGCAGCTCTCTTGCACCTAATATTCTCTTGTTATTTGCCCCACCCCACGTAACCTCTACACTCACCTACTCCATGTAGTCTCTGCACTAACCAACTACAAAACCTCAGGAGTCAGCTCTCAAAAAAAGCATTCCAATATATCCTTTAGTTTGAGTTCCCATAAATATTGGAGTACCTCTCTTGCACATTATATAAAATTTAAGCTTGTTACGTTAGAGACTCCATACTAATAAAATTAACTAATGCAATTCTCCTTGTTACAACTATGAAGGGTGTTGCTTTACAAGTATGATACTTGCAATATCATTTGTATTATCCTATAATTTAAATTCAAACCTCAGCTGAG
Organism: Discoglossus pictus; assembly: GCA_027410445.1. NCBI lineage: Eukaryota > Metazoa > Chordata > Amphibia > Anura > Alytidae > Discoglossus > Discoglossus pictus. The sequence continues at coordinate 357,844,190 of CM050165.1, forward strand.
ATTTTGAATATTTTAAAACACGTACCAATAAAGAGCAACCCTGATCAACCCTGTATATCTAAGTATTTCAAAACATGTACCAAAAAGTGGTAAAGCAATTTACGAATTCCTGAGGTTTCTGTAAAGCTATGATGATTATTCAATCCAAAAAATCTCAGGTAAATGAATATATTGTTTTGTATTTATGCTTTTAAGTCGACATGAAGGAATGATGCTTAAGCTACCTGCTGCTGCCCTACTAAACCATGTATGTTGTGAAAATAACTAGAGATACATATGTTAAAACAAGGTTCAGCAACCTATGGCACAAAGGCCAAAAATGGCACACAAAGAATTAAACGTGAGAAGTGATAGATCTACTAAGTGGGGATGAGGTGATAGGGCTATTTTGATGAAGCTGGGATAAGTTGGAGGTGATGGTGATGAGTGTATAAGAGTAAGTGAGGTATTAGTTGGGGACATGTGATGAAATTGAAGAGGTGATATTAAAGGGAAATGTAACATAAAAGTTTGATGGAATGTGAATAAATGTGTTTCGATGAAATGGAATTAGATAAGATGTAATGTTGGTGGTTTGATAAAACAGAATATGCAGTTCATAAAAAAATGGGGAAATAGGGTGGGGTGCACTCCATTATTTTATACTTTCCAACAAGGAACCAATAGATAATGTAATGCAATGAGGTTATACATTACAGATATAGGCTGATGAAACAGAATATGCAGTTTACCAAAAATTGGTTAAATAGGGTGGAGTACATTTCATTCTTTTATCCTTTCCAACAAGAAGCCAAAGCAATAAGGTTATACATTACATATATAGGCTGGAGTATCCCTCAATTTGCATACTGTAGGGAGTGCTCCATAATGCTTGCACTTGTTGATCTCAACTTCTTGATCTCATTCTTGTTCTAACATTAAGCAAGTAAGTGGAAGAGGTATTTTCCTTTCTTCTATTTTTTTTCTTTTAACTTGTAGCCACAAGGAGAAATCCATCCAAGGATCAAAGCGGAAATTAAAGATTACAGGCCATGTCCATACTGCAAGCCCGTGGGATAACATAATTACAATGAAAATGCTTAATGATAGCATTTGGAAAGTATCATTAAATATTCTATCATTTTAGACAACATCCATGGCTTAGTTATAGGGACCTCATGCATCCATGGAGAAAGAAAATCAGAGAGCAGGTGATAGAAAATACATTAAAATGCTTCAATACAGAGCCAAAAGACTGTTTCAGAAGAAAAGTATTCCAGGGGAGGTTCATATCATTTTCTTAGAGTCAAAGAAAAACAAACAGTGAGCCTGTGGATGAGAGTGGCATTTGTAAAAAGCTTCTGCACATCAGACTAAATGTATGCAGTATATAAATTAAACAAAGCTCTGACAGAGGTTAAAGGAACTCTGTAGTAGTGTCCTTTTATGTATTTCAAAGAGTCTGTTTTATACATTACATTACAAAAGCTGCATTAAGGCTACACAGAAATACATCAACAGCTAAGTACAAAGCCATTTTTAATGACAGAATAAAAAATGGGATTTTTTTGTAAAGGAAGGCATTGTTTTGACAGCATGAATATATAATTAAAATAGCTGGGAAAGTGATACAATCCTAGCACTCTTATTGTAACATGATTATACTTGTTATACATCAGGATTGTGGAACATAGCCTTTATTGATAGTAAACTATAACCTTTATTGATAGTTATAAAAATAAAATACAAATAACCTATTATGTCCTGGAATAAAGAAGAGAGAATGGGGGAATATTTATTGCAGTTCATTATTATTATTAACTATGAAGAACTAATTTGAAAAGTGTTGCCCACATTAAAATCCGAGCCCGCAGTTATCCCATAAGTTTGTAGGCTTAAAATTTGCAGGAGTTATAGAGCGATTAAATTGAACAAGCCTGTAAGTACGGGTCTGAAGACTTAAACTCGCAAATCCTGCTTCCATATGTAACATTTCAGTGCCTGATCATGATCAACGAGGCAAGCCCGTATGTTGCTGCTGAGACAGAGCCAATAGTAAATGAGACCGTCATCATGACGTCAGTTAAAGGCGCGTTTTAAAGTAGTGTTTTGAAGTCCGATATGCGAACGGACTCGTAATCCAGCACTGTGAATGTCAATAAAAATGAATGAAGAAACCGGTCTAGTTCATGTGGGTGGCCTGATATGTATTAACCCCTTGATTCCCTAGATTGATATAACATGAAAATAAAACATAAAAAAAACTATTTATTATTGCAGATTTGCAATCTTGAGGCTGTTGTGCAATTAATTCAAATGTCTTTCATCGCTTTTCCCGTATTTTAAAGTAGACTATTGATATTTTATTTGCATTTACAGTGCTACGAACAGGTGTTTAACCCCCTTGCGAGTCCTCTCTAGTACCCATAGGATTTTTGGCTAATTTGCCATTTGCAAATTTGAAAGTAAGTGCAGCTTTGGGGAATTGTAGCAATTTAATAGCGATTTGCAATTGTAACATTTATGGCCTTGAAAGATCATCGGCTTAGCTGGGTTGGAGTTACGATTTTGGCAACCCCAGTTGTTTTTCAGCCTGTAACTCCCTGATTGTTTGCGGGTACATTTGTCCTCAAAAGTTTGCATACCCTTGGCAAAATGGTAATATATGTACAATACCTAAAGAAAACATGAGTGAGCAGGAAAAACACATTTCTTTTATTTCTTATGGGATTCATATTTAACTGTAACTATAACAGAATGGCCCAATCATAAAACAAAACATGGCAACAAAAAAGAAAATGAAATTACTCTGTTCAAAAGTTTGCATACCCTTAGTCCTTAATACTGTGTATTGCTCCCTTTAGCAACAATGACAGTGTGCAGTCTTTTGTAATAGTTGTCTATGAGGGCTATAATTCTTGCAGGTGTTATAGCTGCCCATTCGTCCTGGTAAAATGGCTCCAGGTTATGCAAAGTCTTTGTTCGTCTTGCATGAACTGCATGTTTGAGATCTCCCCAGAGTGGCTCGATGATATTAAGGTCAGGAGACTGTGATGGCCACTCCACAACCTTCACCTTTTTCTACTGTAACCACTGGAGGGTCAACTTAGCCATGTGCTTAGGGTCATTGTCATGTTGAAAAATCCAAGAGCGTCCCATGTGCAGCCTTCATGCAGAAGAATGCAAATTGTCTGCCAGTATTTTCTGATAACATGCTGCATTCATCTTGCCATCAATTTTCACAAGATTCCCCATGCCTTTAGAGCTCACACCCCCCCAAAAAACATCAGTGAACCACCACCATGCTTCACAGTGGGGATGGTATTCTGTTCACTATAGGCCTAGTTGACCCCACTCCAAACATAGTGCTTATGGTTGTGACCATAAAGCACTATTTTGGTCTCATAACTCAATTTACAGTGTGCCAGAAGCTGTGAGGCATGTCAAGGTGTTGTTGGGGATATTGTAACCATGTTTGTTTGCATGTTTGTGGCATTAGTGCAGTAAAGGGTTCTTTCTGGCAAATCGACTGTACAGCTCTTTTTTTTTTCAAGTATCGTTGTATTGTGCTCCTTGAAACAACCACAACGTCTTTTTCCAGAGCAGCCTGTATTTCTCCTGAGGTTACCTATGGTTTTCTTTGTATTCCAGACAATTCTTCTGGAAGTTTTGGCTGAAGTCTTTCTTGGTCTATCTGACCTTGGCTTGGTATCAGATCCCTGAATTTGACATTTCTTAATAAGTGATTAAACAGTACTGACTGAATATCTTTTTATATCCTTTTCCATCTTTATGAAGCTTCATTACCTTGTTACGCAGATCTTTTGACAGTTCTTTTCTGCTCCCCATGGTTTAGTATCTAGCCTGCTCAGTGCATCCACACGAGAGCTTACAAACGCATTGATTATTTATACAGAGACACTAATTGCAATTTAAAAAAACACAGGTGTGGAAAATTAACTTTTAATTGCCATTTTAACCTGTGTGTGTCACCTTGTGTGTCTGTAACAAGGCAAAAAAATTAAAGTTATGTAAACTTTTGATTATGGCCTTTTGGGTGATTTATGTTATCATTATGATTTTAAAAGGAGCCAAACAACTATGTGATAATAAATGGCTTCATATCATCACTATCCTTCAATAAAATATTTTTTTTTCCATGATCAGTCATATTTTTAAAATAAATGCCCAAATTTCACAATTTCTGCCAGGGTATGCAAACTTTTAAGCACAACTGTAGTTAAACAGCGCTAGTTTAATAAACTTAATTTTTGCAGGCTCCTTTACGGGCTGCAGTAAGTACTATTTGTGGACTTTAATGAGGCCCATAATCTGTAGATCAAATACTATATATGCAACACAATTAGAGGATGTTTTGAATTATGTATTGTGTCTGTTGACCGGGGCTCTATTCCATGTTTCCTGTAAGAACTCCCATAAGGCTGACTCGTAGCTATGGGAGTTTTCAAAACAAAATTTAGGGAGCTAGTCCATGGCTTCTGAAAAAAATGTATCCAGTAAAATTTGTGACGTGCTCCCAAGGGTGGTTTGCCTGTAGCTCTAAAGTTTGCTTGCAGCCTGCCTAAAGTAGACCTCCATAGCAATGTAACTGAATGGTACCCACTAACTAAGTGAACAAACTACATTAGCTGTAACATCCTCCCATATCAATACTTAAATATATTATTATATTATTAATATTCTATTCTCTGATTGGCTGTTCCTATAGCCAGTCAGAGAAAGGTAACACTAGAAGGAAATGTTATTGATTGACTGACATTTCAACCAATCAGAATAAACAAAATAGAGCCCTATGATTAGTTAAAGGAAAGACAAATGGGAATGCACAGATTTCAGTCCACAACTTAGACTTTTAACCAGTCAGGCAGAAGTAATTCAAAAACTCCATTCTGATTGGCTACAATATGATTGACACAATCAGAAACCATAAATATAGTGAATAAAGTGAGGGCTTAGTCAGAAAGTATGGTCAGGTTTAGTTATCAAAGTGAAATATACATTTCATGAATTAATACATTTCTGCATTCTATAGGCAAAAAGCACCCTTATTGTATGCATAACACATAGATGTCCACCTGAATGCAGTCTAAGATACTTTTAAAAGCATACTGCAAAGCAACATAACACATAGATGTCCACCTGAATGCAGTCTAAGATACTTTTAAAAGCATACTGCAAAGCAACATAACACATAGATGTCCACCTGAATGCAGTCCCCTCACACCCATCCTTGTTTACACTTAATATATTGAGGCATACTAATTACCTGCACATGGTTAATCAGTGACATCTGATTATCACCTCTAACCACTCCCTACAAGAATACTTGCTTACACAGTGCCACTATGTTTCCTCACACCACCTTCCTTATTACAACCTCCTGCCTCTTTCTCAGACTCTCTTATACTGTCTCTACACATCATGTCTCCAATAATATAACTATCTCACCTTCCCTGCTTTCATCTCCTCTTCTCTGCTCCCATGAGCTCTTCTCCTTCCTCCAGTCACTATCTCATCCCCCCCCTAAAGGTGAAAAGCGGAAATGCTCCTGTAAGTCCTATTCCCATCTCCTTTTACTCTCTCTCCTTCTTCTGATGGCTTGTGGGGATATATCCCCTAACCCAGGCCCATCACTCATTCCCACCTGCTGTCAGCCACGCAGAGTCCCCAGGGCAGCAAATGCCCAAAACACCCATAATCTAATACCCATCACTTGTCACAAACCATCTACTTTGCCCTTCTCCTGTGCCCTCTGGAATGCAAGGTCTGTTTGCAATAAACTTACCTTCATTCATGATCTCTTCATTTCCAACTCCCTCAATTTACTGGCTATCACGGAAACCTGGCTCACTCCATCTGACTCTGCCTCCCCTGCTGCACTCTCTTATGGTGGTCTACACTTCAGCCACACTCCTAGACCTGAGAACAAACAAGGTGGAGGTGTGGGCATACTGCTATCCTCTCGCTGCACTTTTCGCTGCATACCCCCTGTTCCCTCCCTTCAATTCTCATCTTTTGAAGTCCACACTATCCGCATCTTCTCTCCCATCCCTCTGCGAGTAGCTGTGATCTATCGCCCTCCTGGATCACCCTCTCAATTTCTGGACAACTTTGCTGCCTGGCTCCCTCACTTTCTCTCCTCCAATATACCTTCACTCATTCTTGGCGATTTCAACATTGCCACTGACACACCCACCTCCCCAACAACTGCAAAATTACTTGCACTCACCTCTTCCCTTGGCCTCTCACAATGGACAGATTCCGCAACTCACAGTGGTGGACACTCTATTGACCTTATTTTTACTAATCTCTGCACTATCTCCAACCTTGACATCTCCTCACTTCCCCTATCTGACCACCACCTGCTAACTTGCAACCTCACCTCATCTACCGCTCACCGCCCTTCTTCAAATCCTGCCATCAGAACACGCAGAAACCTGCAAGCAGTCAACCCACAACAATTTTCAAATGTACTAACACCCCTTCTCAGCCCCCTCACCACCCTTGCCTGCCCTGACGTCGCCACTTCACAATACAACACTACTCTAACCTTGACTCTCTTGCCCCCATAATCACAAGCAAACGCCCTCATTCTCACCCACAACCATGGCACACCACACAAACACGCTATCTACAGAGATGCTCACGCACTGCAGAACGATTATGGAGGAAATCTCGCACTTCAGCAGACTTTCTCCACTACAAGTTTACCTTGCGCTCCTACTTCTCTGCCCTCAATCTTGCCAAACAACACTACTTCTCATCACTAATATCAAACCTGTCCTCCAACCCTAAACGTTTATTTGCTACATTCAACACCCTCCTCCGCCCACCCCCACCTCCTGCCCCTTCCTTTCTAACTGCTGATGACTTTGCCAGCCATTTTAAAAATAAAATCGATACCATCCGAAATGAGCTCTCCTCCCAGCTTGGCCCTACCCCACCACCCTCTCCCCAAACCGACAACACCCAGCCCTTACCCTTCCCCAATCCCACCTCCACTATGGACTCCTTTGACCCTGTAACCGAGGATGAAGTATCTACTTTACTATCAACCTCTCACCTTACCACATGTCCTCATGATCCTATTCCATCACAGCTAATCCCTCCCCTATCCACCACACTTATCCCAGCTATCACACATCTATTCAACCTCTCCCTAAACACTGGCAAGTTTCCATCCTCCTTAAAACATGCCACAGTTACACCCATTCTCAAGAAGCCCTCTTCTGACCCAGCTTCTGCCTCCAACTATCGCCCTATCTCACTACTTCCCCTTGCGTCTAAACTCCTTGAGCGGCTTGTTTACAATCGCCTCACTCAATTTATTTCCTCCAATTCCCTACTTGACCCCTTCCAATCTGGCTTCCGGTCCCAACACTCTACAGAAACAGCCCTTACAATAGTCACTAATGACTTGCTAACCGCCAAATCAAAGGGTCACTACTCTATTCTAATTCTCATAGATCTCTCTGCTGCCTTCGATACAGTTGACCACCCTCTTCTAATCCAAACGCTCCGCTCTTTTGGCATCCAGGACACAGCTCTTTCATGGTTCACATCCTATCTTAAAGATCGTACATTTAGTGTCTCCTTCTCTGGCACCTCTTCTTCACCTCTCCCTCTGTCTGTTGGCGTTCCCCAAGGTTCTGTCCTAGGCCCCCTCCTCTTCTCCATCTACACCTCCTCCCTTGGCACCCTTATAAAATCCTTTGGATTTCAGTATCATCTCTATGCAGACGATACTCAAATCTACCTCTCTGCACCCGATCTATCCCCCTCTCTTTTAGCTCAAGTTTCCAACTGCCTCTCTAGCATATCCTCCTGGATGTCCACCCGTCAACTCAAACTCAACATGTCTAAAACTGAACTTCTAATCTTTCCACCCTCTACTACAGCTTCCACACCTCAAATATCTCTCACTGTTGACAACACCATCATCGCCCCTACCTCCCAGGCCCGTTGTCTTGGGGTTCTACTGGATCACGCCCTCTCTTTTATTCCTCACATCCAAGCAATAACAAAATCATGTCAGTTTCACCTAAAAAACATCTCCAAAATTCGTCATTATCTTACAGAAGACACAGCTAAAATTCTAATTCACTCTCTCATCATCTCTCGACTCGACTACTGGAATTCCCTCCTTGCTGGCCTCCCCATCTCTCGTCTGTCTCCCCTCCAATCCATAATGAACGCCTCCGCTAGACTCATCTTCAATACCAAACGATCAGTGTCTGCAGCCCCTCTCTGTCAATCACTCCACTGGCTTCCCATAGCTTCCCGAATCAAATTTAAAATCATGACCCTAACACATAAAGCCCTCAACAACAGTGCACCCCCTTATATCTCTGCTCTTGTTTCAAAATACTCTCCCAACCGGCCCCTTCGTTCTGCTAACGACCTTCTTCTTTCCTCCTCTCTCATCACCTCCTCTCACTCCCGTCTTCAAGACTTTTCTCGGGCTTCCCCATCCATTTGGAACTCCTTGCCCCGCTCCATTAGATTATCTTCCTGCCTCAAAACCTTAAGGAAATTATTAAAAACTCACCTGTTTAAAAAATCTTATCATCTTCAGCCTTAACATGTACAACTGAACATTCCACAGCTTAATAACACTCACACCCACAATCTACAGTACAACACACAGACCCCTCCACTTTACTGAACCAATTGCTTTCAATTGTATTTGTCACCCTCTTGTATCACACCTAAACCCTTAGATTGTAAGTTTGCGAGTTTTCAATCTTGTGTCAGGCCTTGGAAACAAGCTCTATGTACATTTGATTTTATGCTCAAAAACAGGGCCCTCTATTCTTTACAAGGTGTTTAATTTGTTTTCTGCTATGTACTCAACCCCTGTACAGCGCTACGGAATATGTTGGCGCGATATAAATAAAGATAATAATAATAATAAATATGCAGCACATCTTATAAAAATTGTTTTTTTAATTAATATCTAAAAAATTCTCTAATGATTATGTTGACATCTCCAGGGGGTGTCTACGCAGGCATCTGAATACCCCCCCCCCCCCACCCGCATCAGGGGAGCAATATTAACCCACTATTTACTTGCTGTTGCTTGCTCAGCCAAACTCCTTGCAGCTTCCTGTCTGTATGTCAGCAGAAATATATAGCACATATCAGTGATACACTACATATCTCAGGCTGCACAAAAAGGATCCCAGAGTAAGTTTCAGCTAACATGATGGGCCAAAACAAATCATTTAAACTTGATGCTAATTTAGCCTGGGTTTGTAGGTTGTTAACACTAATGTTCAACTGTCACAAATTACAATAGATTTTGCTAATTTTAATGTGTGTTTTAAGTGTTTAAATGTTTATTTTGTTTTTTTTTCATGCAAAGAATGTTTACATACACTACTAATTCTCCTCTATTCGATGCATTCATATCCAGCAAATTTACATATACCTTTAATGTATGCTAAATATTTATTACAGTTTCATCTATTTTATCCTTAATAAATCAGCACTATGTAATAGTAAAATAATTCACATACTTTGTTTTCAATCTAAAGGCAAGTTATCTAAAGAATTAGAGCATATGCAGGTTCCAGGGAGTAATGAATGTACTTTCTAAATTATGGATCAAAATAGATGTTTGATAGGTATAACTACAATATAAATCAGGGAAGCCCAGACTTTTGTCGGAATGGTATCTACTATAAATAATGAAAAATCTACAATTCTATAAGCACAGTGTCAACTGTTCTTATAAATAAATAATAATAATAACAATAATAATAATAATAACAATTAATAGCAACTTATATAGTGTTTTTCTTCTAGTTGGACTCAAAGTGCTTTTTCCATATATTGCTTGAGTAAACAGATGTCTGTTTCTTTTTTGAAAATGTCAAATAATGGGAGTATCAGACTGTTATTGGGAGAGAGTTCCAAAATGATGCCAAGTGAGCTGGTATATTTACTGTGATGTGCTTGCTGATCGAAGAGCACAGGTAAGGGAGTAGGGATTCAAGAACTCTTTAAGTAGGTCAGGCCATTACTATTTACAGCTTGGAAGATCAGAAAGCCAACCTTTAAATAAATGTGCCGTTTGACAGGTAACTACTGAGTATGAAGAATGGGTGTTATATGGCATTGCACCAATTTTAGGTCATCAAAGTTCTCTGCACTTCAATGATCTATTAAGAAATTTTGTCTATCTAGTAATTTACCTGATAGAGATGCGGGCCCGTTAAAATCTGTCAGTTTCTATGGGAATATGGTAACCATTAAATCTGATAATTTCTCATGAGTCTATCTACCAGTAGGGTCTCATTTTTTAAATAATTTTGTGGTACCAATGTAAAAATGTACACTTAACAACAATTTATTCTTAACAGGTATTTTTGCAGCATTAATTTGATGTACCTCTTATTTGGCTTTTATGAGGATGTATAAGGTTAACTATTATATGTTATGCATTACATTATGATGAATTATACCTATTACATGTTATGCATGACATTTTGAACATAGAAGCAAAGAGTGGACTGCAAAAAATAACCAATATTCCAATTCTATTTACCTAAAATACTTTCATTTAAAAATCAAGACAGTCTCATGTATTTCTATTACTGTATACCAGAATTAGGCAATTTCAATGATGGATTGCAAAGGAGGCCCTAGATTTCAGTATTTCCTTATTATGCACAGGTGAAGAATTTGGAACGTCTGAGGCAGCGACCCACTCACCTGTGTAAGTCATGTAAATACAGAAATGTACACCTGTGTTTGGCACTCCAGGACTGAAGTTGCCTACTCTTGCTGTATACTGTATGTCCCCACCACTTCTCTCAACTGTTCCAGTTGTCTATTTTTCTTTCTGAAAGTTAGAGACACTTCACATAACCCTTACATTTTCTGTACTATAACTTCAAATCGTGTCCTCTTATTATTGCATTCCTGTATTCCTTGCTGTGCTTTATGTATGTAAATATATACAATTTTACGTTTTTATTATAGAGATTATTTACCAGTGTAGTGTAGCTCTACTAAGATTTGCTTTTCTCCAAACAGTACATACAGTAGTTAAATAGTACCTGATATTGAAAAATTACCTACGCTCATCAAATTTAATCCAATTGCCTAGCATTACTACTGATTCTATAATTACCTCTAGTGAAACAACTTCTAGTTTTGTCTCATCTGTAGAAAATAAATTGCTTCCTGGCCTTAAAATGCCAATCAGATTTCTGTCTGGATCAACTTACTACCTATAAACGAAGTATCCATAATTGGTATAACCTTGAATATAAGACTTTCCTAAACAGATGTTCAATGTTAGCAGATGTCAGATATTCATGAAGGCAACTACTTGTCCAGAAATCGTTGAAATCGTTTACAGTCTTAACCTCTAAAATTACTTATTTAAATGTTTTGATTAGGAGACCTGGTTTTAGCAGATTAGTGTACAATTCAAAGACTATAGTATCAGAGAACATCAAACAATACATTTACCTATATTTGTAGGATGCTTATGCTCAGTTCACTAAGATGCTGCTCAAGAGAGCCTTACTGTAATTCCAAAACTGACACAAATTCTAAAAAAAAGGTTTGCACATTGCTGTATTATAGGAGCCACTTGTCACTTGATACTTGAAATAATTGTAATGTGTATATTCTATTGTAATAGAAATCAGTCTGCAAATATCGTATATTTTACAATTATATGTGTTTGCAGAACATTTAATTATAACTTGCAGTGATTATAGTTTTAAAACTGGCTAAACTTCTAGGAAAGGGAGTTTGTTTTATAGAGCATAGTAGTTTATATCAGGTTTGCAATCAGCTTAGAAGAGAGAAATTATTTGTGAATACAGTAATGGCAATCATGGCTAATGCATCACATTGATCACTCACCTAAAATGCACTCTAAGCGAAGTCTTAAAGTGGAATGAGAGCTTTGCTTTTGTTTAGGGGTTCAGTTGTGTCCGACTCTCCATGATCCCATGGACTACAGCACCCCAGGAACATCAATCGTTATGTCTCTGGTAATGCTTATCCGTAACGGAGCCCGCAAGACTTACAGCTAATAAATTGGCCTCTTAAAGCTACCCGCAAACGACTTGCTTGGTTACAGGCGGAAAAACTCTATGGGATGACGAAATAGGAACCCAGTTGCCGGAAAACCTTTCAACTATTAAGCCCGTAACTGTTACGTTCGAAAATCGATATTAAATTGCTACAAATCCCTAAAGACGCGCTGGCGTTCAAACCCATAACCCATAAATGGAGGCGAAAATATTACGGGCTCTAAATAGGACCCGCAAAGGTTTTACAGACAAGTTCTCAACACTGTAAAATACAAAATAAACACACCAGTGGACTTTAAAATATGGGGAAAGCATGGAAAGGCATTACAATTACTTGCACAATAATCCCCAAATAAAAAATAGGCATTGTAAGTAGCAAGTTTCCAATCTTGTAGGGTGCTTTGGAAAAAAGCACTTCCTGCAAGATTCTAAGCTCAAAACAGGGCCCTCCATTTCTCTGCAGTTTGTTAACATTGTAATCTTCCTTGTCCTTATCCCCTGTACAGCGCTACGGAATATGTTGGTGCTATACAAATAAAGGTTAATAATAATAATTAAAAACATATTTTATTTCTTCATATATTGGAAGGGTCATGCATATGCCAATATGAAAACCCATGCTGCAACTTGCATAAAGCAATTAAAGACACACTACCTGATTAAATAGCAACATAAAAACATGAAATTGATGCCATATTAACCCTTTATCACTCACAGAAGCTCTAATGTGGACCCTGGAATATATATATGATTGCATATACATCTCGCTCATTACATCTACATTGGGAAAACAAATAGTGGTCAAAATAAACAGCCACATCACAATTATTTGTTGTTTAGTCCTTCAGTCGTGTCCAACTCTCTGTGACCCTATGATCTGCAGCACATATAGCTAGGTCTCTGTTATCACCTGCCCACCTACAGTGGACCGACATGGTATAGCTCACAGCTTCATTCAGGTACACACGCCCCTTGTGTGGTGTGGGCGGATCCAGGGTGAGCAAGAGGCTTGTGGGAAAAAGAGGATACCTAAAGGGGGTAATGTCATAGTCTAGAATAATCATGATGCATAGCACCTACCAGGGTCACATGTGGTCACTACACCACTGCAACCAGAATCCGATGAAAAAAGGATCATCACAAATCACTCCATTTAATTGAAGAAACCATTAATGTGCATAGCCCTTACAACTTGTCTAGATCTGCTCAATGAAACAGATGATTCAACCTCTGGACTGTGTAATCCAATCCAGATTCACTCCGTGTGGGGAAAAAAACAAAAATCTGAAAACAAGTGGTCAACTAAAAAAAGGCGGAGGAGGACTAAAAAAAAATTAACATGCACGTTAATTACAGTGCTAAATACTGTAACTGTAACAATATACCAACTCATCTGATTCCCATTTGCAAGCATTACTAACTATTAGCTAGGTCTCTGGATAATCAGCAATAGGGGAAAATACCAATTAATACGGAGAGGACACAAAGGTCAGCATCCAGATTCACTGTTACCTACATCAGACCCAGATCTGTTCTCAGACTGATATTGAGGACAGGATCACATGCTTCACTTGTGCATATATCAATGCTGTCTGTCATTAACATGCCATTGAGAGACTTTGCAAGTCCAACGCCATAGCGGTATTAGTCTACATTTAAGATAACAAAAATCATGTCTTAGATATCTGGCGATATGATAGGTTTAAGATTGTGACAGCTACATGTTAAGGAGGGGGGCTGTCATTGAAGGAATGTCTACCTGAGAGGCAATGGAAAAACCTTACACCCCATACATTTCCTTCACAATGCTTGCAGATGCAGAAGATACCTTCATGGACCTGAATTGTAACTAAAACAAAATAAAATAATAAATAAAATAAGACCTTAAACAGCATTCCTCAGTGACCATTAATTGGTGATATGTTCAACAGAAGCCTACGTGTCCACAGAGAAGAGGATCATGGATCATGTGAAAAGAGGTAGACATCTGCATAAAAAAATATCACCCTCACATAGGCCAAGATCCAAAACTCTGTAGCCAAGCTAGATTAGGTTAACATTGTGACCCATAGATTGTCACTGAGGAGTCGCAAAAATCTCCCATGCCCGGCCGCCGGCTCCCTGGTGGTGGTAGGGGCAGGGGGAGATGACCCCCTGGGAGGTAGCAGCACCTGCAGTGGTGGAGGCATGGTGGGAGGAGAGGAGAGTACATGTTGTGGGAGGCCAGGGGATGCTTCCAGGGGGAGGAGACGGGGCTGGGAACCAGAGCGCGTCACGTGACTTTGGCGGTGACTCCCTGAAATGCACTCTGGTCTGTCCCAATCCTGAGCAGCCCAGCCAGGTACGACTCAGTCATCAGATGATGCCTCCTGTCCTCCCTATTGCTCCTGGCCAGGCCTGGATCCCCCGGAGACACTCCAACTGCTGCAGCATGGTGGCCAGCATCTCAGGCCTGCTCAGCCTGGCCTGAGATTGCGGCTGGAGGCCCCTGGGGCGTGACCTGGTGAGGAGGTGGCGGTGTGTGAGTGGGGAGGGTCTGGGGTCCGGGTGGAGTACGTTGCAAAATGGGCATTGGTGTTGTTGGGCCCTGTGGTGGTGGTGGTGGCTAGTCCAGTGCACTGCTGTGGGGGATGGGAGGTGGTTGCTGGCTGCTGTCATCACTCCAGTGGGAGGGCCCTGGCGATAGCCTCAGTCTTTAGAGGAGAGGATAGTGGGGTTGAATACCATTGGTATGGCCGGAGTTCGAGATGTTGACCCCATCAGCCATATTGCATCCTCCTCCTCTGAACCAGGTCCTTCAGGTCCGCTTCTCTCCTCCTCCCCCTGCGCCGGTTCCTGCTGGGCAGGGCTTGCTCCTCCACTTGCTGCTCTGATGAAGCCGACACTCCCGCCTCTGGCTCGCCACTGGATCCATACCTTGATATGTCATGAGTATGATGAATAATACATTATTTTGTGTGCCTTCCTAACTATCTGACATCTAGGCTTGTACCTGGATGGTACTCCTAATTGCAACTCAAATTAGCCATCATTTGCCAGATGTGATCTATTCTTTGTTTCTTGGTCTTGACCGTTCTTGGCTCCTAAAGCTATGTAACTGCATAGGCTGCAGTGGGCACACCAATACATGGACTCTGTATTGCTTGATTACTGTTGGTATATGTCATTAGTATGATTAAGAATGCATTATTTTGTGTGCCTTCCTAACTATCTGACTTCTAGGCTTGTACCTGGATGATACTCCTAATTGCAACTCAGATTACCCATCATTTGCCAGAGGTGATCTATTCTTTGGTTCTTGACCGTTCTTGGCTCCTAAAGCTATGTAACTGCATAGGCTGCAGTGGGTACACCGATACATGCACTCTGTATTGCGTGATTACTGTTGTTGTGCCCAGGAATGACAGGGATTTGTCAGCTTAATGGATTTAATGACACATCCATCTATTCCTTGTTAATACCATGGAGTTGACATGTCGTCCTTGTTGGTCATCATGTACATGAGTAGTGTATGTGATGTACATGTGGTGTCATGTTGGTGTATGTGATATTCCCCTGACATGGAGGCTGGATCCTGCTGGACCACCAGGCCTGAAGCTACGCAGTGGGCACCTGGCTCAGAAGGTCCTTGGTGACCCCCTACCACACATTATTGCTCACAGTCACGTTGTTGTCCTCCTTGGCCATCATGCTCTTTCCCTTGGCCCTGATGTTGTCAAAATGGTGCTTGATGGACCTCACATCCCTTGGCGCTGTGCCCACTGCTGTAACCTCAGCTGCTGTGTATTATGTGTAACTAGCGACTTGCCTGTCAAAAATGACGAGCCAAAATCTTTTAAGCCATGGCAATGCTTTTCGCCACACAATGTAAGGCTTTTGCTCCTCTGTGGACCTTTGGCGATCATTGTGAGCCTATCCCCTCGTGTACTTCAATTGTCTGGCTTTGTAACGATCACCTTTGGCGCTCATCACAAAGACCAATATATAAGTGCAGTGTAAAATGGCAAAACAAATTTACTACAGTGAAATAATAAAGTAATATGAATTAATAAATGAATATACTTTACCTATTTATATTTAATATGCAGCAATCAATATCCTGAAGAGCTAACAATCTATTTGTATTTTCCTGCATCTGAAAATGTACAGTTGGAGTGTTGATCACCTGAGGAGAAAGTGACAGCAATGTGGCAAGTGTGCAATGTAAATAGGATGCGTGCGCGAGGTCAAACCATTTGTTTAGGCGGGTAAAGCGGCATTTTAGAATCCTAATGTTCTGAGTTGTAAGTTAGTGTTGTAAAATGGCAGCTTTTTTCTATGTGTTACTTGGCTCGTGAGCATTTTCCGTCCTTCGTAATGGTATATTTTGTATCTGCAACGTTCCTGGCTAACTCGTACGTGCCTGGTGGTGATTTTCGCGGCTCTGTGTCTTTTAGCCTCATTTTCATTTTTTTCGTCCGCCATTTTTCTTCTCGCTTAGCCGATTTTCAAGTGGCAAAACTCCTTAAATTCAAATCTAATTAATGTGCAACCTCACCCCCAGACATCCTGACTGTCCCGCCCCCCACCTCCCCTGTGCTGTGTGTGATGTTTTTTTTATGTTTTGTATTTATTTTTCAGGGTTTTTGTTGTTTTTTGATGTACGCATTTCGGCTGTTAACTTCATTTTTTTGTGACCTTGTATTTTTTAATTTTTCAAAGTCCCGCGGGTCGTGTGTTTTTTTTTCTACGTCCCGTGGCGTGGTTTTGTTTTTTCAAAGTCACAATTTTTTTTTGATTTTTTTTTTACCGTGAGTGAGGTGTCGTAGACCACCACCTCAGCAAAAGCGGACACTCGCTTTGAGAGGTCCGCATTTGCGGCCTGCAATGAGCCTTTGGCTTATTGCAGCCGATGTTGGAGCCTCCATCTCCGCAAATACGGCTTTGCGAGGGATGCAGTTCTGCGAACTTGCTTTGCGAGATTGCAAAGCTTGACGACAACTCGCAATTTGACAACTATTATATGTGATTAATAACTGTTGGGGGAGCGGCTGTGGGGGATGGGATGGGGGGAAAGTATGGAGTGACATAGCTCTATGTGTTTCTATGTGTATTCTTTAAATTATGTGTATTACAATTATGTGGAATCTGTAAATATGTGTAATCAAGCATTAAGTGTAAAATTGTAAATTACTGATCTCAAAATACTCATGCTATCTCTATCTCTCTCAAAAACCTTCAACTCCGAGACTTGCGTGCTACTTCGTCAGACAACACAGTCAACGAATGGGCGGGTGGAACGCAAATGTATAATCTCCCTCTGTAAATCATATGCCGCGCGAGCGGAAGGGGTTTACTGGGTCCACCTTGGTTGAATGTAATAGCTTTGTAACTATGCCACTACGGGCTTTAAATTTATTATGGCCCATGGTAATGTTCACAGCTTCATTGAAGTACACAAGCCCCTTCACCACAACAATGTAATAATCCTGAAGGGGAATGAGGAAATTACTAGTGAGAAAACATGGGCCCCTATTTAATTGAGCAAATTGTAATTACTGGAGCCAGAAATGGAGTCCGTAAAAGTTACCGATATTTAATTAGCCTTATCTAGCTACCTGCAATCTATTTGAAAGCTACAGGGTGAAAATTCCTGCTGTTGTCAAAATCATAACTCCGACCCATCTAAGCCTTTGATCTTTAAAGCCTGCAAATGTTACACCTGCTAAAATCACAAATCGCGATTTAATTGCAACAATTCCACAAGCCCACAATTGCCTTCTTCCTTAAGTACTAGAGAAGACTCACAAGGGGGTTAAACACCTGTTCGTAACACTATAAAAGCCAATAAAAACACAATACTGGGCTTTAAAATACGGGGAAAGAGATGAAAGAGATTAGAATTAAATGCACAACAGTCTCAAGCCCACAAACCTGCAATAACAATTTTTTTTTTTACGTTTCATTTCGATTTTATGTCAATCTTGTGAATCAAGGAATTAATACATATCAGGCCCCCCACATGGTTGGTGATGTTCAAATTGTTGGATTGCAAGCCCGATGGCATATGAGACTTCTAAATGCTAACTGTTTGACATTTAAAAAAACATGTTTTACTAATGTCCTGATGACGGCCTCATTTACTATAGGCTGTTTCTAAATCCTTACTGACGGGCTTGCTTAATTGATCATGATCATGCACTGAAATGCTATGTCCGTTGTATATGGTTTACGGATTTGGCTTTCATCCACATAATTGCGGACTTGTTCAATTAAATTGATCTGTAACTGATGCAAATTTCTAACCCGCAGACTTACGGCTTGGCTTGTATGAAGGTAATTATGGGCTTGGAATTAAATGAGGCCCAGGGTGAATACCAAGGAGGCCACAAAGGAGCTGCAATGGCTGATTTTACAGCAGAAAATAACCAAAAGCCCCACCAAGCCTGCCCATATAACTAAAAAGTCTGGTTTCATTAATTCTTATGGTGGCCTTGTCCCAGGCATGTTTTATTTCCAGCTTCAATACTTTGCTACCCTACAAGTAACTCAGCTATTTGGAAATCTGGCACACTGGGTGCTAATGTCAGGGGCTATTACAACAGACCTGTAACTTGTTGTGGGGACAGTGACTTCATTGTTTTTGTGTGTAGTGTAGGCCACAGTAATTACTACATAATGCTATATGCACTGTAATAATGTCATCTCACCTGTAAATAGTGGATACAGTTTCTGCCATAATTGTTAGTGAGACAACAAAGGGTTAAATATTCTATAGGAATGTTTGTGGATTTGCGACTACTAAGAGCTGGTTTTAATCATGAAGGGGGAAGCTACTTTTATGGCCCTCTGTAAGAGGAGAGCAAAACACAGGCCTGGGTTATTAGTGACCTAAACAGATAACCCTGGATAGTCATTGCCCTGTCTGAAGTTGTCCAAAGGGACATATAGAAAATGTGTATTAAAAACAAGAAATCCAGACCCCTCTATACATCTGGAAATAATGTGGGTGGTTGGCATAGCAAGCTCTATTTTGCCCAGGAGGATGAGCTAGAACGGGGGAGGGTGTTTTTGCCATATCTGAAAATGTGTCTTAAAAAAAAAAGTGCCAGTCTGATTTGAACTCACTAACTAATGGTGGTGTCTCAGTCTGAGTGGAACATTCTAAACCAAAATAATGTCTGCATGTGTCTTTCTTCTGGGGCAAGTTATTAACTTATGCTGTCCTGAGTTCTCCTAAGAAGGTGTTGTGGCTGGGTGCTGAGATCTGAACAAAAAATCACGACCCATAGAGAGAGAATTGGGGTGAGTGTAGTCCCCAAATCTGGCGGTTGTAACACTTATATATATTGTATTTATCCATATAATTTCTGATAATTTTCTTCTGGGGCAAGTTATTAACTTATGCTGTCCTGAGTTCTCCTAAGAAGGTGTTGTGGCTGGGTGCTGAGATCTGAACAAAAAATCACGACCCATAGAGAGAGAATTGGGGTGAGTGTAGTCCCCAAATCTGGCGGTTGTAACACTTATATATATTGTATTTATCCATATAATTTCTGATGGAAGGTTGTTACAACCCTTTTGAAAAGGAGTACTTGCTCACATTAGCCAAAAATCTTTCTCCGTTCAACTTTAATAAACAACATCTTGCTTTTGCAAACCTCCTCCCCTGTATCTTGCTTAAAACCTTTAATGCAACGAATCGTGCCCAATTTTTTTATGGATTTCAAGGTATTTTTACAAAGATGGCTCATTAAAGCACTTTATATTCCAAACATTTTTTCTAAACTTCCTGGATTCAAACGTAATTTAAAGGGTTTTTATTATTATACCTATAACTGGATTTTATTTTTCTTCCATTATTTCATAAATGAGTCTGTTGCATTAAGAAGAAGTACATTTCTGTAAGTTTTGAAGTAGCAAAAATGTTCTCAGCACATATTCGTGCAAGCACCAGACTGATAGGGTTTTAGTTTTGGATTTGAGTCAGCATTAGTTTTAGATGACTTCAGTTTGTTACTGTACATAGAGAGCATCTGTTTGGGTTGAAACCACTTGGGCTCTAGCCAGACTAAGAGAGGCCTAGTATAAGGATCAGTTATGCCTAAAAATTCTATGCTAAATAAGCTGACTTGTATGAACTGCAATTTGGATACATTTTTGATGTCATTACCCTCAAATTATTACCCTCAATTATTTTAATTTTATTACCCTCAAAGATTGTTGATCCGGCCAGTTTATGATAAGATATTGTCTATTGCATTAAGAGTATTTCTGTTCCCTTTTTGTTTGTCTAATAAAGATCCAACAATCAATTTACATCACATTCAACTCACAAAGCATTACATTCATAGTTACATAGTTACATAGTTACATAGTTACATAGTAATTAAGGTTGAAAAAAGACTTTCAGTCCATCAAGTTCAACCTGTTAAGATCTCCTCTGATCTGCAATATGCGGATTAGTTATTAATTAAATTATTGATTAAATAATTATTAATAGTATAGTATTGGAGAATGAATAAAGAGTTAGTCCATCAAGTTCAACCTTTTTAGATCTCTATTGATCTTTTTAATTTGGACTATTTATTATTATTGTTAATTGTTAATTATTGTTAATTGATCCAGAGGAAGGCAAACATAAAAAAAACCCCATTGAAACTTTGCCAATTGTCTCATGGGGAAAAAAAGCAAAATTCCTTCCTGACCCCAGAAACTGGCGATCAAATTTCTCCCTGGATCAATATTCCTTCGCTAGTTATCTAGGATAGCCTTGAATGCCCTCTTTATTCAGAAATATATCTAACCCCTTTTTGAAGTTGTCTATCGAATTCGCTGTCACCACCTCCTTTGGTAGAGAATTCCACAGTTTAACCACCCTAACTGTGAAGAACCCTTTTCTTTGTTTAAGGTGAAATCTTTTTTCCTCTAACCTCAACGGATGTCCTCTTGTCAGTTGAAAATCTCTTGCTACAAAAAGCTCACTTGACAAAGCCTTATATGGACCCTGGATGTATTTAAATAACGTAATCATATCTCCTCTTAGACGCCTTTTTTCTAGCGAAAATAAGTTTAATTTTGCTAGTCTTTCTTCATAACTTAGCCCCTCCATTCCCCTTATTAGTTTTGTAGCCCTTCTCTGTACTTTTTCCAGCTCTAAGATGTCTTTTTTGTGAGGTGGTGCCCAAAATTGTACTCCATATTCCAAATGAGGGCGTACTAGAGATTTGTATAGTGGCAGAATTATATCTTCTTCCCTGGCTTCTATACCCTTCCTAATACATGCTAATATTTTATTTGCCTTTGCAGCCGCTGCTTGGCTTTGAGCGCTGTTACCTAGGTGGTTGTCCACTAGTACTCCCAAATCCCTTTCAATATCTGATACCCCTAGATTTGCTCCATTAAGATTATAGATTGCTTGGCTATTTTTCCTTCCCAAATGCATAACCTTACATTTATTTGTATTAAATCTCATCTGCCATTTAGCCGCCCATTTCTCTAATTTATGCAAATCCTTTTGTAGGGAAAGTACATCATTATCTGATTTTATTACCTTGCACAACTTAGTGTCATCAGCAAAAATGGAGACACTACATTCGAGTCCTACTTCAATGTCATTAATAAATATGTTAAAAAGGAGAGGACCCAATACTGAGCCCTGAGGAACCCCACTTATCACATTAGACCAATCGGAGTATGTTCCATTTACAACAACCCTTTGCTTCCTGTCTTTTAGCCAGCTCTCGATCCATGAGCAGATATTTACTGCAATTCCTGTATCCCTTAGTTTGCTCACTAGTCTTCCATGTGGCACTGTATCAAATGCCTTTGAAAAATCTAAAAAGACTACATCCACTGAGTTGCCCTGATCCAAGTTCCTACTAACCTCCTCATAAAAACTAATTAGATTGGTCTGACACGACCTTTCCTTCATAAATCCATGTTGACTGCTACCTATGATCCTGTTCAAATAGACATATTCTTGTATTCTGTCCCTTATTAACCCTTCTAAAAGCTTCCCAACTACAGAAGTGAGGCTCACTGGTCTATAATTCCCCGGATTTGCTCTAGATCCCTTCTTAAATATAGGTATCACCTCTGCTTTTCTCCAGTCATCTGGTAGAGACCCTGTAGTGAGCGAGTCTTTAAAGATTAGATATAATGGTTTGGCTATTACAGAACCCAGCTCCCTCAGTACCCTTGGATGTATTCCATCAGGACCTGGGGCTTTATTAACATTTATTTTCTCCAACCTCTTTTGTATTTCTTCCTGCGTTAACCAATTATTTAGTGAAGGTAGTGTAGCCCCATTATGTTGCAGTGTCCCAACCACTGGTACCTCCCTTGTGTAAACCGAAGAAAAGAACCTATTTAGCTCATCTGCCTTTTCCTGGTCACTAATTATCAGATGGCCTGTGTCACATTGTAATGGTCCTATCGATTCCTTCCTGGCCTTCTTCCCATTAATATATTTATAAAATATTTTAGGGTTAGTCTTACTTTCCATTGCAACTGACTTCTCATTTTCTATTTTAGCCAGTCTAATAGCCCTTTTGCAAGCCTTGTTGATTTCCTTATAGTCACATAAAGATGCCTCTGTTCCCTCCTTCTTGTATAATTGAAATGCATACTTCTTTTTCCTCATCATGATCTTTAAGTCATTGTTAAGCCACATGGGATGTGATTTACTCCTATTTATTTTATTTCCACATGGTACATGCTGATGAGTATGTTTATTTAGTAAGGATTTGAATGTTGTCCATTTATTTTCAGTATTCTTCCCTGTAAGTTCTTTGTCCCAGTCTATATGTTGTATTGCTGCCCGTAGCCCATTAAAGTTAGCCCTTTTAAAATTTAGAGTTTTTGTTGGCCCCTTACAACTCTGTTTTTTGTATTCAATCTCAAATGAGACTGTGTTGTGATCACTGTTCCCCAAGGGTTCCCCTATTTTTACATTTGATATTATATCAATATTACTTGTGATGACTAAATCCAAGATGGCCCCATTTCTAGTAGGTTCTTGTATTACCTGGGCTAGATAATGATCCCTGAGTGTACTCAAGAACCTGCTCCCCTTAGCTGAGCTGCTGGTCTCGTTTATCCAGTTTATATCAGGGTAATTAAAGTCTCCCATTATTAGAACTTGCCCATGCTTAGCTGCATTTCCAATCTGTAACAATAATTGTATTTCCTCACTTTCAGCTATATTTGGGGGTTTATAGCATACTCCCACCAATATGCATTTAGAATTAGCTCCTCCACTATTTAGCTCAACCCACAAGGATTCAATGATGCCGTTAGTGCCAGCATAAATATCTTCTCTAACTATAGGCTTAAATTCAGGCTTAACATAAAGACAGATCCCTCCTCCTCTTTTACCATTGCCCCTATCTTTCCTAAATAGGTTATAACCATCCAGATTAACAGTCCAGTCATGAGATTCATCCCACCATGTTTCCGTAATGCCTATTAAGCCCCATTTTTCTTGTACTGCTAATATTTCTAGCTCATCCATTTTCCCAGGCAAACTTCTTGCGTTTGCAATCATACACTTTATGTTGCTATGGCTCTGCTGATGTGAAGTGCCTGCCACTGTATTTGAGGCCCCTATTAATATCTCCCTACTTTCTATTGTAACCCTCCCCCCTTCTCCTCCCCCATGGGTAAATAATTCATCCCTTTCCCTCTCTACCCTATTTACCCCAATACTTCTATATAGTCCCTCCCCCCCACCTACAAGTTTAAAAACTCCCCCAGCCGTTCTACCATCCTATTCCCTAGCACAAAAGCGCCCTCATCATTAAGGTGCAATCCATCCCTGCTATAGAGATTGTACCCAAGTGAGAAGTCAGCCCAGTGCTCTAAAAACCCAAAACCCTCTGCACTGCACCACTTTTTTAGCCACGCATTAACCTCCCTAAGCTCCTTCTGCCTCCCTGGGCTAGCACGTGGCACTGGTAGTATCTCAGAAAATACTACCTTGGAGGTCCTTGCTTTAAGCTTATTCCCTAATTCTCTAAAATCATTCTTTAGGACGCTCCATCTTCCACTAACTTTGTCATTGGTACCAATGTGTACCAAGACCGCCGGTTCATTACCAGCCCCTCCCAATAATTTATCCACCCGATCCACAACATGCCGAACCCGAGCACCCGGGAGACAGCAAACTGTTCGATTGCTGGGATCTGGGTGACAAATTACCCTGTCTACCTTCCTAATAATAGAGTCCCCTACCACCAAAACCTGTCTGTTGCACTGCCTATTCTGCCCTCCCTCTTCTCCAGTAGAGCTGTTCGCCCGGCTGTTAGAGGGAACAGCTCTATCTGGCATTGCCATTCCTGAATGGACATCGCCAACAGTTTCACTCAATCTGGCAAATCTGTTGGTGTTTGACAACTCAGAACTGGCCTGCCTCCTCCTGTTCCCCCTGCTTCCCCTTGTAACTGTAACCCAGCTACCTCCCTGGCCATCCTCCCTAGCCCCAGCTCCTCCCTCCATACTAGGCCCAGCTAAACTGTGCTCCGTGAGCACCAATTCCCTTTCCAGTGGAGCAATATCACTAAGTGCTGCAATTCTCCTCTCCAGATCTTCAATTTGAGCTTCCAAAGAGGCAACATGCTCACACCTGTCACAGAGGTATGGACCCTGGATCATATGTTCCAGTAGTGCATACATTTGACAGGATGTACACTGAATAAGGTTGCCACTGGACTGACTCATAATTATTATTATTGTCTACGAAATTTCAGTGGGAAAAATAAAGAATATAATATAATATATTTATATAAAGTTTTCCTCCTTTGCACTATAAATCTGCCCTCCCTTTTCTTTGAAGGCCCTCCTTTTATTTAAACTCCTAGGCTTTTACTAGAATTGCACTTGATACTGAAAATGTTCGCAAGCTCACAAGTTCCCCTTCTCCGGTTTCTATTAACTTCTGCCTTCTCGCCTGGGCACAATTAGTGCACTCTGCAATTTATCAGCCTTTACTTGTAAGGTAAATCCACTTGTAAACAGGCCCCAAACCAGCTCACAAACCTTTTATACAAGTTTAACAGTCAAGCCACACCCCTCTCACCTGGGCACAATTAGTGCACTCTGCAGTTTATTAGCCTTTACTTTTTAAGGTAAATCCACTTGTAAACAGGCCCCAAACCAGCTCACAAACCTTTTATACAAGTTTAACAGTCAAGCCACACCCCTCTCACCTGGGCACAATTAGTGCACTCTGCAGTTTATTAGCCTTTACTTTTTAAGGTAAATCCACTTGTAAACAGACCCCAAACCAGCTCACAAACCTTTTATACAAGTTTAACAGTCAAGCCACACCCCTCTCACCTGGGCACAATTAGTGCACTCTGCAGTTTATTAGCCTTTACTTTTTAAGGTAAATCCACTTGTAAACAGACCCCAAACCAGCTCACAAACCTTTTATACAAGTTTAACAGTCAAGCCACACCCCTCTCACCTGGGCACAATTAGTGCACTCTGCAGTTTATTAGCCTTTACTTTTTAAGGTAAATCCACTTGTAAACAGACCCCAAACCAGCTCACAAACCTTTTATACAAGTTTAACAGTCAAGCCACACCCCTCTCACCTGGGCACAATTAGTGCACTCTGCAGTTTCTCAGCCTTTACTTTTTAAGGTAAATCCACTTGTAAACAGACCCCAAACCAGCTCACAAACCTTTTATACAAGTTTAACAGTCAAGCCACACCCCTCTCACCTGGGCACAATTAGTGCACTCTGCAGTTTCTCAGCCTTTACTCTTTAAGGTAAATCCACTTGTAAAAAAATACATTGTACATTCATGATCCTTTAAAATGTATTATATATTGTTATTGTTTTTTATTATTTATTATTAACTTTTATTTGCAATGCTGCCAAATATACTGAAATGCTGTACAGGGGATAAGAACAAGGAAGAATACAATGTTAACAAACTGCAGAAAATGGAGCACCCTGTTTTAAGTTTAGAATATTTGTAGAAAGTGTTATTTTTTCAAAGCACCCTACAGGATTGGAAACTCAATACTTACAATCTAAGGGAGTGGAAGAGGCAGAAACCTCTGCAAGAATAAACAGCTAAGCAATCGAAGGGTCAGGAAAGAATTGAAAGTTTAGTTAGGTAGGAAAGCATACAACGCTAGAAAGGCAGTACATTTAGTTGGAGAGCGAATGGATCTCAATGAAAGGGTTTGAGTTGAATGGCTCCAGTATGTGATATGTTATCTGCCCCTAGTGGTCATGTAAGAGAGAGAGACATAGGAGATGGGAATAAGGCTTGCAGAGTGTTTCTGCTTATAAGCTTTGGAAGAGGGAGGAAATAGAGACTGGAGGGAGGAGAGTAGCTCATGGGAGCGTAAATGAGGAGAGGAGAGCATGGGAGGTGAGATGGTTATTTTGGAGATATGAGGTGGAAAAGTTGAGAGGAAGAGCCTAAGGAAAAGGCAGGAGACTAGGAGAAAGGAGAAGGCACACACAGGAAACATTGTATAAGGATTAAATAGGAATAGTTAGCAGGTGTTGCTAATTGATCAGCTGTAAGATATATGCGTGACTCAACAAATTAAGAGTAACCAGGAGCGTATGGGAGAGGATTGGTTCTGTGAGTTAGTAGATGTAGATCTGGGTGAGAGAAATTGTGTCTTGTTTGTAGGGAAGTTCTGGTGGGTTAGTAGGTGTAGATCTGGGAGAGAAGAATGGTATCTGAAAAATAAGCATGTGAGGAGGGGAGATGAGGGTGGTGAGATGAGGGAGGAAATAGTGTTTATACAAAGATACTAGGGAGGGAACCAGAGGGGTTTAAGTAGGGCTATGTGTTAGGACCCACATATTTCTGGGCCACATGCACCTCACTACTCTGCTTTTTGGTCATCTCTTTTGTTGTTCAGATCTCAGCACCCCAGCCAAAACTCCTCTTAGGAGAACTCCGGACAACAGAATTTGCTATATCGCCCCCCAGAAGAAGACACAGGCAGACATTCCTTTGGTTTAGAATGTTTCACTCAGACTCAGATACCACCATTACTGGCACAGTCAGACTGGCTTTCTTTATTGAATCACACAATATATCCATTCTTCCCACCCACACAATGTAACTATGGTAACCAATCTTCCAAAATCCTTTCCCCAAACTCCCAATTCAGTTTTATTACTTTATGACCCTGTAGAAGGACTACAAATTCCATGCATTTTAACGCCTTCATGTCCAGGCCATCACACAACATTTTATAATGGGAAAATTACCCTGCACTCTCTAATAGTGTTCCATTGTAATCTATTCTTACCACATTCTGAGCACACATAAAATCTTTAAACTTTACCCATACAAACAACATGTCCCTCTCCCCCCTGTGTCTCTTTCCCCCACCTCTCCTTCCCCTGTGTCTCTTTCCCTCATGTGTTTCTTCCCCACCTATCCCTCCCCTGTGTCTATTTCCCCCTCCCCTGTGTCTCTTTCCCCCTCCCCGTGTCTCTTTCCCCCCGCTCCCTCTGTGTCTCTTCCCCTGCTCCCTCTGTGTCTCTTCCCCCCCTCCCTCTGTGTCTCTTCCCCCCTCTCCCTAAGGCCGCGCTTTGCACATGCACGGCTTACTCCACTCAATGTACGGCATAAGCAGTGCAATGAGCATGCTATCCGATCAGCTTTACGATCCGATTGTTGTCAAACTGCGATTTGTCACAAATCGTCACGATGAATCACAGTTTGACAATTATAATATGTGATTAATAATCCAGGTGAGGTAAGAATGGCATCTGATAAGGGTGATCTTCCTCTGAAATTACCTTGTTTGCAGGGAGGTTCTGGTGAGTTGATAGGTGTAGATCTGGGAGAGGGGAATGGTGTCTTGTTTGCAGGGAGGTTCTGGTGAGTTAGTAGGTGTAGATCTGGAAGAGAGGAATGATGTCTTGTTTGCAGGGAGTTCTGGTGAGTTGATAGGTGTAGATCTGGGAGAGGGGAATGGTGTCTTGTTTGCAGGGAGGTTCTGGTGAGTTAGTAGGTGTAGATCTGGGAGAGAGGAATGGTGTATTGTTTGCAGGGAGGTTCTGGTGAGTTAGTAGGTGTAGATCTGGGAGACACATACAATTTGTTGCATGTCCTCAGCTTACATAAATCAATTAACTGAAATCTGTTGTAACGGAACCCATCACTGTTTTACCCTGTTTTTTTGGTTATGGTTAAAATATGATCACATTGCTATACTGTAGATATGTTGTTTTATGTTCTACAGAATATATTGGCTCAGAATATTACAGCTACTAGGCTAATAGATAATCCTATTACAAAGACTCCTCATGAGATAAGGAAGTCTATTGTATAAAGTGTTTTCATTATGAGACATAAGAACAAAGAGAAGTATAATCTGATCAATGTCTGATTGTATCAAAGTAGCCAGGTAGCCTCGGGGAGGTGTGACCACACCTATTGTCTCTCTATGTGTATTGTGTGGCCAAATATGGGGGATGTGTATTGCCTGTGGAAAGAGATGTGTATATATATTTTTGCATAACAAAATAAAGACAGTATTCTTTGACTCCCAATTGAGTGTCGTCCAATATGGGAGGTTGGGGCTTGTGAGACTGCAGTGCTTCTTGGATATTTTACCGTATACCAGCGGAGATGCTGGACTTCGTGTTCCAACTCTGTTACATCTGTGAAAAGAAAAAAATATACAAAAATATACAAAATACAATACAACCTTGCTACCTTCACTCTTTACTTATTAGGCCGGTACATTGAAACAAAACAAAATAGTTTGTGGCATATAGGATAAATAATTCAAATTCCAAACTTGTTTGATTGTATTGATTGTATTTAGTTGTATTGCTGTATTAGCCAAGTTTATTTCTGTCCCTGTGCATGATATACACAGTTCAAATTGAAAAGCTTGTTTGGGGCCAGGGCCATTTCTGGGTGCAGCATCCGGGGTAATTGCTTAAAAGGCCGCATGAGTCCAAAAAGTTTGAGGATATATATATAAAATATCACATTTAACCATTACAAATGTTTTCAGGGTTTTTTTTGTATGAGAAATAATTGATCTATAGTGTAGAAGAATTACATTAAATATAGATATTGTGGGATTGTTTGCTCCTCTTCTGATCTTCTTGATATACAGGAAATGGATGAGAGGTCAGTCTTATGTATACCTGAACTGTAACATATTCTGTTTTTGTTCCCATTTGTTTTAATGAGTTAAGAAGCCGAATTAACATGGAGCCTAATTCAATTGGCCAAATCTCAAATACTTGAACCCGTTATGTAGCCCATAAATGCAACTGATATTCAATTGGCTTCATTTAGCAACTTGCATTCCAATTATGAGTTACAGGCTCAAAAACACTGCAGAATTGCAAAAAACACAAATCAAGATGCAAAATCGATATTCAATTACAAAAATTCAGCAAGCCTGTTACTGCCTTCAAACCCATAAATCGCAAATGTATAAAAAAATTATACAAGTACTCGATAGGACCCGCAAGTGGGTTAAACACCTGTTCGTATAACTGCAGCAGCAAATAAACACATGCTACTGTACTCTAAAATACTGGGAAAACAATGAAAGGCTTTAGAATTAATTGCACGGCAGTCTCAAGCTCCCACATCTGCAATAAAAAAATAATTATTTGTAATTTTTATTTCTGTGTTATTTCGATCCCAGAAATCAAGGAATTAATACATTTCAGGCCACCCACATTGACTTAAACAGATGATTTAATGTATTTCAAGATTGCTTAATTCTCGCCTCCATTTTTTACTGACATCATGATGACTGTATCATTTACTATTGGCTCTGTCTAAAATGTAACTTAATGGGCTTGCTTAATTATTGCTAGATCACATGATCATGCCACCTGAAATCCTACCTACGAGTTTATGTTTTGAATGCACAGGCTGTGAGCCTGTAATTACGTGTTAGAGACAAATAAATACATCTGCATGTTTAGAAAAAATGTAACCCGTGGCCAAAATGTCAGGTTATAGGTAATTACAGGCTTACAATTGAATCAGGTTCATGGTCTCTGGGAGACCTTCCTCTGAACTCACTATGGACCAAACCAGTGGTGGAGCTATCGCCGGTGCAGGCAGTGCAAAGAACTGGGGCCCTTGTGTGGAGGGGCACCAGCCTCATCAGCCCCCTCTTACTACTTACATCGACCAGGGAGTTGCTTTCTCTTCCTTTATGTCTCCCCTGCTTGCGTGTTTCTGCAGAGGCAGGGACTTCCTGAATGAGGTCACACAAAAGTGATGTCTAGGCTGGGGGCCATGGAGCATAGGCTAGGGGGCTATCGAGCATAGGCTGGGTGCCATAGAGCATAGGGTCCCCCACCATGGAGCATAGGCTGCGCGGGCATGGAGCATAGGCTGGGTGGCCATGATGTTTAGGCTGGGGGGCATGGAGGATATGCTGGAGGTCAGGGAGCATAGGCTGGTGGGCTATGGAGCAAAAGGCTGGGGGGCATGGAGCATAGGCTGGGGGTCCATGGAGCATAGGCTGGGGGCATGGAGCATAGGCTG
This sequence comes from Discoglossus pictus, assembly GCA_027410445.1. Taxonomy (NCBI): domain Eukaryota; kingdom Metazoa; phylum Chordata; class Amphibia; order Anura; family Alytidae; genus Discoglossus; species Discoglossus pictus. The sequence goes on from CM050165.1 coordinate 357,874,747, forward strand.
GGGGGCATGGAGCATAGGCTGGTGGGCCATGGAGAATAGGCTAGGGGGCATGGATGATAGGCTGGAGGGCATAGAAGATAGGGTGGGGCCATATTATAAGAAAAAAACTACTTGATTATAAATATTTTATACACACACATAAATAAATAAATATAAATATATATAAAATATATATATATGCCGTATATACTCGAGTATAAGCCGACCCGAGTATAAGCCGAGGCACCTATTTTACCACAAAATACTGGGAAAATCAGTGACTTGAGTATAAGCCGAGGGTGGGAAATGTGCTGCCCCATGTGTCCCTCTTGTGCCCTCTGTGTCCCCCTCTTGTGTGCCCTCTGTGCCACTTTCTTGTGTCCCCCCTCTCTCTGTCCCCTGTGTCTCTTCCCCCTCTCCCTTCCCTGTGTCTCTCCCCCCTCTTCCTCCCCTGTGTTTCTTCCCCTCCTCTCCCTCCCCTGTGTCTCTCCCCCCCTCCCTCCCCTGTGTCTCTTCCCCCCTCCCCCCTGTGTCTCTTCCCCCTCCCTCCCTCCCTCCCCTGTGTCTCTTCCCCCCTCTCCCTTATCATCCTCCTTATCCTCCCTGCTCAACCCCCATCCTCAACAGCCCTCCTCATCCTCCCTTCTCATCCTCAACACCCCTCCTCATACTCTCTCCTCAACCCCCCTCCTCAACCCCCATACTCATCCTCCCTCCTCAACCTCCCTCCTCAACCCCCTCCTCATCCTCAAGCCCCCTACTCATTCCCCTCCTCATTTTCAAACCCCCCTCCTCAAGCCCCCTCCTCAATCCCACTTAATACTGTGTATTTCCCCTTTAGCATCAAGGACAGCGTCCAGTCTTCTATGTGGCACCCAATTCTTGCAGGTGGTATAGCTGCCAATTCGTGTTGGAAACATGCCTCCATGATGCTCATTTTTGTTCAAGTATCGTCATATTGTGCTCCTTGAAACAACCACATCGTCTTTTTCCAGAGCATCTTGTGTTTCTCCTGAGGGCACCTGTGGGTTTTTCTTTGTATTCTCATCAATTCTTCTTGCAGTTGTGGCTGAAATATACCTGACCTTGGCTTGGTATCAAGAGATCCCTGAATTTTCCACTTCTTAATAACTGACTGGCATTTTCAAGGCTTTGGATAACTTTTTATATCATTTTCCATTTTTATGAAGCTCCATTACCTTGTTACGAAGGTCTTTTGACAGTTCTTTTCTGCTCCCCATGGCTCATTATCTAGCCTGCACTATTTATACATAGACACTAATTACAATTTAAAAAGCCACAGGTGTGGAACATTAACCTTTAATTGTCCTTTTAACCTGTGTGTGTCACCAGTGTCATTTGGGTGATTTAAGTTATCATTATGATTTAAAAAAGAGCCAAACAACTATGTGATAATAAATGGCTTCATATGATCACTATCCTTCAATAAAATATTATTTTTTTTTGCATGATCAGTCATATTTTCAAAATAAATGCCAAAATTTTGCAATTTTTGTCAGGGTATGCAAACTTTTGAGAACAACTGGATGTTATATATATATATATATATATATATATATATATATATATATATATATATATATATATATATATAAAAATACATTTTGACCCGGGGAGAGTCAAACAAATTTGGGGCAGGCAATGTTTTTTTTTAAAACTGGGGCCCTACATTCCCTAGCTCCGCCTTTGGACCAAACACATACTGTAGTTCTTTCTATAAATCTGTTGTTTCAATGTTAAATATCTTCAATTAATATAATGTACTTTTCATGGGTAAACAACTTTTGATGTATAAAACAACATTTTTTAAATGTATGAAGGTTTGTGGCCTTTTATGAAGAGGATAAACCTTGTTATGGGTATTATTATCATGGGCACTGTTGATGTACAATAAATCTGCAGTATGTTGTCTGAATGGCCAAAGATGGAGGAAGGGGCAGGGAAACAAGTGTTAAGGTAACATTGCCAATATGGACACTTATTTTGAACTATTGTGTAATCTCTAGTGTAGTCTCCCCTCCAGCATTGCGTAATATGAGTTATGAGAAGGACACATGATAAACATATTGAAAGTAACACTGTCTTGGTATGGTAACAAAGCTTAAAACCTTATAAATACAGATTACTTTCTATAAAGCGCTGTAAATCGTTATTTTATACAATGTGACAAAATATAGTTTTACTAGCATTCAGTAATTTTATGGATTGAAAATAGATTTTATTAAAGAAAAGTTTGGAGAACCTGTAATATTTGTAATATTCAATACACATTTAAATAAATTGAAACAATAATCTGGATTATCTACATTTATATAAACATTTACAAAACAGTAAAGAATAATAGTAGATACTCACCAAAAGTAGAAGCAGAAATACAATACAATAAAGATTTTCTTCCTTAATACAAGTGTTGTGTATCGTATTGAAGTGATACAGACGGGTTGTCTGGCAAGCCAGTGAGATGACATTGATCTCAGTGCAGTTATAAACATTCATGTCTGTGTGTAATTGTTAGATAATTGTTTACTGTCATGCATTAATTTTTTAGTATACATAACCTATCTTTTCCTGTAGTTATTGTAGCAGTTTGTCTCAATTATTCTTAATATATTGCAGCAAAATTGTAATGTTAAAATAATTCATTTACCTTTAAAAGAATAGGCTGCATCTATCATAATAATAGACCTATTAACTCTATTATGAATAAGTAATTTTTTTCCCTTCTGGGTCACTACTTTATCATGGTGTAGGGGCTGGTGTACTTCAATGAAGCTGTGAGCTATACCATGTAGGGTCACCCAAAATGGGCAGGTCATAGCCGATAGGTCAGACAATTTGCTGTCCACTGGAGAAGGATTTGGCAACCCCCTCCAGTATATTATGGATTAGCACAGCCTGACACAAGGTGTGCTAGCATGTTGCGGTCCATAGGGTCACAGCGAGTTGGACTCAACTGAAAGACTAAACAACAAAAACTATTTATTTAATTGCCGTCTGTTTGTCAGTTGAATTCTCTCCCAACCAACAACCCTCAGAACAATGTCATTGTGTAAGATAAGCGAGAAGCAAGCAATGAATATCCATATTGCAGTTTCTAGTGCACAATGGACAGAAAGTAGATTCAAATTAATCTACCTGGTCATCTTTTGCAGTTTATAGTGCAGAAGAAATGTGGAACAAAAGGACAAATTTTTCCAATGCTGTATGCACCAAAAGATGCAATATGGAGATTCACAGCTTGCTGCTGATCACACAGGAGGGAGAGAGGTCAACATAGCATCCAACAGGAAAATGAAAACATTTGAATAATTCAAACTTTTCAGTAATTGTGATAATATGACTTTTAATAATACTACATGCAACTCTGCATGCAATACTGTCAGGAATAGAAGTTACTATATGCATTACCTAAATAAATGAATCCTCACAATGCAGTTATGATATTGCAAATGCAGCTACTAAGAAACAGTATTTTCTCACTGGTTGTGGTTTCTACTGACAGAATAAAAATTTCCTACGCTTATCTTCTTGGAAATTCAATTGGGATGAATATTTGAACTGCCAAAAAGTAATAAAAATAACTCTTGTTTCCAGGTTCTCCTAAAGCTTTTAAATCTTTATCTACTGCAATAAAACACTGTAACAATAATAACAAACACAATGTTTTCATTGTTATGTGAAGCTACATTTTGAGTTTATAAACCTAATTGCCTTATTAGTTTATTATTAGTTAGTTTGTCAAAAAAGCTACTGAGCTCTAGAAGATAGTACGACATCTGTATAAAATTATGAGCAATTGTAATAAATTATGATGAAAGAAAGCTTGCTGAATCAACAGAACAATTGTTGGAAGAAATGTATCATTGTACTTTTATTTTAGTTTTATTTTGCATAGATACTAAAACTCTGTGTTTTTCATGTGTGCTGGAAAAACCCTGATTTTGTTAGCTTCATTTAACTTATAAGGAATAGCAGTCATATTTTCCAGGCATGTGTTCAAATCTTATATACGTTGGACACAATTCTACATGTTTCTTTAGTTTGATCTAACACTGACAAGTTGTTTTTTTCTTTATTACTGTAGCTTGGTAGATGTATTTATATTGGCACAGGGAAGGAAAAGCAGATATGAAACTTGAAGGGCTAGTGTAAGTGCTTTTTATGTAAAATCTATTAATTAATATTAAAAATACATGTGCAAGCAACAGCAAAGCAAGGCTTTAGCCATAAAATATATTTGTAAAAATACAGTTTACCTCATTAATGGATGCTATACCCTTCTCCACCTCTCCCATTGTCCTGAGCACCACTGAAAAGAAAACAAACACTTCAACTAATATAACATTAAAGGCATATTTAAGTTTCCTGGATTATGAATGCATCTGAGAGGAGAATCAGTAGAGTATGGGGAAAAACTCACCCTGATGTGTGCTAAATCACTTGAGTTTGCAAGCAGTTGCTTTTGTTAGTTAACACCCCATCTCTGCTAAAATTAGCATAAAATTCACAAAGCAGCTAATTAATTTTAATACATTGTAACAATCACTGATGGCTGTTTGTGCAGGAATGAATCATGGGATGTGTAGTCCCGCTGCAAAAGGCAGCAGGAGGAGCCAGACACTAATCAGGAGATCTCTGCAATGTGCTGCTGTTGGCTTGAAGGTTAGTAAAGAGTTAAAAATCCATACCCAAATGCAGTGTTTCCATTAGGAGGTACACATAGGTAAGCAGCTCTGGGGGTGTGGAAACAAGTTTTATTTAAAAACTTTGCATGTGTATAGAATGACTCAATGTAATGTGTGTTTCTGATTAGGAACAGTGAATGCCTTTTTATTAGGCAGAGTGGGTAACCTGGAACATGCTCTATGTGATAAAGGGGCTATATTGTGCATCCCATAATCTCCTGCATCTCTAAAATGAGCATGCCCCATCCTCCCTAAGTAATGTAATCTCAAGTGAAATGTTTGTTTTCATTTCAGCAGTGCCCAGAATAATGAGGGGTGGGGAAGAGTGCAGCAGCTGCCATTAATGAAGTAAATATTAGTTTTGTTGCTGTTTGCATGTATATTTTTAGTGTTTAATGGTGATTTTTAAAATAGATTTAACATGAAAAGCACCCACACTATCCCTTTAAGTCTGAGAGCATCACCAATGTATGGCCTTATTTACCAACAGGAAAACCCAGCAGCTACATTTTGGTTCTTCATTCAAACAAGTGGTGGATTGATTTATGTAATACAGCTGTTTAATGCAATCCCCTGATTTCCTTGTTTATCACTCTTTCTGTTAAGGGGTAAGTGTGTTTATTACACTTACAACACATCAAGGATATATCAAGAATACTAATTCTGACCTAAAGAATATAACAAAACAATACATTAAGATAGTATGCAACTGTCCTACATCTTGACCCAACTTAGATATAAGACACTTTAGGTAATATCATCAAGATTTAGATAAGATGTCAATTAATTAACAGTCAAATACAAGGATTGTTTTAAATATAGACTTGTAACAAACAATTCCCAGCCATGTGGTCTTATCACTTTGCATCTCAATGGATCTCCACTTAAAAAGTTTTTTCACACCTTTGAGCTAGAAACTTGTCACACCCGTGCTCCAGAAAAAGCAAATGATTGGAAAACAAATGTTTAACTGTTTCTTTGTTCTACTGAAATCACTATGTCCTCCCAAGTCTGCTAAACATATTACACAGTCACAAATTGTCACTTAGAAATGCCTTGGAATCCTTGAAAAGAACTCACAGCAAATGCAGAGGTGGACAGGCCCGGAGAAAAATCAAGACTGTCCCTGCATTAAAAGTATATCGTTGAAAAGCACCCCCAGAAAATCAATGCATAGAAGTGGTTACAAACATCAATCAACAAACAAAAAACTCCCATCATATCCACAGATAATGTGCTCCAAATGTAGAGAACAAGCAACCACATTCCAGGAAATGTGCATTTCAAGGTCTAAAAAGAACAAAACAGCTATCACTATAGATTATTAATTTAGCAGACGCTCACTGAAATTTGGCTAGATGGAAATTCAGGCCCAATCTTAGAAGCAGCTCTATCTGCCAATTAAAGGGGGGTGGGGAAGTGGTGTGCTCCATGCTAAGCTTGGTGACATCAATGCCTGGGTGGATGATAAACTCTTACATCTTGGGCCAGATCTACCGTTTTTGATATGTTCTCTTGGTTTTACCCAATCTCTCCTTTCTGCCACCCTTGTTTTCCATGCTGATCTAAATGTTTCCAACCTTACATTGGATCATGTTTTGTGGTCAGGCCATCAGACCATTCTACTACCAAATTCTCTATAACTGCTCACACAAATAGAAATAATTCTACATACTGTCCATTAATTGATAGCACTCCACTCGCCTGGAGTTGGATTATTCACATGTGATGTGGGACTGTGAGGGTATTGTTTCTCTTGTGCATCAGTAATGGACAAGATTGCTCCTACTCATACATAACCCATCAAACATAACCACCAAGCTCCCTGGTTTGATAGAACCATCAGGGTAATGAAGAAGAGAGATTGCTAGTTTAAAAGTTGTTGGAGAATGTTTTCGTCAATAGATTTATACTGCAGAACCATAGCAGATTATCAGTGTTCTATCAATAAAAAGAAGTCAGAGTTCCTGTTGATAGAAATTGCGGCAGCAAGCAACAGGCCATTTCAGCTCTTTAGTAATGTAGAAAGGTTATACAAGCCAATGTGCCTACAGTCTTCTTGCAGTCAAAGTGTAAAGAGTTTGGGATCTTCTTTGCCAAACTTCCTGCTATGACACTAAAGCACCTAGGAAACTGAGCAAACAAGTCTATACCCTCCTTGACTAGCCTTGGCAATGTTGGTGAAGAAGACATTGTACAAATCACCAAAGGATTGCACCTTGTGACCTGCAATCCAGATCCAGGCCCCACACAACTTTTAGTAGAGTGCATTAACATAACTAGCCCTTTGCAGACAATGGTCCACTAAAGGAAACAGTATTCAGACTTCTGTTAAAAAAAAAAAATCTGGCCCCAGATTGCATTGCTAACTAAAAACATATCTCAAATCTTCCATTTTTGGGAAGGTCATTGAGAAAGTGGTTGCAACTCAAGTAGAGACCTGGCTGTCATCCAACAACTTGTATGACTCGTTCCAGTCAGAATGCCGAAAACCACATAGTACTGAAACAGCTCTGGTACTTGTTCTTAATGATCTGCTAATGGCATGACACAGGGATGACTGTTCTATACTAATCCTCCTTGAATTCTCTGCAGCATTTGACATTGTGGGCTATTATATTTTAATTCACTGTCTCAATAGTGTGGATAAGATGGTAAAACATTGAGCTGGTTTAAATCCTTCCTACAAGACAGATCCCAGAGAGTTTGCTTTTTTTTATATGTTTAATTGTTATTTTGCTGTGTTTTTGTTGTTTTTGGATGTACTCATTTTGGGCGTTAACTTCGTATTTTTGCGACCTCGTATTTTTTTTCTTTCTAAGTCCTGTGGCTCGTATTTTTTTTTTAAGTATCCTAATTGTTGGAATAGACTTGAATTCTGCATTCTGATTTTATATATATATATATATATATATATATATATATATATATATATATATATATATATACATACACAAAATAGTTACCTATTTTCTGTGCTGCAGAATGATGTAGTTGGGCAGTGGAAGTCTCTGCATGTAGCAGCTGTGTGTCAGGGAGATCAGGAAGTGACAGCTATGAAGCACAGCACAGTATAAGGTTTGCAGAGAGCATGCAGAGAAGTGTTCTGGTCCTGTTCTGTCTTCTTGCCGGTCCTGTTATGTGCTGTTATGTGCTAGAGCTCTGACTTCCTGCTGTGCACCGCCTCTTTTCCCTGTCTCACCCTGCCTCCACATCATTTAAAGAAACACTCACTATAAAAATGAAAAAAACATTTTTATTCTGCAGTAATGATGCACCGCTCTCAGGGAGGTGCCCCTAGGCAGATGCCTAACCAGCCTAATGGGTAATCCGGCCCTGTATATAGGATTAAGCACTTGATTCCTTCAAAAGATGTTGATTCACTGGTATGTGCCTTTGTAACTTCCCAGCTTGACTACTGCCATGCACTATTACTGGCACTTCCAGATAAGCATTGACTCTGTCTGCAGATAGTACAGTATACTACAGCAAGGCTGCTGAAAAACAAGTCTTGTTCCTGTGACATAACACATATTCTTCATGCTCTGCAGTGTTTACTTGTTAATTGGTGAATGTTTTTTAAGGTTCCCTTGATGACCTTCAAAGTTTTCAATGACCAGAGAAGCTGCTGATTTTCTACACAGCCAAATGTTACAAGAGTTAGGTCATGTTGCTTCAGTTCCATGGCACTCTATCCCCATAACAGTTTGAGAGTCCCCAACATTCAACACTTTGGGCCTCATTAAATTCCAGCCTCGTAAATAAGAGGCTTCTACTTAAGCCCTACGTACTGCAAAGTTTCTCTAACTTACAATGCTATTAAATTAGCCCTGCTGCGAGCAACATGTGAGCTAAGCAGGGCCGTACGTATCTACACTGCATAAATGTACATGAGGAGTGACAGCCTGCGAGATGATATCGCAGGCTCCCACTCCTCATCAATTGCTGCGGGGGTCCTAAAAGAGACCTCTGCGGCAGTCCCCCACATAAGCCCTGCCGTGGGGGGTACTCCAAATACCCCCGGCACCTAAAATTAACCCCCCCTCAATGCGTGGGTCCCCGTCGGGACCCCCGAAGTGTCCTCACATGAACACCTTGCTGCAGGGGTCCATAGGAACCCCCGCAGCCCCCACACATTAACCCCTTGCAGTGGGGGTCCCCGATCGGCACCGATCAGGCCCCCGCTGCATTTCAAACTTTTAAATTCCCCGCCGCAGCTCCTTAAAGGGCCCGCAGCACACTATTACCCAATCCCGGCTGCGGCACCTAAAATTAACCCCCCTCTATGCTGGGGGTCCCCATCGGGACCCCCGGAGTGTCCCCACATTAACCCCCTGCAGCGGGGGGCCCCGATCGGCACCGATCGTGACCCTGCTGCAATTCAATTTTCAATTTCCAGCCTCGCACTAAAAATATTAACCCCAGGCAACTATAATTACCCCATTAACTCATGGTGGTCAATCCAGACCACCATAAGGCCTAAATTAATCCATTAACTCATGGTGGTCAATCCAGACCACCATAAGGCCTAAATTAACCCATTAACTCATGGTGGTCAATACAGACCACCATAAGGCCTAAAATAACCCATTAACTCATGGTGGTCAATACAGACCACCATAAGGCCTAAATTAACCCATTAACTCATGGTGGTCAATACAGACCACCATAAGGCCTAAATTAACCCCATCAGTCCCATAAGGGTATATTATTACCATTATGGGCCTGTTACAACCCAACATTAACCACATAAGTGCCATGACGGTCCTCAAGGACCATCATGACACTAACTACAAACACTACACTATAACCCCCAATAAACCATTTAATCTAAACTAACCCCCCTCTACACTAATCTATTAACACTTACACTACCTACCTACACTACCTACCCCCTAATAAACCTCCCCAATACTCTAATTACAAAAAAAAAACTACCTTACAGGAAACAAATACACCTACCTTACAGAAAACAAAAACACCTACCTTACAGAAAACAAAAAAAAACCACAGTACAGAAAACAAAAAAATACATTACAACCCCACTCCCCACTACAGAAAATAAAAAAATACATTACAACCCCACCCCCACTACAGAAAATAAAAAAATTACACACCTGAAAAGGAAAGACAGATAAACACAATACAATACATACATATAATACATTACATACATTACATACAATACATGACATTACATACATTACATATAATATATTACATATAATATATTACATATATATATATTTTTTTTTTTTTATATTTTATTTTATTATTTTTTGTACATATAAAATAGTGAAGCAGCTAATAACATATTTGTAATTACACCATACAAGAGAGAATAGTAAGCAATACAAGAATATGAACAAATCATCTCAACATCTTTGATATCTCTCAAGTTTTAAATATAATTTTACAATCAACAAAAGACAAAGACGGAGAGAAAGGGAGAAAGAAAGAAAAAAAAAAAAGAGGAAAATTTTCACTCTCTCTCTCCTTTCCCCTCCTTTAAATTTCGTCGCGGAAACCCTATCAAAGAGAATTTCATCGCCCTCATTTTTCTAGCTTAATGTCAAATATTGGTCCCAGAGCTGCCATTTTATTAGACGAGTGGCCTTGGGGATATTATCTCGGGAGTTATCCAGCAGATCTTATTTCATCATTTCTCTATTTTTTGAGATAGTGTTCTCTAGTTCTTTCCAGGAGGGTACTTGAGGTTGTTTCCAATATTTCAATAATAACCATTTAGCAGCTAGACATATATGTGATATTAAGAATCTGTCCCCTAATGGGAAGATTTCCATTTGCGAGTGTAGAATAAATATTAACGGATTACAAGAAATTTGTTTACCAGTGAGAGCCGAAAGTTCTTTACTTACTCTCATCCAGAATATTTTTTTTTTTATTTCAATCCCTCTGATTTCTGCCGAGTCTCTAATATTAATCAATAAAGGTTCGAGGAATAGGACAAAGAGCAATGGTGACAGTGGACAGCCCTGACGAGTACCGTTCGATATTAGAAATTTACCCGAACTAAATTGTGAAGATGAAATATGTGCTATAGTATTTAAATAGAGGGGTTTTATTGCTGATGAAGCAAAACTTTTCAAGCCAAAACTCTCCAGAACACTCTCTAGGAAGTCCCACCTGACCCTGTCAAAAGCTTTCTCTGCATCTAATGACAGGGTCAGGGAGGAGATCCTCTTTTTTTTTATATAGTACAGGGTGTCCAACAGACGCCTGGTATTATCCGACGCTTGTCTATTCGGAATGAATCCTGTTTGATCTGGGTGTATTAGGGAAGGTATAATCTTGCTTAATCTATTAGCCAAGATTTTAGAGTAGATTTTAATATCGACGTTAATTAAGGAGATTGGACGATAATTTTTATAATCTTCAGGATTTTTTCCTTGTTTTAGTATATTAACTATTTTTATTTCCGTTCATTCTGAAGGTATCACTTCTTCTTGTTTTATCTCATTAAAAAGATTACATAAAGTACTATTTAATTCTTTACTTAGATAGCGATAAAATAAGTTATTAAATCCATCTACCCCAGGAGTTTTATTTTTTTTTATTTTTGGACACAATTTTAGTTATCTCTATACTTTCTATTTGCTTATTCAGGAAGCTAAGTTGGGCTTCCAATACTTTGGGGAACTTTATATTATCTAGTGTGATCAGGGTGGCCGCGTATAGCGCTGGTTTCTAAGATAAAGGGCTGACACCGACTTCAAATGCAGCAAATTGGTTTATTTTCAAAAAAGGAAATTAACAGTTGAAGCAGTAGCTCTGCTTAAAATACCGCTACATAAATAACTTTGTCTCTGCGAGGTGGGAGAATGCCACCTTGTGGCCAGGTATATCCAGTCCTTAACTTGGGAGATTGCCACCTTGTGGCTAGGATACCAACAGTCCTTTAACTTGTGATAGTGCCACCTTGTGGCCAGGATACAAATATTTTCCTTTTACTTGGGAGACTATCACCTTGTGGCCAGCTTGTCAACAGTCTTTTTAGCTGGGGAGACTGCCCCCTTGTGGCCAGCATACGATTAGTCCTTGAGACTGGTGAGAGTGCCACCTAGTGGCCAGGAAACAACAGTCTCTTATCGTGTTGAAAATGCCAGCTTGTGGCTAGGAAACACACAGTCTCTTACTTGGTTGAAAATGCCTTTTCTTCTACAGCTTCTACAGCTTCTGTCAATGGTGGGTGAAGCATAGGGCCCACCCTTCTCTCCCTTATGCTTGTCACCCTCTGGGGATGAGGGACTATTACTTTCTCTCAACGCACACTTCTCCCTGGGGCCTTTGTGCTACTTATCCTCATATGGTGAAAACATGTATCTGTCACCAACCTGTTTATCCCTTGTTGCATCCAGCTTCTTAGGGATGGGGTCTGGAGATAGTCCTTGCTCAGTGGAATATCTCCGATACCACAGAAGTCCTTTCTGTGAACCAACTCTGGAATATAGTAGTCTCTCTCTCAGGCTCTGGTACAATTTCTGCTTCCAGCAGACTGTGTGAACGTACTGCGTTCCTCTATATGTAAGATAGCAACAAGCGTCCTTCTTTGGCTTGCTTCAGTCTGAGGCCTTCACTCACTGGCTACTCTCTGCTAGGCCAAACAGGGCCTAACTGCAGGGGAATCAATAATCCCTTCACTTACTTGGCTTTACTTGTATTTTCACCTCTGGCGTCTATAGTCGCTCTTTCAGCTCAGTTCTTCCTGTGACTGCAATCAGCACCCTCTTCTCACTGTTGTAGTACTTGCAGTCCCAGTAAATCAAGCTTCACACAGCCCACTGTATTTCCACACAGGAACAGTCTTCACTCTCTGTGGCTTGCTTCTGTCAGCAGCCCACAACCTGCACAGAGCCTAGCCGGCCACACCTCCTCCTCCAGGTCTGCAGGCTTTTAAAGGGCAGTTGCTCCCATTAGGAGTTCTTCAGAAGTTTTAACTACTACACTTCTGACAAGAACTCCATACTCCACTTGCTTGTCATACTTCAAAGGAGCAAACGATCACACACACACCCCCTCAGCTCAACAACATGGTGTTGGGCGACATGCCGAGAGGCCGGACATCCGGTAGGGTTGCTCACCACTCAAGAACTCTTCACCCAGCCAACTATTCCTCCTCTGTGCCGTCCGCATTGAGGTAGAAGGCTGCGATAGTTGCCGCCTGTAAATCCATCTTCTCCTTTCCTTACTGGTCTGTTTGCCTCCTTTAGGTGTGTCGCCTTTATCGGGAAGGAGTGAATCCCCCAACTTTGTAGAGCTGTCCTCGAACAGCCTTGTGATGGACTCTGTAGTCACAAGTCTGGGTATAGATATAACAATTTCCGTTGCACTCTCTTCGAGCCCGTCATCATTTCCAATCTCTTCATCAACTTCACAGCCATCTTCATTGTCCAACTTAAACATAGCCTGGCGCTTCGGCCGCTCTTCAGTACAATGCTGTTTCATTGCTTCCTGCAGCTTTGCTTTAAGAAGTGGGAGCTTTTCAACTGGCTTTCTCTGAATTAACTCATCAGTGGTTTCAGCAGACACAATGACAGATACCACATCTGCCTTTAGCTCCTCCTTTCCATCTGCCGTTGTCCCTTTGCGGACGATATTTAGGTTAACTTTCCTCTCAATCACAGGCTTGGCTTTATGCAGGGAGTGCTTCAGAAAACGCTCTTTCCAAGCTTCTAGTTCTTTATTTTGCTTTGGTTCATCTAATTTAACGATTGAGCCAACATCAGGGCACAAACAGGGTTTTAAGGAGAGATCCACTCTAAGAGCACAGAGCTTTATCAGCTTGGAAAACTTTGCTTTATGTTGTTTTGGTACAGGATATTTAGATGTCTCCTCAATAGTCTGAGAATCCAGTAGAGGCACAGGGATTTCCTGCTGGATTCCACAAGTAGGATCTTCATCTTTGGTTCCTTCTAATACCTCGCCCGTACAAGCCGGTGATGCTCGGGTGGAATTATTTGCATTCCCTTTACATTTTTCTGCTGGAGCAGAGTCTCTTGTTTTGATTTCTTTTTTATCACTAATGTCCATCTTACGTTCAAAACTGTATGGCTGATATTTTGTTGATTTAATAAGCTGTATGTCATTCCCTTCGCAAGATGGCCTTGGCCGACGCTTGAAGAAATCATGAAGGCTTACTGCAGTCACTTCCTTTGTCAATGGAGTCCTTTGGGCAGCCCCTTCCTCTGCTGCCTCCTCCATCAAATATGTAAATACTTCTTCTTCTTTACCATCAGCATGGATGATTTCAGGGAGTTTTTTGTCAAGTGATGGCACCTTTTCGGTTGTGCCAATAATTTCAACGTCCTCAGTATTCATTTCAAAAATACCTACTACATGTTGTACAGTTTCTGCTTTTTCAAGAGTACTCTCCAATAGCTGTGGAGCTGTGCTTTTTACACATTCCTCAACGAAACTCTTGGACACCTGCGTGCAAATGCTCAGCTCAACCATGTCTTCAGTGTCTCTCACCTGTGCATCGTCAGGATTTTCTATAACGGTTTCTACAGACAGCTTTGTACTTTCTACAACTGCTTGAAGGATGTGATCAACAGGCTTCTGTTGTTCTTCCACCCTCTTTGCACTGTCGCTTTCCACTGGCACAGGTGTAGCTTCATCTGTTGTTGCAGGGGACTCTTCGAATTGGGGAACCGCCAACATTTCCGTGGTCTCCACAGCACACAAGATTTCTATTGCCTCTTCCAGGGCAGTAAATGCTCCTGAAGTTAACTCTACCTCATTGGTTAGAACAATCTCAGTTTCAAGTGTATTTTTGTTTGTAGACAACTGAAGTTCCTTTGCTTGCTTAGCCGCAACAAATTCAACCAGCGTTACTACGGCTGGTTCAACAGAGTCATCATCAAATCCTCCTGCCTGTGCAGCTTGTCCAGCTTCATTTAGTGGCGTGTGCTCCAGTTTTGATACAGGAACCGTCTTTTCTAAGGTTTTCACATCGGATACTGGCCTAGCAACGCTCTCTGGCTGGTCTCCATTAGCCGCCTCTTTGTCACTTTCCCCACTGTCTAACGTCAACAGTTGTATTCGCCGGGGCTTCTGTCGAAATTTAGAGATGTTCTCCTCTTTATCACTGTGCGGCCGCTCCCACCCCTCTGATACGTTCAGCTTAGGCTTTGGGGGACATTTCCTCCGCTCCCAAATAGACATCAATTTCTCATTCCTATAGGACACTTGGTAGTCCTCGAACGTAGGCTTCCTCCGCCATTCAGGGACATACTCGGGCCTCATTTTAACGTGGGCTTGTCTTTGGAGCCTTAAAAAACGCTGTTTCTCCTCCTCTAAGGCCATTCTATCTGCACCAGCAGGCTCTTTGGGGCTCTCAGCGACCTCTTTGGGGCTCTCAGCGACCTCTTTGGGGCTCTCAGCGACCTCTTTGGGGCTCTCAGCGACCTCTATGGGGCTCTCAGCGACCTCTTTGGCTGGATCGGCCGTCTCTTTGGCTGGATCGGCCGTCTCTTTGGCTGGATCGGCCGTCTCTTTGGCTGGATCGGCCGTCTCTTTGGCTGGATCGGCCGTCTCTTTGGCTGGATCGGCCGTCTCTTTGGCTGGATCGGCCGACTCTGCGGGCCCTCTCGCCGTCTCTGCGGGCTCTCTCGCCGTCTCTGCGGGCTCTCTCGCCGTCTCTGCGGGCTCACTCCCCGTCTCTGCGGGCTCACTCCCCGTCTCTGCGGGCACTCTCTCCGACTCAGCGGGCACTCTCTCCGACTCTGCGGGCACTCTCTCCGACTCTGCGGGCACTCTCTCCGACTCTGCGGGCACTCTCTCCGACTCTGCGGGCACTCTCTCCGACTCTGCGGGCTCTGGGGAGCCTTCTGCGGCGCCCTCTGCGGTCTCTGGGGTGTTTTCTGCGGCCTCACTCGCGGCTCCTGCCGTCTCACTCGCGGCTCCTGCCGTCTCACTCGCGGCTCCTGCCGTCTCACACGCGGCTCCTGCCGTCTCACACGCGGCTCCTGCCGTCTCACACGCGGCTCCTGCCGTCTCACACGCGGCTCCTGCCGTCTCACTCATGGCACTGCAACTGGTGGCTTTTTCCACTCTCTCTTTCTCCTTGTTTACTACTAGGTCAGGTTTGGTTGGCCTTTCCTTAACAGGGAAACTGTATCTTATACTTGGCCCGACAATTCTGTCTCTTGGGTAGCGATACGCTTGTCTGGCGAAAAAATTCCAGGGGTGCACTCTCTGTACTTTCTTTACTCCTATACGGTCAAGGATCTCCTCTTTCAGGGTGCAATAATTGGTTGCCATTTCTTCAGGCAAAACCCCATACGCTTCCTGTGCTTCTCCACACAGATAGGGACCCAGGACTGTGGCCCAATGCTGTTTAGGCCAACCTTCCCTGGTAGCAATCTTCTCAAAATTCAGGAGGTAGGTTACTACATCATCTTGAGCTGTCATTTCTTGAGAAAGCAATTAGGGTTCATAACCCTGCTTGATTTTGAACCCACAATGTTCTCTGTAGAACTCAATCGCTGCATCTGCGCTTTCTGTGCTTCTAAAGACTCTCTCATTTCTGACTGGCTCTGACCAAGCTTAGCAGCCAGCACTCTGTTCAACTCGGCTTGTTGTTTGTTCATCACCCGCTGGGCTTCTATAAAAGCTTTAAAGGCCTCCTCCATTTTTATGCTGTACGGTGGGCTGTCTTCTTCAACACAGACATTTTTTCAATCCCACAAATGACACCAGTGTGATCAGGATGGCCGCGTATAGCGCTGGTTTCTAAGATAAAGGGCTGACACCGACTTCAAATGCAGCAAATTGGTTTATTTTCAAAAAAGGAAATTAACAGTTGAAGCAGTAGCTCTGCTTAAAATACCGCTACATAAATAACTTTGTCTCTGCGAGGTGGGAGAATGCCACCTTGTGGCCAGGTATATCCAGTCCTTAACTTGGGAGACTGCCACCTTGTGGCCAGGATACCAACAGTCCTTTAAATTGTGATAGTGCCACCTTGTGGCCAGGATACAAATATTTCCCTTTTACTTGGGAGACTGCCACCTTGTGGCCAGCTTGTCAACAGTCTTTTTAGCTGGGGAGACTGCCCCCTTGTGGCCAGCATACGATTAGTCCTTGAGACTGGTGAGAGTGCCACCTAGTGGCCAGGAAACAACAGTCTCTTATCATGTTGAAAATGCCAGCTTGTGGCTAGGAAACACACAGTCTCTTACTTGGTTGAAAATGCCTTTTCTTCTACAGCTTCTGTCAATGGTGGGTGAAGCATAGGGCCCACCCTTCTCTCCCTTATGCTTCACCCCAGGGACCCTTGTCACCCTCTGGGGATGAGGGACTATTACTTTCTCTCAACGCACACTTCTCCCTGGGGCCTTTGTGCTACTTATCCTCATATGGTGAAAATATGTATCTGTCACCAACCTGTTTATCCCTTGTTGCATCCAGCTTCTTAGGGATGGGGTCTGGAGATAGTCCTTGCTCAGTGGAATATCTCCGATACCACAGAAGTCCTTTCTGTGAACCAACTCTGGAATATAGTAATCTCTCTCTCAGGCTCTGGTACAATTTCTGCTTCCAGCAGACTGTGTGAACGTACTGCGTTCCTCTATATATCAGATAGCAACAAGCGTCCTTCTTTGGCTTGCTTCAGTCTGAGGCCTTCACTCACTGGCTACTCTCTGCTAGGCCAAACAGGGCCTAACTGCAGGGGAATCAATAATCCCTTCACTTACTTGGCTTTACTTGTATTTTCACCTCTGGCGTCTATAGTCGCTCTTTCAGCTCAGTTCTTCCTGTGACTGCAATCAGCACCCTCTTCTCACTGTTGTAGTACTTGCAGTCCCAGTAAATCAAGCTTCACACAGCCCACTGTATTTCCACACAGGAACAGTCTTCACTCTCTGTGGCGTGCTTCTGTCAGCAGCCCACAACCTGCACAGAGCCTAGCCGGCCACACCTCCTCCTCCAGGTCTGCTTTCCGGCTTTTAAAGGGCAGTTGCTCCCATTAGGAGTTCTTCAGAAGTTTCAACTACTTCACTTCTGACAAGAACTCCATACTCCACTTGCTTGTCATACTTCAAAGGAGCAAACGATCACACTAGGTATTGTTTAATCTCTTCTATTCCTGGCTTAACTAATTGATGATCTTTCTCTAGATTATATAAGCTACTATAGTAATCCTGGAATACTAATCCTATTTTGTCTGTATGCGATTGAGGAATGTTATTAAAATCTAGAATTTTCTCGATATTATTTTTAATGTACTGTTTCTTCAATTTGTTAGCTAGGAGTTTACCTGATTTGCCCCCTTCAAAAAATTGTGTCTGCTGAAATTTCCATAATATTTTATCTGATTGAAGCTGGAGAATCTTTTGTATTTGAATATTTATGTCTTTTATTGCTTTACTATTTTCACTATTTGGTGTCTCCCTAAAGATATCTTTCATCTTATTTAAATCCAGATAGAGAGTCCTTAAAGACTTGCCTCTTAACCTTTTCACTTCAGCTGCTTTAGCAATAAATATACCCCTCATATATGCTTTATACGTACACCACAAGGTTATATCTGAATTAACAGATGGCTTATTAATTTTTAGAAATTCCAGTGTTTCTTTTTTCAAGTATGCAACAAATTCTTCATCCTTCAGGAACCAAGAATCCATCTTCCAGCCACTCTTTTTTCTTTGGATGTTTGTATTTAGATCTTGTATAATTAATTCATTTAAAGAGTGGTCTGACCATGGGGTAGGACGGATATTTATCTTTTTAATTACTTTTAAAGTTGGAAGGTCTGTTAATATATAATCTATTCTAGAAAAAGAGTTAAGTCTGTATGAGAAATGAGTATATTCTCGTACACCTGGATGTAAGATCCTCCATGAGTCTATCAAATTATTATCTTCCTTAATTTTACGAAATGCTTTTGAAATACAATTTGTTTGTGATACCGATTTCTTAGGTCCGACTGTTTGTTTATCTAAATTATCGTCAAATGTCATATTAAAATCACCACAGATTATTAACAAACCTCCTTTAATTTTATTAATTTCTTTAAGAAGTTTCCTAAGGAAACCTATTTGACCTTTATTTGGTAGGTAGGTATTAACCAATGTTATTAAACGTCCATCAATCTGTCCAGTCCATATTATGTATCTACCCTCTGGGTCGATCTTACTACCTTCCTCTACTATTTTCAAGCTATTTTTAAATAAGATAGAGACCCCTTTTGATTTTTTCTTAAAGGTAGAGTCTATTCTAATTGTATATTTTGTATTATTCGTGTATTTTAGATTTTCCTGTTTTAAGTGTGTTCTTGCAGACATAGGATTTCCGCATTTAATTTGTAATACTCCAAAAAGGCTGTTTTTCTTTTTGTTGGGGAATTAAGACCATTAACATTATGTGAAATTATTTTTATTTGCATTTTAATTTATTAAAAAAGTATATGTGATGTTCCTTGAATGCTTCCATGACTCGAGAGAGGGAAAAAGAGAGAGAGAGAGAGAGAAAAAACCCCCCAAAAAACAAAGAACAAAAAAATAATCACAAGCCGTCAATGCCAATTTCCTCCCGGAAAGGACTCCGGGAGGCTCATTAGCGTCGGGGAGGTCTGCCAGTGCAGACCTTCGTTAGTTTTTTTTTTTAGTTTTTTTTAGAGCGCGGATGGTTCCGCGGCCCAGCCGGGGCTGAAGGAGAGAAGGCCGGGGACATCGCGGGGAGGTAAGTTAAATGTATATTTAGATGTTTATATGTGTATTTTATTTATTGTTTATATATTGTATTAATGTATTAATGTATTGTGTTTTTTTTTTAACAGGGAAGAGCTAAACAATGACGGGACATGCTGTAAAGGTGAGTATATTATTTAGAATGTATATAATGTTTATTTATTGGATGTTAATGTGTTGTACTAATTATTTTGTTTTGTTTGACCCATAGGTTAGTGATCTGAAGCAACATCTTAAAGGTAAGTGGTCTTAATTTATTGATTTTAGCTTAGAATTAGGGTCAGTGTAGTTAGGACTGTAATTATTTTATTTTATTTTAGAATAAGGGTCTGTGTATGTAGTTAGGATTTATTGTATATTAGATAGATAGGGGGATGTATTTGATATAGTTAGGATTTATTTTAAATTAAATAGATTGTATGTTAGATAGATAGGGGGTATTTGATTTGGACTATATGTAATATATTATATGTAATATATTATATTTAATATTTTATGTGTAATATATTATATTTAATATATTATATGTAATGTATGTAATGTCATGTATTGTATATCATGTATTGTATGTAATATATTATATGTAATATATTATATTTAATATATTATATGTAATATATTATATGTAATATATTATATGTAATGTATGTAATGTCATGTATTGTATGTCATGTATGTAATATATTATATGTAATATATTATATGTAATGTATGTAATGCAGTGGCGGCTGGTGACTTTTCAAGTTGGAGGGGCGACAGGGCGAAACATAGCCACTCCCCCTTTTCAAACCACACCCATTTTATAACTCCTCCCCTGACGTCATAATGACCTTTATAAGCCCCGCCCAATGACCTTATGCTTGTAAAGCCCATTGAAATACATGATCTGCAATGCAGAAATGTCAAGAAGTAAAGTAACAATGTGTTAAATTCATTGGTATACAATCTAGATTGAAAAAACTCATGTGACAAGACTACAGCAATATCATAATTGCACCTATACGTATTAACAGAAAAATTAAAGGAGTGACACCTACCATTAGTCGGCTCTTCTTCTCAGGGTATTCACTTTCATTAAGTTGACCAATGAGTAGAAACAAATCTGCAGCCACATAGGGTTTGCACCTGGGGTTGAAAGAAAACAAGCAAATCAATCATACCATTCAAGAACAAAACCATACTTAAAAAACATTAAACGACCAAGTGGAACCATATAGGCCCCAAACATACCTTAGAAGACCAAGTGTGACCATATAGGCCTCAAACATACCTTAGAAGACCAAGTGTGACCATATAGGCCTCAAACATACCTTAGAAGACCAAGTGTGACCATATAGGCCTCAAACATACCTTAGAAGACCAAGTGTGACCATATAGGCCTCAAACATACCTTAGAAGACCAAGTGTGACCATATAGACTTCAAACATACCTTAGAAGACCAAGTGTGACCATAGGCCCCAAACATACATTAGAAGACCAAGTGGAACTATATAGGCCCCAAACATACATTAGAAGACCAAGTGGAACTATATAGGCCCCAAACATACCTTAGAAGACCAAGTGTGACTATATAGGCCCCAAACATACCTTAGAAGACCAAGTGTGACTATATAAGCCCCAAACATACCTTAGAAGACCAAGTGTGACCATATAGGCATAAAAAAAAACCTTAGAAGACCAAGTGTGACCATATAGGCATCAAACATACCTTAGAAGACCAAGTGTGACCATAGGCCCCAAACATACATTAGAAGACCAAGTGGAACTATATAGGCCCCAAACATACCTTAGAAGACCAAGTGTGACCATAGGCCCCAAACATACCTTAGAAGACCAATCAGCACTGTATAGGCCCAAACCAGTGGATCTTGTGATTCAAGTAAACAACAACATTTAACTTCTGTTTAGACAACACAATAATCAATGTCAAACAAACACGTTGAATTAGCATATGGATAACCATATGAGCAGTAACGCCACACCAAGGCTTCAACAATTGTTACTGACCATTCACACACCTTTCATAGCTCCTTCAATATGCACACCCACACACCATTCATACTTTACTTACCACTAGTTATTTTTGGTAGTGAGGTGGTGCCATTTCTGAGAACTTTAAGTACCCTTGAAGGTGCCTCCAATTCCTTCAAACCAATGCATTTAACAGCTACAGGGCCATGGTGCTTTTTAATTACTTTTTTGATCCTCTTCAATGTGGAGAAGCATCTTTCTGGTTCTTTAGTAGTCTTCGTTGTTGTAAGCAGGATTCCTTATAGCTTCACTCACTCTGTTAAATTATGTAGATTAAATTGATGCTAAAGTTGCTGCAGAGCAACAGCACTTGTACAGACATGGAATTCTTGCTTCCCGTACACAAGTGACAGCTACCCTTGGAAGTGCCTCCAATTCCTTCAAACCACGCCAAGGCTTGTTACTGACCATGCACACACCTTTCATAGCTCCTTCCATATGCACACCCACACACCGTTCATACTTTACTTACCACTAGTTATGTTTGGTAGTGTGAGGTGGTGATGCTTAACGCAGTTTATCTTTGCACACCTTGGGGGTATGCATTCTTCTTTGCTTCAATCACTTGTATTTTAATTTTGCACGGCGATCTTTCAAAGAAGAAAACTTCTCAATGGTTTTTTCATTGAAGTCTGGGATCTCGGAAATCAGTTGCTTTTCCATTGAGAGCATCGCCAATGCATTCAACCGCTCCAGGGACATGGTGCTTCTTAAAAAGGTTTTTATCCTCTTCAATGTGGAGAAGCATCTTTCTGATTCTGCAGTGGTCATCGGTGTTGTAATCAGGATTCTTAATAATTTTACTGTCTCTGTGAAATCATTCTGCAGATTAAATTGATGGAAAAGTTTGTGCAGAGCAACAGCACTTGTACAAGTATGAAAATCTGTCTTCCCATACAGAAGTGACAGCTCAGTGCGTAATTGTTCCTTCTTCAGTATTGGATATGCTTGCACGGTGTCTTCCAGAGCTTGGGTTGGAAAGCAAGTGTCATGGGTTTTATACAAGTCACTTTGAACAAGTTTGGCACTGACTAGGTGATTTGAAAATGAAAAACGTTCTTTTGCATGAACCACCACTATGTCACATACCTCTCTTGAAAGTTGTCTCAAGGTTGAGATCTCCGCACTTCGTCTGTTGACTGTTACATCGCTCGGCAAACTTGCTTCTATCTCTTCAACAGAATTACGGATTTTCTGGATGCTGCTGACAAAGTCTTCTGTGACTTTTTTGATATAAACAGTATCCGTGTCTCGCTTCTGAAGCTGACTATAGAGGATGTCAACATGTGGCATTATTAAATGAAATAATTTAAGGAAGTAAAGGAACTCCCTGTCTTCCAGCATTCCAATGAAACCTACGGCTTCCCGTATAGATGTTGGATCAAAGTTTAGACATGCTTCAATTGTCTGGAAACACTCAAGTAGCGCATCTCTGTTCTCGTAGATCACGTTCACGGTCCTAACGTTGAAGTTCCATCGTGTTGGTGCTCCTCTTGGAAGTCTTTTACCAACTACCTCATCGAGAACTCCAGTCCTTTTTGGAGAGCGTGAAAAAAAAGATGGTATGCCGCCTATGTTGGAAAAAAAACTCGAACTCTTCCAATCCTTGAAACTGCTTTCTCCATTATTAGGTTCAGTTGGTGAGCATAGCAATGGACGTAGTGTGCGTTCGGGTACACGTCTTTTATTTTTCTTTGAACTCCTCCTTGATCTCCACGCATCACACTGGCACCATTGTAGCTTTGAGCTATGAGTTTCTTCTTGTCTTCTGGCTCTGGGAGAACAGTATTCAGTGTTTCCAGCACAACATCAGCAATCGAGTCTGCATCCGTTGATTTAATTTCCGTGAAGCCATCAAATCTTTCCACCACTTGATGCTTCTTGTCAATGTAGCGATAGACTACAACGCACTGTGTCCTAGCGGAAATATCGGTTGTTTCATCCGCTTGGATTGCCACAAACTGGGCTTCCTTAAGCTCTTGGTGAATCACTTCCTTAATAACTTCATGCATGCAGTCCAGTAGCTCATTCTGCACAGTTTTGGACGTGCCCTTAAACACAGTTGCAGTCTTCAAATGCTGTTCCATTGCACTATCGATACTGCCAACCAAATCCACCAGGCCTCAAAACACTCCTGGATTTAGCGTTGTTTTACTCTCGTCGTGTCCTCTTAATGCCAGTTCAAAAGCGCCACAAAAGCGAACACAATCAATTATCTTGGAAAGGATGTACCGGTTCTTAGCCACTTCTTCGTTGTGTTTTTGAATGCTGACTTGGTATCCTTGGTCCAGTTGAACAGCAATGTTCGCCTGTCCAAGCATCTCAAACTTGATCCTGTTATCCAAGTGAGCTTTAGAACTTTTGTGTTTCGCCAATTTATCAGCTAGATGTTTGACGTCAGTCACTCCAGTTTTGGTCCAAGCAGCATCACCACCAAATAGGATGCATGGGAAACAATATAAGGACTTCCTAGAAACGCTTCCAGAAAGCCAGTCGTTCTTCTTGTACCATTCAGTATTGAAATTACGGACATATTGCTTCCCTCTATCTCTTGCGATTTGCTGCAGATTTATCTCTGGTTGGTCAGCTCCTAACCGTTTTACTTCCACCTTCTCCTCATAGGTTAGGGTGCCGAAAGGCTTCACAAGTAGAGAGTCAATAGTATTCATTTCTGATATTGATACCAATAGAAGAAAGAGATCACGGTATATTAATTTATATTATGTCACAAAATTACTTTAAAATAACAGTGTGTTGGGGGCGTGGCTACTGGGCAAACTGTGCAGACGTGCCACGTAGGAGCTCTGCTTGAAAGAGCTCTGTAAAGCCCGAATTTAGGGCAAAATTCTACCCCAATTGGCCCCAAAACCACTCCAACCCCATCTGCTCTCATAAAGGAGCATTTTGATATGTGACAAGGGGGGGTCAGAGCACGATCCCGGGAGCTGCGGGAGATCTGGCCTACAAGGGCCTGTGAGGCTGCTGCAAAGCTGGTCGCAGGGCTCTGGAGACCCCCGATCCAGTGCACCCGGGCCCTGAAGGAGCAGGACAGCCCTGATAGCCTGGGTGCTCCGGTCCCACTAAGTCTGTGGCTGCCGGCGGAAGTGGAGTGTCGGGGCGAGGCGGCGGGAGCTGCCCCCCGTGATCCGGGACATTGAGCTGACCCCTGCACCCTGGAAGCGGCCTGGAGGCCCTTTACCAGCCTGAGTAAGGTAGGAGCGGGGCAGCAGAGGGGGAGCAGGCACAGCTGCGGCAGGAACCCGGCGGAACCGCCATCTTGGGGCGTTGGCCCACATAAACACCCAGGGCAGCTCTTCCCCAACAACAAGGGGGGGGGGGGTAACATCACCTCCTAGCCAGGCAACAGCCACACATGCTATCTCTGGCAGGCTGTACCCCTTCTTGCCCAGGGAGGGAGAGAGAAGCCTTAACAGACCCAGCACAGAGGCATCAAGGCAAGTGTGTCCTCTATTTTCTGCTGCTTTTTTATTCTGCCCCCCTCAAGTGGACTGTACAGGAGGACTGTGTAAGAGCTAATTGAAGTGGGAGTCTCACTGGGACCATTTCTCATACCCTTGCTCCTCTTTACAAGAGCCTGCCTTTACACATTGCTTAATACTATCTTTAAATGTCTTCAAGTGAATGCACAGGACTCTTGAATCCATAAGGGTCTGTGTAATGATTGTGTAAGTGCATTCTGTCCATGGACTGTGTTGAACTGTTTGCATATCTTTATCTGCACTGCCGCCTGGCGGCCATTGGGAGTACTGCAGCAAGACTTTGGCTATCAGTGAATAACAAGCAGGTGAATACAGTACTTTCATTGAGAGCAGAGCTGGTATACCAGCCGCCGCATGCTGCACGCAGAGTTCAACAGTATCTTGCCTTACTCAAATTGGTGCCTGAGAAGCTACGATCATCAAGTTGGCTCCAATAAGCTGACGCAGTATCCCTGGAATTTGTTGGCAATCCTGACTCTCATTGTCATATAGAGATTGCTTCAGGAGTTCCTGGCAACTGCTGGACCTGACTGAAGGGCACGCCCCTACCATGGGCTAAGAGCTAAATGGGGACATAATTCAGCAGTTCTTCTAGCAGACATCTTCCTTACACATATGGAACTGGCATACCACCCTTGGCGGAGGCAATAGATGGTTGGGCCCAGCGCTCACTGCACTAGCTCCTCGCACCCTGCATATTGATTTCACAGTGGGAATTTTGCCGACAGTTTCAACCTCAAGGCCAAGATGCCGAAGCCCAAGCGAGTCACCCCGGCCAAGGGTATACAGGATCATTTTCAGCCAAGAGCGACCCAGCGTCCACCCTTGGCAGACTCTCTCTCTGAACGCTCTGAAGACTCAGATCAGGAAGGGCGGCCCAAGGGACCCCATCAGCAATTAGACCTATCAGACAAGGCTGTGGCTACGATTGAAAGACTCTTGGCTAAGGCGATTGATCCCCTGAGACAGGATCTGAGGGAATTGGGCCAGCGTACCCAACTTTTGGAAGAAATGACGGACCAATTGGCGGACCCTCAGGAAAAGGACAGGACATCGATAGCTCAAAACACTTACCAGGTTTCTGAACTCGCAGATAAGATAGAGGATCTAGAAAACCGCTCGCGCCGCCACAACATACGCATCCGCGGCATACCAAGAGCCATACAAGATCTAACCCAATACCTAAGAGACACTGTGGCTGCAATTCTTCCTGATCAGGATGAAAGCATGTGGGAAATTGAGCGAGCTCATAGGGCTCTAGGAGGCATGAGGAGTCCGGATGCTCCGAAAGATGTCATTGTAAGATTCCTGAGGCAGCAAGCTAGAGACACTCTACTCTCGGCTACAAGGAAGCTGCACACTGTTAAGGGCCCGGACAACTCCCCTTTGCAGATTTATGCTGACCTGTCCCCTGACACCCTCAACAAAAGGAGGCTAATGAAACCGGCTCTTACAATCTTGCTTCACCACAAAATTCAGTACCGATGGAACTTTCCATTTGCCCTTTCCTTCAATTTCAAGGGTACGACTTACAATACACGTACACTGGAGGACTGCTTATCGGTGCTACATCGCTTGCAGCTTTACTCTGGGGAACTGCAGGAACCACGGCAAGAGCAATCTCAACCGCCTATCCCTAAGAGACAATGGACGTTGGTGGCAGCCCAAGTCCACAGTAAACACGCTTCCCCTCAGGGGGGAATGAAACTTACTCTGGACAGTGCAAGGGGTCAGGGTGCTGGACACAGGGCCTGCACGGGGGATGCTAGTCAAATGGCTGACCCAAGGGCGAGCTCACGTTCGGACTAGATCCTACCTGGAGCGGACTTTCATAACGTAATTCTTGATGCCAAATAGAATGTTAGATGTAAACCTATTTTGCTTTAAGATTTGATTCAAAAGGTTGTGTAGTTTAGGTTATAAGCTCATCATTGATTGTACAGCCTGCTGGATTGTGTTCCCACCTTAAGTGGACGATTTCTTCTCCTTGCTTAGAGTCTTGGAGGAGGAGTACTAGTTAAAAGTGATTGTTATTTCATGTTTTTTGTTCAACAACTTCGTAGTTATAGCCTTAGAGAACTGCTTACTGTGAACTTGACACTGTTTATCTGCTTATTTAAATGTTTTTACCTTAATGGCCTAAAGCTAACACTATTCTTTTCTGCATTTAAATCTCTGTTTGAGGGCTGGACGACATCTCAGGCAGCTGCTATCCGACTCCCTTGGCAGAAGCTGGCTTTCCGGGCTCCCTCCCGCCTTGCTTCGTATGGCACCAGCTATCAGGTAATGACACACACAGCTAGGGTCTTACTCTTATCTTGCAATGGCTACCTCTAAGTATACTCTGTTAACCCATAATGTAAAGGGATTTAACTCCCCCTTTAAGAGGAGGAAAGCCTTCACATTTTATAATCAACACAAACCGGCAGTCATCTTCATGCAGGAAACCCACTTCTCCCAGGACAACAAGCCTACATTCTTGCACAAGGAATATCCCACCTATTACCTGGCCACTCTTCCCACTAAGAGAGCGGGGTGTGCAATTCTGCTACATAAAAACTTTCCTTTCCAGGTAGAGAACACAAAGATAGATGGGGAGGGTATCTATGTTCTGGTGACTGGCACGATCGGGGGGGTTAGAACTACACTAGTCTCCCTGTACTCTCCTACAACCTCTCCCTACGCGGTTCTAATCTCCTTATTGAGGAGGATTGAGTCTCAAGACCTGGGTAGACTGATAATTGGGGGGGATCTAAATCTAACTTTAGATCCGACTTTAGACAGGTCGGGGACCCCTGCTAGTTGTAGGTTTTCCAACAAAATAAAACGGATTAAGCTTCTACTTAACAGATTGGGGTTGGTCGATGCCTGGAGGGGGCTTCACCCAGGGGATAGAGAATATACATTTTTTTCTTCAACCCATTTGACTTACTCTCGGATTGACACTTTCCTTACTAGCACATCTCTATACGACTCGATCTTAAAATCGGACATTGTCCCCTGCCCCTGGTCGGATCACTCCCTGGTACTTATTGAGGTGGACTTGGGCCCTAATCTACGACCCCCCTATACTTGGAGAATGAATGAGTCCCTGTTATCTAACCCAAGTAGCAGGGAAACAATAGCCAATGATTTAAGGGTCTTTTTTGAGACTAATGTCTCCCCTGAGACTGGAGCCGGCTGGCTTTGGGTCACCCATAAGGCCTATATCAGGGGAACCTGTATTAAACTGGTCTCCTCCCAGAGAAAAGCTCTTAGGCAGAAGGAGGCAGACCTAATGGCGACATTAAAGAGACTGGAGGGATCAAACCAACAAAATCCCTCTTCTACGGGACGTAAGCTAATTGATAAAACCAGGCTAGAGCTTGACGGTATACTGTCACATCGTACTGAACAGGCGATGAGAAGGACAAAACATCTTTATTATTGGAAGGCGAATAAGCCGGATTCTCTTTTAGCTAGAAGGCTTAGCAATAAATTTTCACAACATAGAACCATTCAGATTAGGATGGCTGATGGCCAAATCTCATATAGCCCTAATGACATTCAAAAGGCATTTCAAAATTTTTATCAACAAATTTACTCCTCCCAGTCTCAATGCAGTGAGGCGGACATACACTCGTTTCTTAGCACTCAGGACCTTCCAGTGTTATTAGATCACCATTTGGCTGACTTGAATGCGGAGGTTTCTCACGAGGAGGTTAGAACCACTATCCAAGGTCTTAAATTAGGTAAATCCCCAGGGCCGGATGGCCTCACAAACCTATATTACAAAAAATTTGAACACTTGCTAACTCCCTATTTAACGCTCCTCTTCAATGCTATATTGAATGGAGAATCCATGCCCCCTGAACTAAATCATGCTGATCTAGTTGTGTTTCCTAAGGAGGGTAGGGATAATTTAGAGATTAGAAATTATCACCCTATCTCGCTGATTAATGGAGATGTCAAGATCTTAGCCAAAATTATGGCTAACCGTATATCTAAATTTTTACCAGACTTAATCCATAAGGATCAGGCGGGGTTTATCCCTTTCAGAGAAGCAGGGGACAATGTCAGGAGGGTCTTAAATTCTCAGTATATAGCACATAAAACTCATACTCCAATGTGTCTTCTAGCTCTGGACATTGAAAAGGCTTTTGATACGGTCGAATGGCCGTATTTATATAAAATACTTGACAAGTTTGGATTTAGGGGACGCTTCATTAACTTGCTAAGGAGCTACTATAACTCCCCAACAGCCAACTTGAAGCTGCCAGGAGAGCGCAGGGCAAATATTCATATTCAAAGAGGGACCAGACAAGGGTGCCCACTCTCACCACTACTATTTGCGCTTGCCATGGAACCTCTTGCACAGGCGATTAGATCTCATGCAGGCATATTTGGGATTCCAGTGGGTCATCAGCACTTTAAATGCTCTCTTTTTGCTGACGATATATTATGCACCTTGACCAAGCCCCTTCAATCGATCCCAACTCTTATGTCAACTATAACCGAATTTAGTAATATCTCAGGTCTTAAACTAAATGTAGAGAAAACGGAAGCAATGGGGTTGGGTATGGCACAATCGGAGATTGACTCTCTCAAATCTGACTATAATTTTGTCTGCATTCACTAGAGCATTAGAGATAGCAAAACAAAAATAATAAAGTTTTATTCACATTTTTAGGAGACAACGACGATTAAAAACTCTTTAAAACCAAGGGAGATAGGAAATAATTCCTTAAAAACATTTTAATATGGAATCCCTTCTTTTATACACTTTTGATAAGTGAAATATTAGTGTTTGGGGGATCAGTACATGATCCAATTTCCCCTTATCTTATCTTATTAAGTGTTAAGTTATATTAGGTATGGCTTCCAGACTTTTAGGAAGTATATCTCTTTACTCAATATTAGAGATATTATATTTATATCCTGTTGTTCTGTCACTTTCAAACATTCAAGTTGTTATTGTGTGATCCGAATGTCATTTAAATCACTATATCACTTTAATTTATCCTGGTATATATTCCCATTTTTATAGTGACTTACTATTGTAGAATCATTGTGTATAATATAGAGTTTTCAGACTGGTTAGAGGGTCTTTGGAGCTAAATTCCCCATATTTATATCCCTCTATTTCGTCTCAACCTTTTCTTATGTGCTCTATTTCGGATGTCACATAAATATCAAATATTAGCATTAATTCCACATTTAAAGATGCGTTTGTTATCGCATATATACAAATATTCCTTTTCTGTAGTACCAGGCTCTCCCGTGTACTACAAATCAGGGCACAAGAAAGTGACTTTATGCTCCCAGTTCACGGAGCTTAAGCTGGAAGCTCTGCCTGTTCACAGTGTGAGCGTCTGACGTCAGACGCAACCCTGACGCACGTTTCGTCACTTAGACGTGACTTTTTCAAAGGGAGGGGTGAGGACCTCAACGGAGCCTCCTATTTATAATGTATAAGTTGCTATGGTTACCCTTTAACTCTCACCAAGTGAGGAGGGTAAATATAGACATAGGATGGCAAGCTTAATTTAAATCCTTTTCATTTGCAAATTCATTCCCTTCTTATAAAATGAAAAACAAAGGAAGATAGAGTAGTTGTACTTTTGGACATCTTGTTTCTCACAGTTATTGCATTTTATTCTATGAGTATATGTAGAGGCATATGTATATCTACACAAAAGCATATATATAGGCACACATATATGCACATGTCTTCTATTTTCAATAAACAGTATTAATCAGCATAATAATAAAGATATGGTTACATAGCCTAGATTCACTAATATATATTTAGTAGGTGGAATATATCTTGAAAATTAATATGTGCAAGAGTTATAATTATTTAAATAATTATAACCTATAAGAAGATAAAAAGATAAAAACCCTATAATGTGCTATAAAATGGTATTCATATCTATATACATCAATAGTGATTTTAAATTAGGGGACTACTTAAAGTGCTGAAAAGTCACGTCTAAGTGACGAAACGTGCGTCAGGGTTGCGTCTGACGTCAGACGCTCACACTGTGAACAGGCAGAGCTTCCAGCTTAAGCTCCGTGAACTGGGAGCATAAAGTCACTTTCTTGTGCCCTGATTTGTAGTACACGGGAGAGCCTGGTACTACAGAAAAGGAATATTTGTATATATGCGATAACAAACGCATCTTTAAATGTGGAATTAATGCTAATATTTGATATTTATGTGACATCCGAAATAGAGCACATAAGAAAAGGTTGAGACGAAATAGAGGGATATAAATATGGGGAATTTAGCTCCAAAGACCCTCTAACCAGTCTGAAAACTCTATATTATACACAATGATTCTACAATAGTAAGTCACTATAAAAATGGGAATATATACCAGGATAAATTAAAGTGATATAGTGATTTAAATGACATTCGGATCACACAATAACAACTTGAATGTTTGAAAGTGACAGAACAACAGGATATAAATATAATATCTCTAATATTGAGTAAAGAGATATACTTCCTAAAAGTCTGGAAGCCATACCTAATATAACTTAACACTTAATAAGATAAGATAAGGGGAAATTGGATCATGTACTGATCCCCCAAACACTAATATTTCACTTATCAAAAGTGTATAAAAGAAGGGATTCCATATTATAATGTTTTTAAGGAATTATTTCCTATCTCCCTTGGTTTTAAAGAGTTTTTAATCGTCGTTGTGTCCTAAAAATGTGAATAAAACTTTATTATTTTTGTTTTGCTATCTCTAATGCTCTAGTGAATGTATGTGAAGTAGGTGTTACGCACCATGAGAAAGTAAATATACCTCCCACCACTAAAATATATATTTATCAGTGGTTTAATCCACAAACCTTGGGTATTTAATTCAAATTGTCAGGTACTTTATCTTATTCCTCTAGAAACATTACTCCCTTCTAAATAAGAAAGAAGATGGCAAGTCTGAATATTGATAGCTGGAAATTTACAAGCTTACATAATGAAGCAGCAGAAAGCTTCAATCAGACAACGATAGAAAGGAAAGATGAGGACACTAATATAAGATCTGCTTTCAAAGACCTGAATAATAATTTAAAAAAACAAGTGAGAATAGTATGGGAATTGACAAGCTTAGAAAATTACATTAAACAAAAAATAATACCAAGAGGTTTAAGGATCAAGATAATGCCGGCAACCAATTTAATAACTGAAGTCTTCTTAAAGAAATGGACAGACATCTTATCACAATGTTCATTAGATTTAATGGAATTAATAGTGCAAACTGAAAAAAATCACTTGGAAACATTTAGTGCTAACCTAGAAGAGAGTCAAAAATTAGTTGAAGCTTTTAAAGACAAAACAGATTATGAACTTAACTGTCAAAAGCTCAATGAAAACTTGGAAAGGTTCAAGAATGAAATTAGAACTAGAAAACAGAAGAAATTCTTGAGAGATCAAGATGATTACAAAAATAATCGGATATATAGATTCCCCATAAAAAAGACTAGAACAACTAAAATATCATCTGATATAAGCTCATCGGAATATGAGACCTCAGATATAGAGGATCCCATTACAAGATCAAGAGCGAGGGGAAACATGAACCTGACACAAAGAGAAATAAGAACTAGGCTAGCTCAAGAACAAGAATATGAACATGGACAGGAGAAAGTTTTTTTAGACAAGGGCCGGTACATAAAGAGAGGCAAAAGGAAAGTAATAAATACACAAACAAGACCAAATCGATATCAAAGCCCTCAAAACTAGGGATGAACCCTAATAACCCAAGACTAGAAAACCAACTACAAATCATGAACCTGTCAACTTTTGCACTAAATGATGCACACAAGTCTGTCTTAGAGAAGGGTCTTTCATTCGTCCCCTCATCTAGAGTGGACTTATTTACCAATATAAAAGATCTGAACCTCTTTGGTAGAAAACTGTCTCTTTATAAGTATTACAAAATGAAAACAATGAAAGAATATATCCATTTAAATATTGATAAGGAAGATTATGATATATTTATGGATATGATGGCACTGATAGAAGAGAATGAAAACCAGGATCATACCCTAACAGAACAGGGGGCCCCAAAAATAGGGGAAAAAAAGAGCAAATTTACTCCCCAAATCAATGACTACCCAAACATAAGTGTGTTTGTACAGCAGGTAACTAAAGAACTTGAAGAATTATACACACAAGAACAAAGATCAGTTTACAATTTGAGTATGAAGGAAAATAGAGCTTTGAGGGAGCTCCAAGATTGTAAGAATATACAAATAAAACCAGCAGACAAAGGGGGGAACATAGTGATAATGAACAATGATGACTATAAGAAAATGTGTGAAAGGATCCTAAAAGATAAAACAACTTATGAAGTATTAAGGGGAGACCCTACCTGTACTTATAAACAGGAACTTAAACTAATCCTGGATAAAGCTCTGATTTAAGGATTAATAAATAATAATACACATGATTTCTTATTACCAAAGAATCCAACTATTCCAACATTCTATGCCCTCCCAAAAGTGCACAAAAAGATACTCCCTATACCGGGTAGACCGATTGTATCCGGGAATAATAATCTATCTGAAAACATCAGTAAGTTCCTTGATCACCATCTCAGCAATCTGGTCACAGGTCTTCCCTCATATATCAAAGATACTACAGATATATTGAGACAATTGGAAGACACTATAGTACCTACTGGTACCTGGCTTGTTAGTATAGATGTGGAAGCCCTCTATAGCTCCATACCCCATATACAGGGTATTGAGGCAGTGGGTTTTTTCCTAAGAACAAGAGGAACAAAAGCAGAACAATTTAACAAGTTCCTACTAACTCTATTGGAATTCATACTAACCAAAAACTATTTCACCTTTACTGACAAATGGATACATCAGATTAGAGGCACAGCAATGGGGACGTCATGTGCCCCCAACTATGCCAATCTTTTCCTAGGGTGGTGGGAAGAGAGATGTGTCTTTGAAGAATCCATGAACAACATCACGGATAACATATTGATGTGGAGACGGTTCATAGATGATATAATCATCTTCTGGACTGGCACAAAAGGACAACTGTCTCTCTTTATAGATATCCTTAATAAAAACACCCTAGGCCTAAAATTTACGTATGAAATAAATCAAACTGAATTGGCCTTTTTGGACCTGAAAATAACAAAGGATGAAATGGGAAATATTAGCACTACAACGTATAGGAAAGAAACCGCGTCTAATAGTCTATTAGAATGGTCAAGCCAACACTATGGACCCCAAAAGAAAGGTATACCCAAAGGCCAATATCTACGTATTCGTAGGAATTGTAGTGACGACATCTCCTTTAAAATTGAGGCCGATAAACTAAGGAAACGATTTAAAAATAGAGGGTATCCGAATAAATGCCTAAAAAGAGCATATGAATATGCAAGGAACATCAAAAGAACAGATTTATTAAATACAATAAAAGATCAGGAACGTCCAAATACACAAAAAGAAACAAGCTCAAGTGAGGAAAATGATATAATACGATGTATATTGACGTATGGATATAACTCAGAGCAAATTAAAGATATTTTCTCTAAGTTCTGGTATTTATTGACTGCAGATGAAGATCTGAGAACTAAAGTTACCCCAAACAGTTCCATAACATATAGACGGAGCCCCAATTTAAAGGATTTACTAGTACATAGCCACTTCCAACAAGACAAACAAAAAGAAAAAATGTGGTTGAAGCCCCTAACAGGGTGTTACAAATGTGGACGATGCAAATACTGCAATTTCATAAAACCAAGCAAGGAATTTATTCACCCAATAACAAATAAAAAATATCCTATAAAAGATTTCTACAATTGTAAAACAAAGGGAGTCATATATGTAGTGCAATGTATTTGTACGAAGATCTACGTCGGTAAAACGAGTAGGGAGCTGAGACGTAGAATGGGAGAACATATCTGCTCAATCATAAATGAATATGACACACCAATTGCACGACATGTAAAATCAAAACATAAAAAAGACACATCTGTGTTAAAATTTTGTGCAATAGATGGAGTCAAGCTGGGCCCAAGAAAGGGAGATCTAGATTTGATGCTACTCAAAAAGGAATCCAAATGGATTTATGAGTTACAGGCACAAACACCAAAAGGACTGAATGAGGGATTCTCATTCAGTGCATTTCTCTAATCTTTGTAGAGGAGCGCATAATACTAAACATGATGACGTTAGATTTGGTCCCTTTATATAAAATATATTCAAGTATTATCCTGGATATATCTATAGCCACTCATAAATACAGCAGAGAAAAGGCTATATAGTATTGATTATCTTAAAATAGATTTTAAAACTTCTCTTCAATAAATAGAAAATCAAGATATGGAAGGATAGACTTAGAAAACTATTACGTAAAGGCACTATGAGCATCTATATTGATAATCATGATAAGAGATTAACATTAAGAACATCATAAAGTATCACTAATAATTAATATTAAGAACATCATAAAGTATCACTAGTAATCTGACACATTAAAAATCACCATTTATATATAAAATGAGCACTTTTGTGTTTTTATCACTTTATTAAAGAAGTTTTCTTTATCTTTGTACAGAAATATTAACACAGTGAATTGATTTTCATTATTAAAAAATGAACCTTGTGATAAAAATATACATAAGGTTTATTCACTATTATTATACCAAGCACTACAATTCCTGGTGTCTGATTATATAAGAATTATGTTATAAATGTCTAAAAGCACTTTTCAGCACTTTAAGTAGTCCCCTAATTTAAAATCACTATTGATGTATATAGATATGAATACCATTTTATAGCACATTATAGGGTTTTTATCTTTTTATCTTCTTATAGGTTATAATTATTTAAATAATTATAACTCTTGCACATATTAATTTTCAAGATATATTCCACCTACTAAATATATATTAGTGAATCTAGGCTATGTAACCATATCTTTATTATTATGCTGATTAATACTGTTTATTGAAAATAGAAGACATGTGCATATATGTGTGCCTATATATATGCTTTTGTGTAGATATACATATGCCTCTACATATACTCATAGAATAAAATGCAATAACTGTGAGAAACAAGATGTCCAAAAGTACAACTACTCTATCTTCCTTTGTTTTTCATTTTATAAGAAGGGAATGAATTTGCAAATGAAAAGGATTTAAATTAAGCTTGCCATCCTATGTCTATATTTACCCTCCTCACTTGGTGAGAGTTAAAGGGTAACCATAGCAACTTATACATTATAAATAGGAGGCTCCGTTGAGGTCC
Organism: Discoglossus pictus; assembly: GCA_027410445.1. NCBI lineage: Eukaryota > Metazoa > Chordata > Amphibia > Anura > Alytidae > Discoglossus > Discoglossus pictus. The sequence continues at coordinate 357,910,949 of CM050165.1, forward strand.
TCGCCCCTCCCTTTGAAAAAGTCACGTCTAAGTGACGAAACGTGCGTCAGGGTTGCGTCTGACGTCAGACGCTCACACTGTGAACAGGCAGAGCTTCCAGCTTAAGCTCCGTGAACTGGGAGCATAAAGTCACTTTCTTGTGCCCTGATTTGTAGTACACGGGAGAGCCTGGTACTACAGAAAAGGAATATTTGTATATATGCGATAACAAACGCATCTTTAAATGTGGAATTAATGCTAATATTTGATATTTATGTGACATCCGAAATAGAGCACATAAGAAAAGGTTGAGATGAAATAGAGGGATATAAATATGGGGAATTTAGCTCCAAAGACCCTCTAACCAGTCTGAAAACTCTATATTATACACAATGATTCTACAATAGTAAGTCACTATAAAAATGGGAATATATACCAGGATAAATTAAAGTGATATAGTGATTTAAATGACATTCGGATCACACAATAACAACTTGAATGTTTGAAAGTGACAGAACAACAGGATATAAATATAATATCTCTAATATTGAGTAAAGAGATATACTTCCTAAAAGTCTGGAAGCCATACCTAATATAACTTAACACTTAATAAGATAAGATAAGGGGAAATTGGATCATGTACTGATCCCCCAAACACTAATATTTCACTTATCAAAAGTGTATAAAAGAAGGGATTCCATATTAAAATGTTTTTAAGGAATTATTTCCTATCTCTCTTGGTTTTAAAGAGTTTTTAATCGTCGTTGTCTCCTAAAAATGTGAATAAAACTTTATTATTTTTGTTTTGCTATCTCTAATGCTCTAGTGAATGTATGTGAAGTAGGTGTTACGCACCATGAGAAAGTAAATATACCTCCCACCACTAAAATATATATAATTTTGTCTGGCCCGCACGCCATGTAAAATACCTAGGAGTCAAACTTACATCTAATATAGCTGACCTATATAAGGCTAATTTCCCGCCTATATACAAATCTTTGACCGATGACATGCAGAGATGGACGAACTACAACATTTCTTGGACGGGTCGCATAGCGGCGGCTAAAATGAGCATTCTACCCAAAGTTCTGTATCTCTTTCGAACTATTCCCATCTCAATCTCACCTACAGACCTTGACAGGTTCCAGAATAACATGTTTAGGTTTATATGGGGAAATAAACGCCCTCGTATCTCTAGACAGGTGATGTATAGGCAGAAAAATAGAGGAGGACTTGCTTGCCCAAATTTAAAGCTATATCTTAAAGCCGCTCAATTGGCCCACCTTCCCAGGGCACACTCTAAAACACATCAGCCAGCCTGGGTTTTTATGGAAAACCAGCAAATGTTCCCCCACAGTTGGGATAAGCTGATATGGATCCCAAAAGAACTAGCCCCATTCACAACCCATCAAAATCCCATGATTTCACAAACCCTTCGTGCATGGGGGTGGGCCAACTCTAAATCCAGGCGGTTACTTCCTACAGGACTATCCCCAATGATGTCAGTCATGTCTTTTCCACGAATCCTGGCAGACTCGAATGACATCTCTAGATTCTGGTGGACTTCTAGAAACTTGGACTGCGTAGGGAGCTGGTTTCTGAGCGATAGCTTGCTGACATACGACCAATTCTGTACAACCCCCGAGCTACCTGTCACAGAATTCTATAATTATTTGAAAATTAGGAGCTGGGTCAGTAAGAGCTCAAGAGAACTTGGACATCCTAGGGCCTCCTGGATGTCCGTTATATGTAAAAGTCTACCCCTTACCAAGGGTATTCTGGGTTCACTTTACGACACCTTTCTTAACTCCACAAGCGACCAAAAACCCAGGTATTTTATACAATGGGAGAGGGATCTTGGGGTGGAGTGGGACTGGGGTAAATGGTCAGAATCCTGCTCCAATCTCTCTAGAGGTTCTCTTAATTCGGCCTTACTGGAGACGTCCATCAAAGTTTTGCATAGAGTCTACTGTACACCTGACAAATTACAGAAATTCAAACCGTCAGAAAACAATAAATGCTTTAGGGGGTGCCAAAGTATAGGGGATCATATACACACATGGTGGTCATGTCCATCCGTTCAGAAAATTTGGGGGCAATTAGCCCAATTAGCCTCCGCACTTTTCCACAAGGCAGTTACGCCCTCAATGGAGTCTTGTTTGCTAGGGATTCGTGTTACGGATTTATCTAAAACGCAGAATAAACTATACCAATTAATGGCGTTAGCTACTAAGACACACATAGCCAGGAGTTGGAAGAAAGAGACTCTTAACTTTACGGAGGTGATTGGTAAGATCAATCATTTACTTATAAATGAGCGGTTAACTTATGTCATACTAGACGACATTACCCAATTCCAAGCAATTTGGGATCCCTGGTTGGCTTCTTCATTCAGTATTCCCTTAGTATGACAACATATCATATCATACAATCTCTACACTTTGGCAAAGGAGACCTGGTGGAGGAGCTGGAGGCGAGGGGGGGGTCCGGAAATCTACTGACGGAGCGGTGGAGGTGGGTGTCGGCTGTACTGGGATGTCTTTAACGAGGTATGTGTTGAGTGCTCTTAGGGGTGGATATACTAGATTAAGCTCTATACTTTATGTGAAGATAGCAGTGTAATGGTCTAGCTAATTATTCTGATAATTATAGCATTCTCTTTTTTATTTGTGCTCATTGGACGTTTTATCTTGTGTTGTTGTTCTCTTTTTCTTTTCTGATTTTTTATTTTTATTATTTATTTTTATTTTTATTTTATTTTTGTCTCTCTTTTCATTCTGTTATGTTATTTCCATTGAAATGTCAACTGTGACTCATGTTACCTTAATAACTAAAAAAGGAAAAATGGAAGGCCTAGTCAGTCTATGATGGGAAAATATTGTATTGTACATGTTAGTATATCTTAACTGACTAACTACAGTTGTGTTAAATGTTTTATTGTGCATTTGCCTTCTAATAAAAGACTATTTAAAAAAAATAAAATAACAGTGTGTTGATTTCATTGGTATACATTACAGATTGCAAACCCTCATGTGACAAGACTACATCAACATCAAATTTGCACCTATACACATGGACAGAAAATTAAAGGCAATGATACTCACCTTCAGTTGACTCTCCTTCTCGGGGTATTCACGTCCAGTAAGTCAACCAACGAGTCCAAACAAATCTGCTTACACAGATAGTTTGCACCTGGGGGGTGATAGAAAACAACAAAAAAAACATTAGAAGGTTCAAGACCCAAACCTTAACTTTTAAAACCTTAAAATACCAAGTGTGACCATATAGGCCCCAACCGCACCTTAAAAACCTTCAAATTCCAAGTGTGACCATATACTCACCTACAGTTGACTCTCCTTCTCGGGGTATTCACGTCCAGTAAGTCAACCAACGAGTCCAAACAAATTTTCTTCCACAGATAGTTTGCACCTGGGAAGTGATAGAAAACAACAAAAAAAACATTAGAACGTTCAAGACCCAAACCTTAACTTTTAAAACCTTGAAAGACCAAGTGTGACCATATAGGCCCCAACCGCACCTTAAAAACCTTAAATAACAAATTTGACCATATAGGCCCCAACCGCACCTTAAAAACCCTAAATAACAAATTGGGACCATATAGGCCCCAACCGCACCTTAAAAACCTTAAATAACCAATTTTGACCATATAGGCCCCAACCGCACCTTAAAAACCCTAAATAACAAATTTTGACCATATAGGCCCCAACCGCACCTTAAAAACCCTAAATAACAAATTGGGACCATATAGGCCCCAACCGCACCTTAAAAACCTTAAATAACCAATTTTGACCATATAGGCCCCAACCGCACCTTAAAAACCCTAAATAACAAATTTTGACCATATAGGCCCCAACCGCACCTTAAAAACCCTAAATAACAAATTGGGACCATATAGGCCCCAACCGCACCTTAAAAAACCTAAATAACAAATTGGGACCATATAGGCCCAAATTGTAAAAAAAAAATATATATATATATATATATATATATATATATAAAAATTGATATCTATATATCACAATAAATAAATATATATATATATATTATATATATATATATTTATTTATTGTGATATATTGATATCAATTTTTATATATATATATATATATATATATATATATAAATATATATATATATATATATCAATCAATATATCTATCAATCAATCAATATATATATATATATATATATATATATATCCAAATATATATATATATACGCAGAAAAAATACACATAAATATACATAAACATATACATACAACAATATATATTAATTGACATTTATTATTTGATTAATTGATGTTCTTTATTACTTGTTATATTATATTGTTCATGCATTTCTATTACACATTATTTTTTATACATATTACAGTGCTATTTTTTGGCTATACATGTTACAGGATATTATCCTGTAACATGTATATCACATAAAATAGCCCTGTAGTATGTATAATACATACAGGGTCAAACAAGTTCACACTAACCTTTTTTACCCTTACAGGCTTCCATACCTGCTTGCTGATTTGCTAATTTTTTAAAGACTCTCATTGGTTGAAATCGATGTCAATCAAAAATTTCAGCCAATCAGAGTCCTTCAAAAATTAGTATATAAAGCAGACCGTGGGAAAAAAACAATTAATCGCGGGAGGGGCTCCTTGTAGGAGGAGCTCTTTTAGTTTGTTGTTTTTTTTTTTTTAGAGCATCGTTTTTTTTTTTGTGGAGGCCTCTTTCACTGGGCCAGAATGGATGGATGGACAATGGCTTCAATCAAGATTGGATTATTTGACCAGTGGCTTCAATCAACATTGGATTATTTGACCAGTGGCTTCAATCAACATTGGATTATTTGACCAGTGGCTTCAATCAACATTGGATTATTTGACCATTGGCTTCCATCAACATTGGATTATTTTATTTGACCATTGGCTTCAATCAACATTGGATTATTTTATTTGACCAGTGGCTTCAATCAACATTGGATTATTTTCATGACTATATCCAGAGGACAGAAGGCCAACACTGGAGGGGTCAATTTGACAGGTAAGTATGTGCTGTTGTTTATTTTATTTTTATTAATGTTTAAAGCTGTTTATTTTTGTATAATAATGTGTTACATACTGTGTTAATGTGTTTACTGTATTTTTTTTCCCTTCCCTTATTTTTATTTTATCTTTAAAAGTGACAGGCACATATACATGCCTGTTACTTCTAAAAATGGAATAAAAATAGGGGGGGGGGTAGGTATTTGGTTCAGGGTGGGGTCGGTCACGCTCAGGCGCCCATCGGTCGCCCATCGGACCGCGTAGGCCACGATCAGGAGTGGCACAGGCCTCATGGGGGTGAACATCCACCCCCATGTGGCCTGGTCAACCCCGCTCACCGCCCGAATACCCCGATCACCGTGATCGGGGTAATCGGGCGGTGCTAGCATAGGCCGCATCGGGGTGGTGTTGATCGGGCCTCGGGGGTGGCATAGGGCGGCGACATGGAGGTCATCAGGGGTGGCACAGGCCTCATCAAGGGGGTGATCCGATCACCCCCATGTGGGCCTGTGCCACCCCGCTCACCACCCGACTACCCCGATCCCGTGATCGGGGTAATCCGGCGGTGGCATGATGGCATAACATAGGGCAGGCCTGATCGGGGGTGGCACAGGCCACATGGGGGTGATGGCTGGGGGTGGCACCAGGCATTGTAGGCCTAGGGTCGTCGGTGGTAGTTGGTGGGTGGCTGGGTAGGTGGCAGGCCAGGCAGGCATAGTGGGGGTAACTGGTCACCTCTAACTTTTATTAGGGGCTACTAGGTATTTTGGTTTGGCCAGGGGCAGGGGCAGGGCAGGTGCCAGGCAGGTAGACTTACTGTGTTAGGCAGGCAGAGCAGATGTGAGTGGATTCAGCCAGGGAGGTCTCTCAGTCTCAGCGTGACCAGGGTCAGGAAACAGAAAGGGGGAAGGGACAGGCAACTGGTGGTTTTATTGACTGTATCAGTCAATCAAAATGAAAACTCGAGGCCCTATTTGCTGGCGGGCGCTCAGGGCTAACGGTCTGGGTGGGTTTAGATTGATAACTTAGTAACTGGACAGCCTTCCATCATTGATTGGTCAATGATGGAAGACTGTCAGTTATTAATTGATACATTTATGACCGCCCATGCATATCGTCACTGTGATGGTGGGCGGCATGCATTAACGGTCAGGGGGCCAGGCCAGGACTCATTGAAGAGAAGAGAAGAGTCTAAAGGTTAGTGTACACAGTACTAGTGTAATTTGATCACACAGGGTGCAGGCAGGGGGCTATATAGATACACAGCATTAGTTAATGTAGCGCAAGGGTTATCTTAAAGTGACAGTGTCCCTTTACTAACTTTACTTCATTTTAATACTATTGAGACTTGAAATGATGATGTACACCTTATATTTAATTGTTTTTGGGTTATACTAATACATTGTTGTGATTTTTTTATTGCAGGGTGAAGAAAATATTTGGGGGGGGCGTTTGCCCTGACGCCCCAATGGACGGGCCGCCCCTGATGTAATGTCATGTATTGTATGTAATGTATGTAATGTATTATATGTATGTATTGTATTGTGTTTATCTGTCTTTCCTTTTCAGGTGTGTAATTTTTTTATTTTCTGTAGTGGGGGGTGGGGTTGTAATGTATTTTTTTATTTTCTGTAGTGGGGGGTGGGGTTGTAATGTATTTTTTTATTTTCTGTAGTGGGGGGTGGGGTTGTAATGTATTTTTTTGTTTTCTGTACTGTAGGTTTTTTGTTTTCTGTAAGGTTGTTTTTTTTCTTCTGTAATTAGAGTGTTGGGGAGGTTTATTAGGGGGTAGGTAGTGTAGGTAGGTAGTGTAAGTGTTAATAGATCAGTGTAGAGGGGGGTTAGTTTAGATTAAATGGTTTATTGGGGGTTATAGTTTAGTGTTTGTAGTTAGTGTCATGATGGTCCTTGAGGACCATCATGGCACTTATGTGGTTAATGTTGGGTTGTAACAGGCCCATAATGGTAATAATATACCCTTATGGGACTGATGGGGTTAAATAGAGCCTTATGGTGGTCTGTATTTACCACCATGAGTTAATATGTTAATTTAGGCCTTATGGTAGTCTGTATTGACCACCATGAGTTAATGGGTTAATTAAGGCCTTATGGTGGTCTGTATTGACCACCATGAGTAAATGGGTTAATTTAGGCCTTATGGTGGTCTGTATTGACCACCATGAGTTAATGGGTTAATTAAGGCCTTATGGTGGTCTGTATTGACCACCATGAGTTAATGGGTTAATTTAGGCCTTATGGTGGTCTGTATTGACCACCATGAGTTAATGGGTTAATTAAGGCCTTATGGTGGTCTGTATTGACCACCATGAGTTAATGGGTTAATTAAGGCCTTATGGTGGTCTGTATTGACCACCATGAGTTAATGGGTTAAATAGAGCCTTATGGTGGTCTGTATTGACCACCATGAGTTAATGGGTTAATTTAGGCTTTATGGTGGTCTGTATTGACCACCATGAGTTAATGGGTTAATTTAGGCTTTATGGTGGTCTGTATTGACCACCATGAGTTAATGGGTTAATTAAGGCCTTATGGTGGTCTGTATTGACCACCATGAGTTAATGGGTTAATTAAGGCCTTATGGTGGTCTGTATTGACCACCATGAGTTAATGGGTTAATTAAGGCCTTATGGTGGTCTGTATTGACCACCATGAGTTAATGGGTTAAATAGAGCCTTATGGTGGTCTGGATTGACCACCATGAGTTAATGGGGTAATTATAGTTGCCTGGGGTTAATATTTTTAGTGCGAGTCCTTTCAGGACCTTTACGGTCCTTTGAGGACCCACGAGGCGGGAAATTTAGAATTGAATTGCAGCAGGGTCACGATCGGTGCCGAGCGGGGACCCCCGCTGCAGGGGGTTTATATGGGGACACTTCGGGGGTCCCGATGGGGACCCCCAGCATAGAGGGGGGTTAATTTTAGGTGCCGCGGCCAGGATTGGGTAATAGTGTGCCGCGGACCCTTTAAGGAGCCGCGGCGGGGAATTTAAAAGTTTGAAATGCAGCGGGGGGCCTGATCTATGCAGATCGGGGACCCCCCTGCAATGGGTTAATTTGGGGGTGCTGCAGGGGTCCTGATAGAGACCCCTGCAGCATGGGGATGTGTATAGGGTGCAGGGGGGAGCCTCACACTGCTGTCTCGGGCTGTTCCGAGGCAGCACGTAGAGGCTTTCGGATCCCTTGCGTGGACTTTTTGTCCACTTAGGGATTCTTACGATATGCGAGAATCATGCGTAGATTTAAGGCTACGTAGCTCTCTCTGAGCCTATTCTCGGCCATTTTCTCGCAGTCATATCGCAAAGCAGGCTGCGAGAGATTCGGTACTCGCAAACAGCAGGAAAACTGCCTTTTGCGAGCACCGAGAGAACTACGAGGGATAATTTAATATGGCCCTTTGTGTCCAACTAGGAGAAAAGTGCTATTTGTTATTATTATTATTACATCTTCTACTCTCTAATCTTTAAAATATGACCTCGTTCTTGTATTGTTCTTATGAAATGTTTGGTGTTTTTAGAATTTGAAAGCCTTTCCCGACACATAAGGACAGTTTGCAAGTGGGACAGTTTGCATCAATAGATGCAAACACCGTCACTCTCAAACATTCCACCCTCAACAAAGTAAAATGGATGCCCCCACTGACCAGCAGATACATCATTTTTTCTAATTAAAAATTAGCTTAATGATATTTTTATGTTTAGTTTTTTCCTTTAAATGTTTTTTCATCAAATACTGGACCCTAAGAAATATGAAAGTTTGTATCATGATTCCAATTCTTTAATATCATTTTGAAGCTAGAACTAGAACTGGACCATTATTTTAGGTGAGTTTGGTGACTAGTGGCCTATGAAGCAGCATTAGTACTTTTGTTCATCTTCAATGAAATATGGAGGTTGGATTCCAAAGTCATACAGGCTTGGAGGTTGAAGCCAGTAGGACTTCTGACAGAAAATAAACATGAAATAAAGTATTTGATGTTGGCCATGTGCGAGCTTAAGAATGTTGTGTTTTTAATTCTAATGTCAACCATTGTGTTCCCTATCATTTACAGTGCTGGATTGATTTTATATTTGCATTTCAAGTGCTATGATTTGTAAGTAAGCCCTTTGCGACACCTCCTTGGTACAAGTAACCTGTTGTTCGCGTTTAGCCATTTTCTGGCTTGACGGAAGGGTAATCGGAGCAATTGAATAGCGATGAGATATATTTTCTGGCCACAACTCTTGCTGCCATGAAAAATCAAAGGCTTTGAGGGAAGTAAGCTGCGATTGACTAAATCGCATGGAATCCCCATTTGCGAGCTCGGTTCTCAAAAACTTAGCAATTGAATAAGGCCCCTTAATGTTGTAAGTAAAGTTGCCACATGTTCTATTAGCTTCTCGCATCCTGATTGCGAGTTCCCCGCCCATAATTACTACTGACAAGCTAAAGACGCAACTTTGTGCTAGCCTCTCCATTGCTTTTTGGAAGTCTTAAATATTACGAGTGCAACATACTTAAAGTTACATTAAATCCATAGTCTAGTCCACCTTTATGTCTAGCTCTCAAATTAAGTCAGACGAGCAACTAAAAAAAGTATTACATTCCTAAAACAAATGTTACGATTAGTAAATAGGACCCGTAAAGGGTTTTAACACCACTGTACTTTAAAAGCATGCAAGGCATGTAAAGACATTAGAATTAATTGCACAACAGTCTCCAAGGAACAAAAATGCAATTAAAAAATATTATTTTTAACTGTTATTTATGTGTAATATTGATCCTGGTACTCAAGGAGTTAATACATATCATGCAAAACCCACACGGAGTAAGCCAGATACTCTAATGCATTGTCAAGAATCTTAAAGTGCTAACCTAATGGGCAAATATTGATCTCATTAATGCTTAGTCTCCAATTGCAGGTTACGTCTATATTCAATTACTGACATCATGATGACGTTCTAATTTTTATTGGCTGTGGCTAAGAAGTAAATTACAGGCTTGGTTTAATATTGCAAGCTCATATGATTACGCCACCTGAAATCTTACTTACGAAGGCATGGTTTATGTATTAAGGCTAAAAGACTTAAGTTGCGGGTTAGAGATAATTGAATACATCTAGAAGTTTAGAGAAAAAAGTACCCACAGCCAAATGTATGTTTTGAAGTAATTTACAGGTTTCTAATAGAACAGGACTCAATGTTATTCACTCCAATGTTACCATTCAGTTCAATCCCCGTACCCACAGGGCCTCATTCAATTGCATTTGGCCAATTAAATAGGGCTCTATATAAGCACTGAGTATATTTTTTTTACGGAAGTTTTTAGTTAGTGAAGACCTTGCTTTTGGATAGAAGTTTACTATATAAAAACTTCTGTAAAAAATATGCTCTGTGATTATATAGAGCCTTATTCAATTGGCCAAATTGCATTTGAATGAGGCCCTATGAGCTACTGATTAGCAAATGGAGTCACACATTAGCAAAACGGAATTGCATGAACAGTCCTGAATATCTCAGGTATTATTTACTGTAAAACATAGCTAATACAATGTTTAATGTTTCGTGTTATTACTTTTTATAAGATTAAACCAACTTGTTGGGATGGATGGCAGAATCCCTTTAAAGTGATTATGCTCTGTATGCTGATTTGTATTTATCAGGTAAGAATCCCATCAGATAAGATCCATCTGTTCAAAATAAGTTTTGCTACTTTTAATAATAGTTTTCAAATCCTACAGCTTATTTATATTCCTGTGTGTTTGAACTCAATAGATTTATTAAATGCTGCCATTTCTGTTCAAAAGGAATTTTATTATTCCATGGAACATTTAGTGATATAGTACCCTCATGTGGTAAGTCTTCTACCTACTTTCATACTCTCATTTTAGAGAATGACATTGTGTTTTAGCATTTCTATGTCTATACATTATTTGAGGGTTTTACCTAACTAGTCATAGTTCATAATGACAGTATGTAGTGGTTTAACCAGGTTTTCTAAGAGCAATTGCAAAGTCATAACAGTTATCTCAGTATGAACACATAGCAAATGCCACCTCACCAATTTACATTTTCCTATCTGGTTTTAATATAAGAAGTACGGTTTTATATGCTATGAGTCATGTCATCTCACTAATACCAGAATTTTTATTTTTTATTTTACATTTGAAGTTTTATTTATTAAATTGCTTCATGGTTTTGCTGTACTTGGGTATAATAACTTTTGGATGATATTTCCAGATCCTTTGTTACCATTACCCTCTGTTACCTTGACAAGACTTCACACCTTGGTGCATCTGTCCCAGTGTTTCACATTATCAGGGACTGTGAGGCTGAGAGATCTGTTCAAGGCCTGTGACTTTAATGGATGGATTTTGCAAAGCCTGTACAAAGAGACAAGGTTCTACTCTGTTGTTTAATAATGTCATTTCTGCAAAGACTTCTGTGATGGGCAACTGTACTTCAAGAAAACAAAAGCAGTTTTGGTGAAGTATGCAACAAACTAACAACAATAAAAGCTGTGTAAACCATGGACATAAATACATATTTAGAGAAAAACAGATTTTTTTAAGACTCTGTTTATGAATAGAGGAATCCATTTTGTCTTTGTTATATCACTTACCGAGAGCTGGTTCCAGATGGCCTGTTCTATCTATCAGTGGTGGAAAGGGATGGAGGGAACCATCAACCTTGCACAGACCCATAAGCAGACTGTTTGCATCATTAGATGAAAGCATTGCTTTCCAGAAATGTAAATTCCCCTCTCACACAAGCAGCTGTCACCAAAGTATCATGGGTGGCTCCATGGTCCAACAGAGGCACCATTTTTTTTGCCTGCATAATTATGCTCTTAGTAAGACTCAACAGTTTCTAACATATATATTTTGTTTCATTGTAGAGAGTTCCTTTAACCTTAGTTTATTGGTTTGCATTTTAATTCCAAAAGGCAATGATGTTCAGCTTTTTTCATTTACAATGCTATATGTGTGGCCCTATCCCTTGAGTCATCAAAATGACTGCACAAATGTTTGATCTTTCTAATAAATGATTAAAAATGGAAAATGTTAGCGTGGCAGAGAAAGAGAGAGGGAAATTAATAGTGTTGTGCGGTTAGAGTGACTGGCATGTTATCTAAGGAAATAAGTGGATTGTGTGTTGTGGAACAAGGGCGTGATTTACCATTCCACAGAAGTATTTTATTTACCCACCACAGACTTAAGGTATAAAGATATACAATTTTTCTTATGTCCAGTGTCAGTAAATGCATACAGACACAATTTTACAGGGTGCCCATTTTGTAACAACAAGTTCTTTGAAAAGTTTAGAATTTTGTAGGTTATTCCAAACAATTTCATTGGCGCTCATATTTTAGGAAACTGCGCCACCTGCTGTATGATTGTATAGAAAATTTAGAATTCAGCTATCGTCAAGCAAACTAATTATGGCCAAGAAAAACTTGATGTTAGATAGCAGTTATAGGTATATGTAAGTTTAATGGGTTTCAAATGTTTCCTAATAAACAGCTACTGATTAGCAGAAATATTAATATTATATTGAAAAGTTGAATGTACTTACATATTTATATGCTAGATACTGATATCTGGAAAGTGCACACCCCTAGGAAGCTTGCATAAAGTGTACCCTGCAGGGTACAATGTGACTTCAAAAGGAAATGATGGTTGGTGGGGTCACAACTTAAATTGCCCATAACCAGAGATAAAAAAAAAAAAAAACAGACGGCAACTGCCAGATTGTGATACAAATGTTTCAGCCTTTACTTCCTCCTGATTGGCCAACATTTTTTTAAATTGTATACCAATTTAGCCTGGGTTTGGAGGGTGTTAACCCTAAGTTTCAACTGACAGAAATAAAAAGATATTTTGCAAACTTCAAGGTAAATGTATGTGTTAATTTTGGTATTTCTTCATGCATACACTACTAATTCTCCTCTATTAGATGCTGTAACGATCTGCTACTTCAAGGGGGCATGATATGAACCTAGTTCAAACCTACCCCAGCAGAATCATATAGTTCCTGTTCTCTGTGGCACAAAAGATGGCTTCTGAAGAGGGGAAGGCCCAAAAGGTACTTGCAGAGAATACTGGATACAGGTTACTAGTGGCCCATGGCAAGACCACTCCCCAATCCAGGATACAAAACACAGAAATAGTCTCACACCTTGTATATGTAAAAACTATCTCTCAACCTTTATTGGATGATCAAAACAACATATTTATACTCTCCAATACCACATCCTTGAGTACATTTGTGTATGTGTGATCTCAGCCCATCTGGCTTACAACCTTGGGCTATCAAAGCTCTTGAGATCAAATTCACCAGATATCTATAGCTGGCTAGTGAAAAAACCTTTATGTTAAACTCAAGTGTTTGCTTAGGACTACTTGAAGTACATACATCTCCTTGACCCAAGGTCTGTATGTGTGAATGTGCAATGATCTGCAGCAAACTTCTATGCAGAGCATTTTTACCAATTCCACATATGTTCTATATAACATTTTCCCTCTTATAATATATTATGACTAGTATACATAATAACCATGTACAGGCAACATATAACCACAAAATAACCCATAATCCCAATGCAACAATGTCATGCTCTCTTGGCCATATTCATAAATTACTGGCAATACGAGTCCTTAAATAATTAAATCATTACAGATGCACTCATAATCCAGCTCACTTACAAATCCCTTTAAGACTATATAAATAATTTTCTGACCTATTTTTATTTCCCAACCAAGTTTTCTTTAGATTCAAAGGGATTTAATGTGTCTTAAGATTTTCAACCACCATAAAGGACCCCTATAGTGATCACACAATAGGGATTGACGTGTAAACAGTTAGCCCTAAAATCAGTATTAAAAGCTATAAAATTTGATATTTAAAGGCCCACTGCACAATGAAAAAAATATGCTTGAAAACGTTGAACCCAAGAGCATAATTAGGTAGAAAAAAATCTACAACTAGTGTTTAATTCAAGAAAAAAAAAAGATTTGAGGCTTCTGCAGGACCTTGGAGGAATCCGTGTGTGTCAGAGAGATGATTACATTTCCGGAAAACAATGGCTGCATCTTTTGATGCAATTTTCTGTGTCTGGGCCAGTTATAGCCCTGAATGGATAACCCTGAATGGCCTTTTTTTCAAAAATATATCCAGTCATCTGTCTCAACCTCCTTTGGTAGACAATTCAACAGTTTAAGCAAGCTTACTGTAAATAACCCTTTTTTTCTTAGGGTGGAATCTTTTTTTCTTCTAACCTCAAGGGATGTCCCATTGTCAGTTGAAAATCTCTTGCCACAAAAAGTTCACTTGACAAAGCCTTATATTGACCCTTGATGTATTTGTATAAGGTAATCATATCCACGCGTAGGCACCTTTTTCATAGAGAAAATATGTTTTAATATGGTTAGTCTGTCTTCATTGCTTAGTCCATCCATTATCTTTACTAGTGTTGTTGTCCTTCTCTGTCCTTTTTATGAAGTGGTGCCCAAAAGTGTACTCCTTTTTCCAAATTAGGGCATACTAGGAATTTGTATAGTGGCAGAATTATATTTGCTTCCCTTGCTTCTATGCCCTTCTTAATGCATGAAATGTTTTACTTTCCTTTGCAGATGCTGCTTGGCATTGAGAACTGTTTTGTAGGTGGTTGGCCACAAACGCTCCTGAATCCTCTGTTAAGATTATAAATTGCATGCTTATTTTTACTTCTCAAATGCATAACTTTACATTTATTCATATTAAATCTCATCTGTCATTTGGTTGCCCATTTATCTATTTTATGTAAATTCTTTTGGAGGGAAAGTACATCATTTTCTGATTTAATTACCTTGTACAACTTTGTGTCATCAGCAAAAATTGAGATAACACTTCCCCGTCCTACTTCTAAGTCATTAATAAATATGTTAAAAAGCAAAGGACCTAATAACGAACCCCGAGGAACCCCATATCACAATAGGTCTGTCAGTTCTCAACACATGAGCAGATATTTACTGCAATTCCTGTATCCCTTAGTTTCCCATGTGGCACTGTATCAAAAGACTTTAAAAAATCCAAAAATACTACATCCACTGAGTTGCCCTGATCCAGGTTCACACTTACCTCCTTATATAAACTAATTACATTTATTTGACATGACCTATCCCTCATACATTTTTGTTGACTCCTAATTATTATCTTATTCAAATATTCGTCTACACTATCTATTGTTAACCCTTTTAAATGGTTCCCCACTACAGAAGTGAGGCTTACAGGTCTATAGTTCCCTTTATTTGCTTTTGATCCGCTCATCTGCTTTTTGCTGGTCACTGTTTACCAGTTGCCCTGTTTCACATTGTAATGATATCTTCTTTTCTGGCCTTCTTCCAAATAATATATTTAAAAAAAGATAAGGGTTAGTGATACTCTCCTTTGCAATTAACTTTTCATTTTCTATTTTAGCCAATCTAATATCTCTTTTGCAAGCCTTGTTAAATTCCTTGTACCCACGTAAGGCTGCCTCTGTTCCACTTATCATGTAAATGCCTGCTTTTTACCCAATATCTTGATCTTTAAATCATTAAGCCACATGGGATGTGATTTACTTGTTTTACTTTTATTTCTACATGGTATATGGTGATAACTATGTATATTAAGTAAGGCTTTGAATATTTTCCATTTATTTTCAGCATTTTTGCCTGTCACTTCTTTGTCCCAGTCTATTCTTTGTATTGCTGCTCCCAAAGGAGCCTCTATTTCAACATTTGATATTAGAAATATGTTATCTGTGATGAATAAATAAAGATAGCCTCATTTCTAGTAGGTTCTTGTATAACTTCTGTCATATAATAATCTCTGAATGTACTCAAGAACTTGCTCCCCTTAGCTCAACTTCTGGTCTACTTCATCAAGTTTATTTCCTGGTAGTTTAAATCTTCCATTAATGTACCTTGACCATGCATATCTCCATTTTTAATCTGTATCGATAATTGTGAATCCTCACAGTCAATTATATTTTGGGGTTTAGCATATTCATACCAATATTTTTTTAGAATGTGTTTCTCTGCTATTTAAGTCAACCCACAAGAATACAATAAATGACTAAATCCTCTATAAATATCTACTCTGACTACAGGCTTTACATCAGGCTTAACATACATATCCCTCTACCATTGCTCCTATCGTTCCCAAATAGGTTATACAAATGCAAATTAACAGTATTTCATGAGAGTCATGCTACCATGTTTCAGTAATGCCTACCAAATCCCATTTCTCATTTACTGCTAATAATTCTAGATCACCCATGGCAAGCTTCTCTTGCATTAGCAAGCATAGACTTTAGTTTTCAAGGACTCTGCAGTTTTGAAGTACTTGCCACTGTATTTGAGCAAGACAACCCTATTGACTATACTAACCCTCCCCCTTATCCTCATGCATGAGTTAGTTAATTCTTCATTTACCCTGTGTACACTTTCTACCCCATTATTTCCATCTAGTCCCTCCCCAGCACGTACTAGTTTAAAAACTCTCCCTGCTTTTCTACCATCCTTTCTTCTAGCACACAAGCTCCCTCTTCATTAAAGTGCAATCCATCACTGCTACAGAGATTGGTCTAAGTGAAAAGTCTGCACAGTGCTCTATAAACCCAAAGCCCTCCTTAGTGCACCACCTATTTAGTCAAGCATTAACCTCCTTAAACTCCTTTTGTCTCCTTTGACTAGCACGTGTCACTGGTAGTATCTCAGAAAAAACTACCTTGGAGGTCCTTGCCCTTAGCTTGTTTCTTAGTTCTATAAAATCATTTGTTAGGACACTGCATTTTCCACTTCCTTTAGTCATTAATACCAATAATTTTCACCTGATCCACAACATGCTGAACCAGAGCACCTGGGATTGGGAGACAGCAAAGTGTTTGATTGTTGAAGTTTAGGTGACAAATCACCCTGTCTTGCCATCAGAACCTGCCTATTCTTTCCTCCCCTTCCCCCAGTAGAACTGTTCTCCCGACTTTTAGAGGGAACAGCTCTATCTGACATTGCCATTTCTGAATGGACATCCCCAATAGTTTAATTGAATTTAACACATCTGTTTTTGCCAACTTAGAAATGACATTCCTCCTCCTGTTCCTTCTGCTTTCTGTGGAAACTCTAACCCAGCTACCTCCCTGGACACCCTCACTAGCCCCAGCTCCACCCTCCATGCTAGGCCCAGCCAAACTGTGCTCAGTGAGCACCAGCTCCTTTTCCAGTGAAGCAAAATCATCAATTCTCCTATCCAGTTCTTCAATTTAAGCTTCAAGAGATTTTCTACAGGAGCCATGTAATCAAGCCCTATGTCAGCACAATGTTTGAGTTGTTGATTGATCAAAAATATTTATCTTCGTAAAGAGTAAAAGAGTTTCCTGTTCTTGCTTATAACCTGCTTGGGTTGGAGAAAGACTGAAATATACAGTTAAAAATTAGGTAAGTGCAGCGACTGACAAAGGAATTATGTGTAAACTGAAACTGGTGAAGATAAAGGAAGTTGAGTCTGATGAATATTGATTTTGGGAAATATCAAGGCAGAATGGCTCTTGGAAATATGATGGCAAAAATAACACTTACATGGGGATTAGTGTTGCCAAATTAAACTTACCTGTCAATGTAGACTGAGTCTGGGAATTGTAATAAAACTTAATTCTACAATGGTATTGTTTTCATAGTAAAATGTACCCAGAACATATCTATATGCTCTGGAAAAAAATCTTATGGAGCAATTCCAATAAGAGCACATTTCTGACAACAAAATTTATCCCATACCAAATACCACTGAATATGAAATATAGTACTTCCTGCTGAGCTTTGATACTCCTAAGAATGTAATTTTACTTTACTGAACAAATTACAAGACATTTCCTGCTATACAGACCTCTAAGTTACACTGTGTTTTTTAAGATTTATTTGAAGGAATAAGGAACTCACATATTTGTAGAGAATGTATGTAAAAGGGCAGGCTTAACATATTGCTAAAGGCTTTTTTTTTCAAGAAAAATAACTGCAAAGCTTTAAAAGTGGAAATGCAGTTTTGGAGCACTGTCTGATTTTGTCAACTTTAAACTTAAGACTATTTCTACAATCAGCTCCATAACTCTACTGGAGATGCAAATATACTAATTAGAGAAGAAAGTATTAATATTTTTGCAAATGCCGCTTGCCAAGCTATTGAAAATTCATGATGTTATACAGTTTTTTGTTAATTTTTCATGCCAAAAAACTTTTGGAATCGTTAAAATTTGCTCTTCCAATCACTTGAAAAATGTCATGTGTCAATAGTTTCAACCTGGATTCAGTATCTGAAACATTGTTTCATTTTAGCATAACAGCTACAAAGCGGTTTACATTATACTTTCCATGAACATATGTCAACAAATTTTGAAAGCAAGCATGCCACATTAAAGGCATTTTTAAGTTTCATGGATTATGATTGCATCTGATAGAGGATAATCAACAGCCTATGAGAACATTTTAATTAAAAAAATAACAAAATAAACATTAAAGTTTGCTAAAGCTCTTGAGTGTGCAAGCAGTTGATTTTGAGAGTTAACAAATTGTGAATTTTATTCTAATTTTAACAGGGATTTCCAGGGGTGTTTTGGAAAATCACAGAAGTTAAACATTGTATCTGTAATGGCAGTTTGTGCAGTAAAGCATCATGGAATGTGTAGTCCCCTGTACAAGGAAGCAAGGATCTCTGCACTCTGCTTCTGCTAGCTTGAAGGTTTAAAAAACATACACAAATGCAGTGCTTCTAGTGTTTCTCTCGGTAGGTACACTGTGTAAGCAGCTCTGGGGGTGTAACATTTTATATTTAAATTAATTTAAGAATTACTCAATGTAATGTGTTTTTCTGATATAAGCAGCATGTGTTAGAGTGAAAAAAGGTAAAACAGGGAAACTTAGATATACTTTTAGTTTTATGTAATTGTCACATGCAGAATGCAGTTCTCTAGCTCCCTCAGTTTCTTGCTCAAGTGAGTATGATATATATAATTATTGTAACTGCGAGTAACTATGCGCATGTGCAATGCGAAGGATGAGCCGCCCATGCGCATTGCGTTCCGAATTTCACATGCGCAATGTGAAGCGTGAGCTGTGCATGCATTGCGAGATGTGCATATGCATTGCGCTAGGAGTTGCGCATGCGCATTGATCTACAAGTTGCACATGCATTGCAAGTTGCACATGCGCATTGCGCTAAGTTGCGCATGATCAATACAAGGCATGAGCATGTGCATTGTGCTACGAGTGCTGCGAATGCTGTGCATGCGCAATGCGCAGTGGGAGAGGGGGGAAAGGAGACACAGGGGAGGGAGAGGGATGGGGAAAAGGATGGGGGAAAAGAGGCACAGGAGAAGGGGAAAGGAGTCACAGGGGAGGGAGAGGGGGAAGGAGATACAGGGGGGCAGAGGGGCGAAGAGACACAGGAGAGGGAGGGGGAAACAGACACAGGGGAGGAGAAGGGGGACACACATGGAGGGGAGAGACACAGGGGAGGAAGACGGGGAGGGAGAAGGGGAGAAAGAGACACAGGGGAGGGAGAGGGTGGAAAAGGAGAGGGAGAGAGGCAAAGGAATCACAGGAGAGGAGGAAAGGAGACAAAGGGAGGGAGATGGGGAAGGAGACATGGGGAGGGAGGGGGAGAGACACAGGGGAGGGAAAGGGGGGAAGTGATACAGCGGAGGTAGAGGGGGGGGAAGAGACACAGGAGAGGGAGAAGAGACACCGCAAAGGGAGAGCGGGGGAAGAGACACAGGGGAAGGGAGGGGAGAAGGGAGAGGGGGGAAAGAGACTTAGCAGGGGAAAGAGACACAGGAGAAGGGGGAGAGACACAGGGGAGGGAGAGGGAGGCAAGAAGGGGAGACATGCAGGATACACAGAGAGATAGTACATAAACAGACAGAAAACAATGTATAATGCTATATTATGCTGTCATTTGTAACGGGCAAGTCTCTAGTTATAAAATAAATGGTGAAATAGTATTGGGATGTAGCAGTGTTAGGCCCCATATAACATTGTCTGCTCCAGGTAGCTAGTCACTTTTTTTCTGTTTTAATTGGCTGGTTATTAATTGATGGTTATCATAGTTTTGATTTCCTAAATAAAAATATTCACAAAGTTAATAGTTTCAATGAAGGCTGTCCTAGAATCTTGTATATTTGCCACATCCATACTGAGATCACTTTATTAGATCAGTATAGCACTGAATCTAAAAATGTGGATCATTTAGTTTAGTCTATTTTCGGGTGTACGTAGATGGTCGCAAGAGAAAAAGAATTAAAACTAAAAGTCATTACACACAAAAAAAAGGATTTTAGAATTGTTTTGAAAAATATTATATTTCTGCTTCTATTTTACTAGAAGCCAGAATGTAAAAAAAAGTAGCTTGTACATTCTGTTAACATAGATAAGCCAAAGGTTGGCAAATGCAAGTAATAAATATTTTTAGAAATGTTATTACTACTAACACAAAATATACAGTTCTATTGTATCAATGCATTATAAATGTGCACAAAAAAACTTATTACCAGCTTTGTGGAACTGGATCTTTTCAGTCTAATTCCCAAGAGCTACAAACACATCTAACATTGGAAACTTCTCCTCAGCAGGGACTTGGAAACTTGTCACTGGTGAGGAGAGATTGGATGCAGAAATGTACTGTTAGACCCTGGGAGACTTGAGCCAACCAATCTGGGATAAGAGCCCAACGTCAGGGCAGAGTCGGTGTGGCTGAAAGCAAAAGAAAAATTGCTCTTGTGTGGCCTACTTAATGTTCTGAGTTGAATCCAGTAGGAAACTCAACTCATTGTCAATCCTCAACAAGTTGTTCTACCCTAAGGAAATGTTTCCAGGAAAAGAATATGGAATTGTCACCATAGTACTCTGAAAACTACCTCTAACATTTTTTTTTGTTGGGACTAGAGATGTCGCGAATAGTTCGCCGGCGGACTATTCCCAGGGAACATAGCATGTTCTCATTCGCGGCGAACTGCGAACATATGCGATGTTCGATCCGCCCCCTATACTTTATCATTGAGCAAACT
Organism: Discoglossus pictus; assembly: GCA_027410445.1. NCBI lineage: Eukaryota > Metazoa > Chordata > Amphibia > Anura > Alytidae > Discoglossus > Discoglossus pictus. Next base: position 357,932,062 of record CM050165.1, read on the forward strand.
TTGACCCTGCAACTCACAGTCAGCAGACACATTCCAGCCAATCAACATCATACCCTGCCTTCCAGACCCTTCTACCTCATGGACAGCAGCCATTTTGGAATCATAACTAACTTGCAGTCTTACTGAGAGGAGGGAGAGTGTAGGTGATACTGCATCACTAGGGAAAACCATAGCTAGGCTACTGTACACAGTGTGCAATACAGTCCTGAAGGACTCTTTTGATCTCTGCTGCAAGGACACCCCTGTGTCTCTTCCCCCCTATCATCATCCTCCCCTCACCTTAGCACCCAACCCTAACACCCCTCACACTTATCCATAACGCCCATCAACCTAACACCTAACCCTAACACTCCTCACACTTATCCCTAAGACCTAACACCCCTCACACTTATTCCTAACATGCGTAACCCTAATACCCCATCACACTTATCCCTAACACCCATCACCCTAACACCTAACCCTAACACCCCTCACAATTATCCCTAACACCGCCTAACCCTAACCCTAACACCCCTCTCACTTATCCATAACACCCATCAACCTAACACCTAACCCTAATACCCCCTCACACTTATCCCTAACAGCCCTTACCCTAACACCTAACCCTAACATCCCTTACCGTAACACCCATCACACTTATCCCTAACACCCCTCACCCTAACACCTAACCCTAACACCCCTCACACTTATCCCTAACACCCCTTATCCTAACCCTAACACCCCTCACAGTTATCCATAACACCCATCAACCTAACACCTAACCCTAATACCCCCTCACACTTATCCCGAACAGCCCTTACCCTAACACCAAACCCTAACATCCCTTACCCTAACACCCATCACACTTATCCCTAACACCCCTCACCCTAACACCTAACCCTAACACCCCTCACACTTATCCCTAACACCCCTTATCCTAACCCTAACGCCCCTCACACTTATCCATAACACCCATCAACCTAACACCTAACCCTAATACCCCCTCACACGTATCCCTAACAGCCCTTACCCTAACACCTAACCCTAACATCCCTTACCCTAACACCCATCACACTTATCCCTAACACCTAACCCTAACATCCCTCACCCTAACACCCCCCACACTTATCCCTAACACCTCTCACCCTAACACCTAACCCTAACACCCCTCACACTTATCCCTAACACCCCTTACCCTAACCCTAACACCCCTCACACTTATCCATAACACCCATCAACCTAACACCTAACCCTAATAACCCCTCACACTTATCCCTAACAGCCCTTACCCTAACACCTAACCCTAACATCCCTTACCCTAACACCCACCACACTTATCCCTAACACCCCTCACCCTAACCCTTAACCCTAATACCACCTCACACTTATCACTAACAGCCCTTAACCTAACACCTAACCCTAACACCCCTCACACTTATCCATAACACCCATCAACCTAACACCTAACCCTCACACCCCTCACACTTATCCCTAAGACCTAACACCCCTCACACTTATTCCTAACATGCCTCACCCTAACACCTCTTACACTTATCCCTAACACCCCTCACCCTAACACCCCTCACACTTATCCCTAACACCCCTCATCCTAATACCTAACCCTAACCCCCCTCACCCTTATCCCTAACACCCCTTACCCTAACACCTAACCCTAACACCCCTCACACTTATCCCTGTGTCTCTTCCCCCCTTATCATCATCCTCCCCCCTCCCTCGTCATCCTCCCGTGTCTCTTTCCCCCTCCCTCATCATCCTCCCCCCTCCCTCATCATCCTCCCCTGTGTCTCTTTCCCTCCTCCCTTATCATCCTGCCCTGTGTCTCTTTCCCTCCTCCCTCATCATCCTCCCCTGTGTCTCTTTCCCCCTCCCTCATCATCCTCCCCTCACCTTAGCACCCAACCCTAACACCCCTCACACTTATCCCTAACACCTAACCCTAACATCCCTCACCCAAACACCCCCCACACTTATCCCTAACACCCCTCACCCTAACACCTAACCCTAATACCCCCTTACACTTATCCCTAACAGCCCTTACCCTAACACCTAACCCTAACATCCCTTACCCTAACACCCATCACACGTATCCCTAACAGCACTTACCCTAACACCTAACCCTAACATCCCATACCCTAACACCCATCACACTTATCCCTAACACCCCTTACCCTAACCCTAACACCCCTCACACTTATCCATAACATCCATCAACCTAACACCTAATCCTAACATTCTCACACTTATCCCTAAGACCTAACAACCCTCACACTTATTCCTAACATGCCTCACCCTAACACCCCTTACACTTATCCCTAACACCCCTCACCCCTCACACTTAGCCCTAACACCCCTCACCCTAACACCTAACCCCCTCACCCTTATACCTAACACCCCTTACCCTAACACCCCAAACACTTATCCCTGTGTCTCTTCCCCCCTTATCATCAAGGAAGGGGGGAGGATGATGAGGGAGGGGGGAAGAGACACAGGGGAGGATGATGAGGGAGGGGGGAAACAGACAAAGGGGAGGATGATGAGGGAGAGGGTAAAGAGATACAGGGGAGGGTGATGAGGAAAGGGGGAAAGAGACACAGGGGAGGATGATGAGGGAGAGGGGGAAGAGACACAGGGGAAGATGATGAGGGAGGGGGAAAAGAGACATAGGGGAGGATGATGATGGAGGGGGAAGAGACACAGGGGAGGATGATGAGGGAGGGGGTAAAGAGATACAGGGTAGGATGATGAGGGAGGTGGGAGGATGATGAGGGAGGGGGGATGAGAAAAAGGGGAGGGTGATGAGGAAGAGGGGAAAGAGACACAGGGGAGGATGATGAGGGAGGGGGTAAAGAGATACAGGGGAGGATGATGATGGAGGGGGATGTTAGGTTATTTATGCCCTTTATGGATTAAAACCAGACCCTGCATCAACAATGTAATTTTCCGTGAGAGTTTTGCCACGGATCCCCATCCGGCATGCCACAGTCCAGGTGTTTGTCCCGTTGAAACAACTTTCCCATCACTATTGTGGCCAGAAAGAGTCCCTGTGCCTGCCCATTGAAGTCTATGGCGGTTCGCCGGGTTCGCCGGTTCGCGAACATTTGCGGAGGTTCGCGTTCGCGGTTCGCGAAACGAAAATTTTATGTTTGCGACATCACTAGTTGGGACATTTCCAGGGTCAGAAAAGAAGATCATTGGCTTCAATCAAGACAGAGGAGGACAAGACCTTCTTCTATCAATATGGATAGTCCGTTTGGTCCAGAGCAGAAGAGTAAGGACCAGGATGTCAGTGATCATCGCTGGATGATCATTTGGGATAGGTAAGTATTATTAATTTATTTTTAATTTATATGTCTTTTCCTGTTTTAATGTGCTTTTTTATTTTAATAGTAATTATTTTTTATTTGAAGGTAATCTTTTTTTATTTTGGTAATTACATTTTAAATTTTTTTTGTAATTACTTAGCTTTTTTATTTGTAATAATTTTATATTTTTTATTTGATGTAAGTTATTTGAGTAATGTGTTTTATTTTTTATTATTTAGTGTTTTATAGTTAGAGTGCCATGGAGGGTCCTTGCTGGCCCCCTCGGAGAGGGAGCAACAATTTTGCTCAATATTCACATTTAGTGTAATAAAAAATGCCTTGTGCTTTACTGACAAAAGCTGGGTTTACTAGTTGCTGGTATGATCAGTAAAATTACAGCTGAGGGACATTGAATACATGTGTAATATTACTGAAAAATGTGCTGCAGTTAAAATTTGGTATTTATGCAAGTTATGAGTCTCGAATTGAATGCACAGGAAATATCTTGTAGGCATAATCCTTTAGGTCATCAGTGGGTCATAGATTACAAGCTATTCTAAGTGTTCATATTTGAATTTACAGCAATGATAAATTAAAATGTTTCCCCTCTCAGATCAGAATGTTTAAAGAATCCAAAGCAATCATTTTTTGGTTGCACCAATGAGAGTTGTATTGCCATCTGCAGGATGTTTGTGATATTTAGACCTTGCAGACTGCCTCGCTCCAGAGAGCCAGACAGTTATATAAAAGTTTGTGTTAAATAGCAAAATATGCATCAATATCAACAAATAAAAAAGTTATTTTTTCCCCACTTGATTTTTAGGGCATTTCAGAGCATTATTGATGAATCCCATGTCTTTTTAAGTATACAAACACGATGAACACAAATAATTGTCTCCACTACCAGTTAATCTGTTGTTTTCATCTTCAATATCAGATATTTTGTTGACTATATTAATAATAGTAAGCTTGCTTTGTAATTCTTTAGAGGAACACAATACTGCCCAATTAATGCAACATGCAAATTCAAACGTCATTATCAGTATCTGTAAATAATTGAGAATTTACTGTTTTCCTGGAGAAATTCAGTCAAACCACAGGTAAACATGAAATCCTTTTGCCAGACCATAAAAGGCTGTGATGCAAAATATATTGACAGAGTAAATAGCATAAGAAGTCGTATGCAGTTGAGCTACAATCCTATATCCATATACTCAAGAAGCAATAATTGAAGGCTTTGATTTAATATGATAATATATACTAATAAAACCAGAATCTGTTGGGATATTCCTTGTAATACCATTGCCCTTTTTGTGGCGTATGTCACCAAGGGCATTTATTTACACCTAAGTGGCAAATGCACACATCAACAGCCTTATTAAATTGTGATTCAGCCAATTGAATCGGGCTCTATATAAGCACATAGCATATTTTTTTTACAGAGGTTTTTAGTTAGTGAAGATCTTGCTTTTGGATAGAAGTTCACTGATTAAAAACTTCTGTAAAGAATATGTGCTCTGTGCTTATATAGAGCACTATTCAATTGGCCGAATCACAATTTAATAAGGCTGCATGTCAGTAAGTAATGCTTATCTATCTATAAAACATGCAGTTTATGTGCCGAATTGTATCGTAAGTTTACAATAATCAGAATACATGCCGAGTGACAAAATAGCTAGAGGATTTTTCTAGATGAATATGATTAAATCTGATATTAGCTTAACTAGCTTTACTTTACTGGGGGAGCGGTTAAAGTAATTGAAAACTAATATAGATTCTACAGTGGATATGAAAAGTCTACACACCCCTGTTAAAATGTCAGGTTTCTGTGCTGTAAAAAAATGAGACAAAGATAAATAATTTCAGAACTTTTTCCACCGTTAATGTGACCTATAAACTGTACAACTCAATTGAAAAACAAACTGAAATCTTTTAGGTAGAGGGAAGAAAAAATATAAAAATAAAATTATATGGTTGCATAAGTATGCACACCCTTAAACTAATACTTTGTTGAAGCACCTTTTGATTTTATTACAGCACTCAGTCTTTTTGGGTATGAGTCTATCAGCATGGCACGTTTTGACTTGGCAAGATTTGCCCACTCTTCTTTGCAGAAACACTCCAAATCTGTCAGATTGTGAGGGCCTCTCCTGTGCACAGCCCTCTTCAGATTACCCCACAGATTTTCAATTGGATTCAGGTCTGGGCTCTGGCTGGGCCATTCCAAAACTTTAATCTTTTTTCTGGTGAAGCCATTTCTTTGTTGATTTGGATGTATGCGTTGAGACATTGTTATGCTGAAAGATAAAGTACCTCTTCATGTTCAGCTTTCTAGCAGAAGCCTGAAGGTTTTGTGCCAATATTGACTGGTATTTGGAACTGTTCATAATTCCCTCTATCTTAACTAAGGCCCCAGTTCCAGCTGTAGAAAAACAGCCCCAAAGCATGATGCTGCCACTACCATGCTTCACTGTGGGTATGGTGTTCGTTTGGTGATGTGCAGTGTTGTATTTGCGCCAAACATACCTTTTGGAATTATGGACAAAAAGTTCAACCTTGATTTCATCAGACCATAACACCTTTTCCCACATGCATTTGGGCGACTTCAGATGTGTTTTTGCAAAATGTAGCCTGGCTTGGATGTTTTTCTTCGTAAGAAAAGCCTTTCGTCTTGCCACTGTACCCCATAGCCCAGACATATGAAGAATACGGGAGATTGTTGTCACATGTACCACACAGCCAGTACTTGCCAGATATTACTGCAGCTCCTTTAATGTTGCTGTAGGCCTCTTGGTAGCCTCCCAGACCAGTTTTCTTCTCATCTTTTCAGCAATTTTGGAGGGAGCTCCAGTTCTTGGTAATGTCACTGTTGTGCCATATTTTCTCCACTTGATGATGACATTTTAACAGGGGTGTGTAGACTTTTTATATCCACTGTATATTTGTTTCATACTTTGCAACATGTTGCCTCATAGTTTGGTTGTTTCTTTACACTGTAAGAAAATGTATTCAATATAATATTAAAACTTATGTTTTAATTTACTGTTTCAGGATCCAGCAGTGTTGCTTATTTTCATCTCCAGGGAGTTGAGGAGAATTTGAACAGGAGATGTTCCTAAAAATGATTCCACATCAGTCCCATGCCAACCTTCAAAGCAGATAATTTCCTATCCCCCTGACACGTGAGAGGGTGTGGAGAAATTTCATGAAGACTGAAACACACAAGTTCAAATTATAATATTCTTCAAAATAACACCACTATATATGAAAAAAACACTGTTGTAAGACCAAACAATGGTCTTTTAAATGTGGGACTAGCTCTTCAAAACAAGGACAGTTGTCATATTATTATTATTATTATTATTATTATTATTATTATTATTATTATTATTATTATTATCTTTATTTATATTGTGCCAACATATTCCGTAGCGCTGTACAGGGGTTGAGTACATGGCAAAAAACAAACTTAACACCTTATAAAGAATGGAGGGCCCTGTTTTTGAGCATATAATAAAATGTACATAGTGCTTGTTTCCAAGTCACGGACACACAATTGAAAACTTGCAAACTTACACTCTATAGGGTTGTGGGCTCTTAAGTAACATCATTTAAGGCACTCTGTCAACCCAAAATCAAGCCATTCAGTATATTGCGAAAGTCTTTTGGAAATAACCAACATTTCATTGTAAAGAATTTTCACATATGTTTCTCTTCAACTGAACAAAAGATTAGCAATTTCAGTAAGTTTACTGTACACTTAATCTCAACCCCACAATAAATTTCACAATACATTGTTTGACCTTTCTGGAGTATGGAAAGTTTATTTTAACTAATTTAATTGAAACATCTGGATCACGCCTTTTAATAACAAGGAACCTGTCAAATAAGCTTAAAGCAAGCAACACTGAAATACAACAGTAATATTGTTTTTTAAAGTGCTTATTTTTTATAAAGGAAGTTGTTACATTTTTCAACTGGTATTGTATTGAATAAATGTGAATAATGTAGAAATGTAATACAGAGAGTAGATAAGGTAAGTTGTTTCAGATAAAGAATGAAAATCTCCTCTCCTTGACTTGATACAGGAGCACAATCATCTTCAAGGAGGTACTAGAGGTGCTGGTGTAAAGGACCCATAAAGACGAGGGTGATGGAGGCTCCTGATGTCTTGCACTTGAGTGCATGTAACCTCTCTCAACACACACATGTTGAGTTAAGTTTCTCATGCATTGAGGTTACAAACTGATTACATGAGCATGGTCTCACTCTTCCCTTGTGAGCCTGTGACAAGCAGGGTGCGCTGCATATGTATCTTTAACCCTTTAAGACTTTATAACATAATTAAACATTTTTGAACAATCCTATTTATATATTCACTTTTATATAGATAATTTCATCTCACTGAACTTTTAATGTAGACTTGTTTACTGTAGTCTAGTAGGATTATTTTACAATATGTAATGATTTAATATTTATTTTTGTATATGTATATATAATTATTTGACAAATGTAGACAATTTTCTCTAATATCTAGAGTAAATTTATTTTTATTTATATTATTATTTTCTATGTCATACCATTTTGGGAGGAGCTGAAAGTATGCATTTGGTGTCCCCACATTTTCTCATGACAGCCCTACATAGAAGGGAGCTGGCTATATACCTCTGTATCAGTCCTGGGAAAGGTTATTCCTGAAAATATGGATCCAACTAGCCTGATATTTATATACCTTAGAAGACTATGCTTTAAGCGTATCTCAAACATTCACTGGTAACATTGGTCTTGCAAAATATAGGTACAAAAAAAACAGCTAAAAACAGCTAATACATTTGAAGAACGGGAATAACATAATTCTTCTCTGATTGTATGAATTGTGTTGCTCATCTACATACTTCCTTTCCTCTTCTAGGAAGTATAATCAAGTTTTAAAATATTAGATTAACTTTTGGCAAAATAAGTCCTAGAAAGCATTTTAAACCATGGCATTGCTCTAACTGTAAAAACAGAACCTACACGCAGCTATTTGGCATTAAAGTCATACAGAATCACCTCCACTCACTGTTCATGGACATTTTTTACAGATCTTTTATATTTTCTTAATGGAATTTGAACTTTGAGCAGTCTCAATTTAAATTGCAGGAAATGTATCCAGACATTTTTTTAGTAACGCAGCCTCACCCTGCTCAAATATTGTTGGAAGAGCCAATATTCATAACATTTAAAAAAATATATATAATCTTTTTGGTGTTAAATAAATCCTTAAAATGACAACAGATTTTCTTTGATTCAACACTTGTCTGATATCCGTGTGAAGGACTAAAACCGAAAATAAGCAAAATATGTTTGCAAAATCAAAAAAGAAAACCCAATTTTGTATTTATTACCTAATATATATAGCTATTATTTACTATGGTCTGCCATTGTTTTATTTTTTCTTTTGATTTCTTTTTATCATTTAAAAAAACAAAACAATTATACATACAGAACAATAAACAAATATAAAATTGTACAGCAAACATTTATACAACAAACTTTCAATACACTTCAAACACGGAGGAAACAGTGAGGACTAGAGAGCTCTCTATCCATTTCCGGTACAATTAATCGTGATTATCTACTACTAATGAAGACTTCACTTTGCAATACTGGTCCCAAATAACTCATCCACCAACAGATGATATCTCTATACCCAAGTTCTCCATATATTTTTCCAATTCTCTATTACTTAAGACTGCTATTATCTTGCTAATAGACGGAACCGTTGTTTGTTTCTAATTGTTTTCAATTACCCATTTGGTCGTTAATACAACATCAATAATCAAAGCTTTCTCATCAAACTTCCAATTTTCAGGAAAAATATGTAATAAAATGATTTCACAGGATGGGACAATGATTTTGTTACCAATCTTAGATATAAATTCAAAACATGAGACCCATAGGTCCCTAATTTGGGGGAACTCCCACCAAATATGCTTATGAGAACCTTGTTGATTACATAGGGCCACATTAAATTCCAGCCTTGTAAGTCCAACGATTTGCACGTAAGGGCTGCGTGCTACAAATTTTTACATCGCTATTAAATTAGAAAGTGCTGCGAGCTACGAGCGAGAGATGCTATTTCATAAACCAGTCCGAGTCTATCAGACTTGCGTGCTCGCACAGAAACAATTAAGTAATTTCGTAGTTACGGGTTAATATGGAACCAATGGAAAGAGAGATCGTACGTGTTATGTCACTGAAAAAGGGCAGGATAGATTTAGAAGTCCTACGTGCTTCAAATCCAGTTTGCGAACTGTCCAACAGGCCAGAAATAATGCAATATTTATAAAACAGTAAATATGATATTCTATTTCATGTGACTTACTGCTCCTGTTTGAATCAGCTCTGTAAATCAGTGCACAGTTTTCTGTCTGTTGCAGTAATCAGTGATACAGGTGAGAGTGGGTGTGGCTTGGCCTTTGTAAAGGTTTATCTGTGTGCATTTTGTCGTGTTCTGCTGAATCAGTTCTGTGAGGCAGTGCAGTGTTTTCTATCCTGTGCTCATTTATCATTGTACAGGCGAGTAGGCGGGGTCTATTTTAACAAGGGAAGTGCGAGCTTGGGAGCTTGCAATCATTTCTAGTGTAAGTGTAGTTAGTGTGTAGGAGATTAAATAAAAGGAGAAAATCCAAAGAAAAGGGGTATTATAAAAAAAAACAGAAAACAAACGTATATATTTTTTTTCTGTTTTGTTTGGATTAAGGTTTAGAAAAGCAATCTTTATACAAATACATTGATTTGTTTTCTCACTGTATTTTTGTAACTGATAATCATGAGTCAGTCCAGTGGTAACCTCACTCAGTGTACATCCTGCCAAATGTATGCACTACTGGAACAGATGATCCAGGGTCCATACCTCTGTGACAGGTGTGAGCATGTTGCCTCTCTGGAAGCTCAAATTGAAGATCTGGAGAGGAGAATTGCAGCACTTAGTGATACTGCTTCACTGGAAAGGGAGGTGGTGCTCACGGAGCACAGTTTAGCTGGGCCTAGTATGGAGGGAGTAGCTGGAGCTAGTGAGGATGTCAAGGGAGGTAGCTGGGTTACAGTTAGAAGGGGAATCAGGGGGAACAGGAGGAGGCAGGCCAGTTCTGAGTTGGCAAACACCAACAGATATGCCAGATTGAGTGAAAACTGTTGGGGATGTCCATTCAGGAATGGCATTGCCAGATAGAGCTGTTCCCTCTAACAGCCGGGAGAACAGTTCTACTGGAGGAGAGGGAGGGCAGAATAGGCAGAGCAACAGACATGTTTTGGTGATAGGGGACTCTATTATTAGGAAGGTAGACAGGTTAATTTGTCACCCAGATCCCAGCAATCGAACAGTTTACTGTCTCCCTGGTGCTCGGGTTCGGCATGTTGTGGATCGGGTGGATAAATTATTGGGAGGGGCTGGTAATGAACCGGCGGTCTTGGTACACATTGGTACCAATGACAAAGTTAGTGGAAGATGGAGCGTCCTAAAGAATGATTTTAGAGAACTAGGGAATAAGCTTAAAGCAAGGACCTCCAAGGTAGTATTTTCTGAGATACTACCAGTGCCACGTGCTAGCTCAGGGAGGCAGAAGGAGCTTAGGGAGGTTAATGCATGGCTAAAAAAGTGGTGCAGTGCAGAGGGTGTTGAGTTTTTAGAGCACTGGGCTGACTTCTCACTTGGGTACAATCTCTATAGCAGGGATGGATTGCACCTTAATGATGAGGGAGCTTTTGTGCTAGGGGATAGGATGGTAGAATGGCTGGGGGGGGTTTTAAACTTGTAGGAGGGGGGGAGGGACTATATAGAAGTATTGGGGTAAATAGGGTAGAGAGGGAAAGGGTGAATTAGTTACCCATGGGGGAGGAGAAGGGGGGGGCTTACAATAGACAGTAGGGAGGTATTAATAGGGGCCTCAAATACAGTGGCAAGCACTTCACAACGGCAGAGCCATAGCAACATAAAGTGTATGCTTGCTAACGCAAGAAGTTTGCCTGAGAAAATGGACGAGCTAGAAATATTATTAGCAGTACAAGAAAAATGGGTCTTAATAGGCATTACTGAAACATGGTGGGATGAATCTCATGACTGGATTGTTAATCTGGATGGTTATAACCTATTTAGGAAAGATAGGGGAAAAGGTAAAAGAGGAGGAGGGATCTGTCTGTATGTTAAGCATGAATTTAAGCCTATAGTCAGAGAAGATATTTATGCTGGCACTAACGGCATCATTGAATCTTTGAGCTAAATAGTGGAGGAGCTAATTCTAAATGCATATTGGTGGGAGTATGCTGTAAACCCCCAAATATAGTGGAAAGTGAGGAAATACAATTATTGTTACAGATTGGAAATGCAGCTAAGCATGGGCAAGTTCTAATAATGGGAGACTTTAATTACCCTGAAATAAACTGGATAAATGAGACCAGCAGCTCAGCTAAGGCGAGCAGGTTCTTGAGTACACTCGGGGATCATTATCTGGCCTGGGTAACACAAGAACCTACTAGAAATGGGGCCATCTTGGATTTAGTCATCACAAGTAATATTGATATAATATCAAATGTTAAAATAGGGGAGCCCTTGGTGAACAGTGATCACAACACAGTATCATTTGAGATTGAATACAAAAAACAGAGTTGTAAGGGGCCAACAAAAACTCTACATTTTAAAAAGGCTAACTTTAATGGGCTACGGGCAGCAATACTACATATAGACTGGGACAAAGTACTTACAGGGAAAAATACTGAAAATAAATGGACAACATTCAAATCCTTACTAGATAAACATACTGATCGGCATGTACCATGTGGAAATTAAATGAATAGGAGTAAATCATATCCCATGTGGCTTAACAATGACTTAAAGATCATGATGAGGAAAAAGAAGCATGCATTTAAATTATACAAGAAGGAGGGAACAGCAGCTTTATGTGACTATAAGGAAATCAACAAGGCTTGCAAAAGGGCTATTAGACTGGCTAAAATAGAAAATGAGAAGTCAGTTGCAATGGAAAGTAAGACTAACCCTAAAATATTTTTTAAATATATTAATGGGAAGAAGGCGAGGAAGGAAGCTATAGGAACATTACAATGTGATACAGGCCGTCTGATAATTAGTGACCAGGAAAAAGCAGATGAGCTAAATAGGTTCTTTTCGTCAGTATACACAAGGGAGGTACCAGTGGTTGGGACACAGCAACATAATGGGGCTACACTACCATCACTAAATAATTGGTTAACGCAGGAAGAAATCCAAAAGAGGTTGGAGAAAATAAATGTTAATAAAGCCCCAGGTCCTGATGGAATACATCCAAGGGTACTGAGGGAGCTGGGTTCTGTAATAGCCATACCAATATATCTAATCTTTCAAGACTCACTCACTACAGGGTCTCTACCGCATGACTGGAGAAAAGCAGAGGTGATACCTATATTTAAGAAGGGATCTAGAGCAAATCCGGGGAATTATAGACCAGTGAGCCTCACATCTGTAGTTGGGAAGCTTTTAGAAGGGTTAATAAGGGACAGAATACAAGAATATTTCTATTTGAACAAGATCATAGGTAGCAGTCAACACAGATTTATGAAGGATAGGTCGTGTCAAACCAATCTAATTAGTTTTTATGAGGAGGTTAGTAGGAACTTGGATCAGGGCAACTCAGTGCATGTAGTCTTTTTTGATTTTTCAAAGGCATTTGATACAGTGCCACATGGAAGACTAGTGAGAAAACTAAGGGATACAGGAATTGCAGTAAATATCTGCTCATGGATCGAGAGCTGGCTAAAAGACAGGAAGCAAAGGGTTGTTGTGAATGGAACATACTCCGATTGGTCTAATGTGATAAGTGGGGTTCCTCAAGGTTCAGTATTAGGTCCTCTCCTTTTTTACTTTTTTATTAATGACATAGAAGTAGGACTCGAAAGTAGTGTCTCCATTTTTGCTGATGACACAAAGTTGTGCAAGGTAATAAAATCAGATAATGATGTACTTTCCCTACAAAGGGATTTGCATAAATTAGAGAAATGGGCGGCTAAATGGCAGATGAGATTTAATACAAATAAATGAAAGGTTATGCATTTGGGAAGGAAAAATAGCCATGCAATCTATAATCTTAATGGAGCAAATCTAGGGGTAACAGATATTGAAAGGGATTTGGGAGTACTAGTGGACAACCACATAGGTAACAGCACTCAAAGCCAAGCATCAGCTGCAAAGGCAAGTAAAATATTAGCATGTATTAGGAAGGGTATAGAAGCAAGGGAAGCAAATATAATTCTGCCACTATACAAAGCCCTAGTACACCCTCATTTGGAATATGGAGTACAATTTTGGGCACCACTTCATAAAAAAGACATTTTAGAGCTGGAAAAAGTACAGAGAAGGGCTACAAAACTAATAAGGGGAATGGAGGGGCTAAGTTATGAAGAAAGTCTAACCAAATTAAACTTATTTTCGCTAGAAAAAAGGCGTCTACGAGGGGATATGATTACCTTATTTAAATACATCCAGGGTCAATATAAGGCTTTGTCAAGTGAACTTTTTGTAGCAAGAGATTTTCAACTGACAAGAGGACATCCTTTGAGGTTAGAGGAAAAAAGATTTCACCTTAAACAAAGAAAAGGATTCTTCACAGTTAGGGTGGTTAAACTGTGGAATTCTCTACCAAAGGAGGTGGTGACAGCGAATTCGATAGAGAACTTCAAAAAGGGGTTAGATATATTTTTGAATAAAGAGGGCATTCAAGGCTATCCTAGATGACTAGCGAAGGAATATTGATCCAGGGAGAAATTTGATCGCCAGTTTCTGGGGTTAGGAAGGAATTTTGCTTTTTTTCCCCTTATGAGACAATTGGCAAAATTTCAATGTTTTTTTTTTCTGTTTGCCTTCCTCTGGATCAATTAACAATTAATAATAAATAGTGCACATTAAAGAGATCAATAGAGATCTAAAAAGGTTGAACTTGATGGACTAACTCTTTATTCATCCTCCAATACTATACTATTAATAATTATTTAATCAACAAATTAATTAATAACTAATCCGCATATTGCAGATCAGAGGAGATCTTAACAGGTTGAACTTGATGGACTGAAAGTCTTTTTTCAACCTTAATTGCTATGTTACTATGTAACTATATGTCGTAACACATTGAATGCAGGAATCAATATTACACAAAAAATATCCATGAAATAAAGTATTTTTCTGGGCCGATATGCTGGCTTTAGAATGTTGTGCTATTAATTCTAAGACGTAAATTCACTTTCCCTTATAATAAATGTACAGTAGAGTGATTTTATTTACATTAGAAGTGCTACTTATTGTACTTAACCACGTTTGTGGGTGCTCTAGAGCACATGTTGCCCTCTGGGCTCCATTTGCATGTTACGTGCTGGCTAGCGAGTGACCACGTTGCACTTTAATAGCTGAATTAAACAATTAGCGGTTACGGGCATGAAAGATCAAAGGATTTACATGTGCAAAGCTCAACGTTGCTCTCTACATAGCCTAGTCCTGTGTGTTAACACGCAATGTTAGAGCTAAGATGACATTTACGAGCTACGTGTTAACACGTAGCTCCAATTTAATATGGATAATAGTCTCCAGCATAATCCCAAATTCACATGTTTTTTCATAATTGCTATTTTAACAGGGACTAAATACCATTTCTGTTTAAACAATTTTTCAAGTGGGACTGACAGATTAAGCTGATTTTCCCATTTAATCATTCCAGAGGTTTTTTCTAAATTGGTTATTTTTTTGAAATGTTGTAACATTTAGATATTATATGTTTACCATTACTAAATAACTAATATTTTATTTGAGGTACCGATTTCCTAAGCTGATTTCCTAACTGTATGCGGGCCTTTGAACTTTGTGAAATTTTTACTTTCAAAAAACATTTTGCTGAGTAACAGGTGAATTCTTCAAAAAAGTGTATTACAATTATGGGAAGCTGTAAGGCACCTGTGCAAGTATTTAAAATATCACATTTCAAGGGCCCATCCATTCAAAAAGGCAGGTAAACAAATGCTGCATATAATTACTTATATATTTAAGTCTATATTCCTTTCTTTAACTTTCTAAAACATTTTGACTACTATCAATTTTAGATATGGGACATCAGTGGTTCTTCTACCCTTAATATTATTATAGAAGAAAAATGAATAACATAATATTATTATTACTCTAATTTATTAAAAAATTATTGCAAAAAAATGATTACGGTAATATAAAAGATTGCAAAATATTGCAATAAATCAAAATGATCTATGGTGGTTTCTGTCTGTTTTACTAGCGGTAATAGTATGACTGGTGGAAGTGATTGGGATAAAAGGTTAATAGAAACAAAGATACTGCAAAAAAGACTGTTGTATCACCTAGGATGTGCTTGTATGATTGTATCTACAAAGAAAAACTTATATTGAGTCTAAATGAGAAAACGAGAGACACTGATTACAGTATTGGTGAATCTAATGCATTACTATATATATAAGTACAAAACAATATGAGCACTATTTTAATTTCAGAACAAAATATGTAGTACCATATACAAACAAATCAGTGTTCTAACTGTATACATTAGGAACACTTGAAAGTTTTATGAAGTATGCAACAAAATAAATCATTAGAGACGGTTGGCTAAATTTCACTTTTTTTTTTTTTTTTTTTATATTTGCCTTCCTCTGGATTAATTAATAATTTAAAAATAAAAATTAAATTAAAAAAATAATTGATTAATAATTAATTAACAACTAATTAATTAATAACTAATCCGCATATTGCAGATCACAGGAGATCTTAAAAGGTTGAACTTGATGGACTGAAAGTCTTTTTTCAACCTTAATTACTATGGGCCTCATTCTATTAGCGGCCGCAGCCGTTGCGGGGCCGCAAGGACCTGCCGCAAGCTATTCGGCTATTCTATTCCCTTACGGCCGGGGATTCCGGCAGGCTTGCGGCCGGTGCCTTGCTATCTCTTGCGGCCGCTCGCGCCAGAGGAAATCCTTTGATCTAAAACGGCCGCAAGAGTTTCGGCCGTAAGAAATTCCTATTTGCAATTCAATTGCTCCGGGAAACCTCTCTGCAAGGCTAAAAACGAGCCTCAGCTTACTTGCAGGAAAGAGGTCCCGCTAGCACCAATTAAGCACATAAAATAGCTCAAATAAAGCCATCCTGCACTTTGAGAAGAATATAAAGGGATTTTAGGTGTTAGAAAAAATAGCACATAATTATCCTATACTCAAATCCGTAAAATATTTTATTTTTAATATCCGTAAAATATTCATGTAAAAAGTCCAGAGTGCTTGGAGCACCTCAGACCCGCCCACGCCGCAGCCGGAAAATAAACAGTTAATTTGAACTTGGGTTTGGGCTGATGTGCAAGCTTGAGAGTGGGTTCCTTTTAATCCTCATGTCCCCCAATATGCCAATATGATCCCTAGCATTTACAGAGCTGTACAGTGCAGGCTTGAATTTATTTTTGAGTTTTTATATTTCACAGCTTACGGCCGGTTCCAAGATATGCGGCCGGCCGTAAGATGAGATCCTTGCGGGGCCGTATAATAGAATCGCGAGTTAACTGAACCCCTGCAAGGAATCGCAGCCTTACGGCCGATTTACGGCCGCTAATAGAATGAGGCCCTATGTAACTATGTAACTATGTAACTATGTAAGCCATGGGCATAAAAAACATTTCGAAGGAAAGTCTTAATTTTAGCAGACTTTCCTAATGCATAGATGTTGTCATGATGGTCACACCTCCATTACAAAGCTCAATGAGGCTGTTACAGAGAAGTAAGCATGACTTCTAATGGCATGAGTGGGGGAGGTATCCACTACTGAAATCTTTTCTGAATCCACCAATGAGTCAACAAATCCTCCTTTCTCCCTCCACAGCTCTTAAATGCTTAATTAAAATAACCATAACATCCATTTACCCTTCAAGCAAAGAGGAAATGGGAAGATGCAAACATTACACCCTTAATGTGTCTACTAAAAGGAAAATGTAACCTAAATATGCTTCATTGCCCACAGCTTTAACCAGCTGCTAATAATGTCAATTTGTTGCAAACTTCATATATGTTTTTTTTCAAACTGTTCTTTTTTTTCTATATAGAAAGCGCCACTTACAAAGATTGCCTCCCTACCAGTGTATTCATTGGATGTTCTGCGGTTTCCAATGCTATGCTCCCTTACAACCTTTTTGGGGGAAAAATGGTAAAAAACAGGAGCAAAACTGGAGAAAGAAAGGGCTATGACCTTATTGGAATAGAATGATGTTTCACTAAAGACCACAGAATTATTCATACAATAAGGTTTATTTTTTTATTTAGTGAATATTTAGCAAAAAAAATGGTATTTAAAAAAAAAAAATATAATTTAAATGTTAAACTTCCATTTGAACTTTGATGTTTCAGGAACTCAAAGAGCCGATTCTCTTCATCTCCATGGGGTAGAAAAGGATCTGCCCAGTTGTTGTTCCTAAAAATGCTTCCATGTCAGTCTAGGTTTACCTGAGTTTGCCACTGCAGGGATGGAGACAGAAACAGGAGGAGATTTACTAAGGGATCATGGGAGTGTACAACTGTGTAATAACCTGCATTAACCTGTGATCCAACATGTGTTTTACTAAATACTTTTTCTGCTTTAATCCGCTCATCATTATCAAGAACGGCATGTTAATGGTCATTTTAAGGCATGATATGATTGCCATAGTCTGAAAACCCAAGTTTTCAGAATTTACTAAAGATAAATGTTGCTTCAAAAATTATATTACCAATATTCCAACATTAACATAGAACATACATGGCTAAATCTAACTGGCAAATTACATCAACACAAAGAACGATTAAAGTAGTGTAAATTAACTATTATCAATCATCTGGTTTATGGAAATAGTAAACCTTAATATAAATTATGTGTCAGGAGTACCTGTTCTGGTAGACCTCTGGGTCGGCCAAGGAAGGCCACACTGGTTATTCCTATCAATCCACAGACTATAGTAACTCACCGACTAGTTAGGCCACTAGGAAAGATCCAAAGACCACCCAATGTTTTATTGTTTTTTGCAAACTTCTACAGAAAAAAAATCATTAAAACTTTTCCACTGTTATCGCTTCTGTTACTGCATTTACAAACAAAAGGAGCTAATCCAAGTCTTGGCGTTCAGCACCTTTACAAGTTTCTCATCAGCTGAAAGGCTTTTATCAACTCTAAAAAAAAAAAGACAAACAAAAACAAAAGGGAATGATTTTTGTAAATGGACCACAATAAAGATAACATTAGATTAATCAAAAACTATTGGATGCTACCACTATTATGATGTCCTATTTCACATAACCAGAAGAAAAAAAGAAAACAATGTGCACTCCTAATGGTGACAATGATATGAAAAATAAAACTTTACTTTTACTCTCTCAAAGTGTATAATTGTGTGGTATAAACAGAAATGAAAACAAACTATTAGAAGATATTGCACTGAATAAAATCCCACAGGTTCATTTTAAGTTTACACTGAAATTATTGATATCTTGATTATTAAGAAAAAATTAAATCCAAATCCCAGACTAAAGAGGCTATATAACTTCACCTTAAAATTAACCTTGCATAAATTCATAGAAATCTAACATATCAATTGTAAAGTATGTAAGCCTCAACCTAAAAAATGATTTTCAACATCTAGGCTGTCTAATATTAGTAAATAGTCCTCAGAAATATTGCCAAAACTTGCCGAAAGCTGGAATCCTCAGCATTCGTGATATGTAAAAAAAAAACGTAATTGTTTTTAGGAAAATAATGCAAGATGAAACCTTTGGAGGGACCCCACAAAGTATTTACTGGGACATCCGCCTTACTGACAAATTTTGCTCAGACAAACTTTTCCAAAGATAGCATTTTACCTCCTGCACAAAGTACTCTGCTCGGGTTCCAGCATTCACCTCCACCTCTGTGCTGGTTCCTGTCTTCAGTTCCCAGTCTGCTCCTGAGGACCTCTGCTCCCTTTGTCTGCGCCAAGTTTGCTCCTGAGGAACCCTTCTAATGCTGCAATAGTCAACTGCTGCATTGCCTGCCTGTCTCTTAGCTGGCTTCTACAGTGCTTGTGTGTCTTTCTACTGTGGGCTGATCCCTGACGTTGCATAATAACCACTACTGCAGTCTTCTGTCCTGTTTTGCAAAGTTCCACGTGCATCAACTACTCAGTTTGTGAGAACCTCTGGTCCCTTCTCTACAGTACTCTGCTCATGAGTCTGTCTGCTACCTAGCTGTCTGCTTTCAATGCTAAACTGTGCTTTTGAGGTTTGTTCCAGCATATTGACTGATCCAGAATATCAACTTATCCAAGCTATACACACCAAGCTTTGCCTTTCCTTTTTATTGTTTTTGTTCATTAACTTCTAAAAATATCCTCACCCCTGAAGGGTCGGAATTTTTGATGCAGATACCCGGTTCCTGACATTTTCATTAATAATAAATTGTCCAGTTATCTAGCTGAATAATTTCATTTTTTTTTTTTTGCATACACATACAGTTGTGCATGCATCAATGTAAACATCTGTTAAACTGTACATGATAAAAATGGAGTAGATCCATAATGTGACATTGCACGTTATCATGGAATACTACACTGCATCATGGACATAATTGTAATACATGAGGTTTAGTAAATCACATGTAGATTAGAGTAGTGATAATGTGCAATAGTAGGAACATCAGCCTAATGATGATGACAAAACCAGCGATGTAAGTTTTTTTTACAAATTATGTTTTTTTCTCACAATAAATGTAAACGTTTTTTAGACTGCTTTTACTACTTTTCTCCTTAATACGTATTGAACCATTACACTGGCCCTTTAATGTTACTACCATTTATAAACACTTGGAAGGACTGCTATTTCACATACAAACAACAACAACATATACAATTAGGGCCTCATGCAATTGCAATCTGGACAATTGAATAGGACTCTATATAAGCACCGAGCATATTTACAGAAGTTTTTTGTTAGTGAACTTATATCCAAAAGCAAGATCTTCACTAACTAAAAACTTCTGTAAATATACTCTGTGCTTATATAGAGCCCTATTTAATTGTCCAAATTGCAATTGAATGAGGCCCTTAGATATGAAAAGTTTATTAAATAACTCTATCCAAAACTGTAACAGGAATCAAAACAAAAAACAAACAAACAGTACAAGTTCAAGTAGAAAGTAGTAAAACTTTGGTCAGTGGCAAGACACGTATCAGCCTAAATGCCAGTAAATCAAGGCTGTGCAGGACAAAATAGTCTTATTAATCTTCAGAATATATACAGATGTTGGATACAAATGCTTCAATCCTCTAGATGGATATGAAAGACTGTAAAATATAAAAGTAGGAGAGGGACTAACTAGTGTAGTATGAAAATACTATACATTACAATGCCTTGCAAAAGTATTCACCCCCTTGGCATTTTTTGTGTTTTGTTGCCTCACAACCTGGAATTAACATGGATTGTTTGAGGATTTGCATCATTTAATTACAGAACATGCCCACAACTTTGAAGATGTTTTTTTTATTATTATTCTGAAGCAAACAACAAATAGGCCAAAATAACATAAAAAGTCAATGTGCAAACTTTTCACCCCCTAAAGTCAATACTTTGTAGAGCCACCTTTTGCAGCAATCACAGCTCCAAGTCGCTTTGGATAAGTCTCTATGAGCTTGCCACATCTTACCACTGGGATTTTTGTCCAATCCTCCTTGCAAAACTGCTCCAGCTCCTTCAAGTTGGATGGCTTGCGCTTGTGAACAGCAATCTTTAAGTCTGACCACAGATTTTCAATTGGATTGAGGTCTGGGCTTTGGCTAGGCCATTCCAACATAGTTGCATGTTTCCCCTTAAACCACTCAAGTTTTGATTTAGCAATGTGTTTGGGGTCATTGTCCTGCTGGAAGGTGAAGCTCCTACGTAGCCTCAAATCACGCACAGAGTGGTACAGGTTTTGCTCAAGAATATCCCTGTATTTAGCAACATCCATCTTTCCCTCAACTCTGACCAGTTTCACAGTACCGGCTGCTGAAAAACACCCCCACAGCGTGATGCTGCCACCACTGTGGGGATGGTGTTCTTTGGGTGATGTGTTGGGTTTGCGCCAGACATAGCATTTTTTTTGATGGCCGAAAAGTTAAATTTTAGTCTCATCAGACCAGAGCACCTTCCTCCATACATTTTGGGAGTCTCCCACATGCCTTTTCGCAAACTCAAAATGTGCCATTTTGTTTTTTGCTCAAAGTAATGGCTTTCTTCTGGCCACTCTGCCATAAAGCCCAACTCTATGGAGCGTACGGCTTATTGCCGTCCTATGTACAGATACTCCAGTCTCTGCTGTTGAACTCTGCAGCACCTCCAGAGTTACCTTAGGTCTCTGTGCTGCCTCTCTGATTAATGCCCTCCTTTCCCGGTCCGTGAGTTTTGGTGGGTGGCCGTCTCTTGGCAGATTTTATGTTGTGCCATGTTCTTTCCATTTGGTTATGATAGATTTGATGTTGCTAATGGGAATCATCAAATATTTGGATATTTTTTTATAACTTAGCGCTGACTTGTACTTCTCAACAACATTGTCCCTTACTTGTTTGAAAAAGTTCCTTGGTCTTCATGGCAGTGTTTGGTTAGTGGTCTCTCGTCTCGATGCCTCTCGTCTGTCACACAATTTCTCATTTTTCTTTCAGGAGCCTTTTCTATTGTTGAACAAGCCTCCTCTGATCTAAGAAAATTCTGACAGCACTTCCCTTCCTCCCCTGCAATTACTTGCACCTGACCAATCAGCAGCATCTGCTGCCATAATATGTCACCATTACACCAATGTGACTACCGTCTAACACTCTCTCCCATGCTTTAACACAGAACATCAATTACCGTATTTATCGGCGTAAATCACTCACTTTTTCTCCCTGAAAATAGGGGGCAAATGATAGGTGCGTGTTATACGCCGATATTACCTCTCCCCTTCCTCATCCTCAACCTCCCTCCTCATTCTAACCCCCCCCCCCGCATTCTAAACCCCCCCCCATCTCATTTTAAACCCGGTATATGCTAATGACGTAGCGCGCATGTGACGTCACATGCGCGCCGGGTCAAGGAGCGGAGAGGAGGCCTGAGCAGAAGCAGGTAAGTGAGGGGGAGGTATTTTGGGGGTTTAGGTTGAGGAGGGGGGTTTAGGTTGAGGAGGGGGGTTAGAATGAGGAGGGGGGTTAGAATGCGGAGGGGGGTTTAGAATGAGGAGGGAGGTTGAGGAGGGTGGTTGAGCTTGAGGATGGGGGTTGAGGATAGGGGGGTTGAGGTTGAGGAGGGGGTTTGAGGAGGGGGTTTAGGATAGGGGGGTTGAGGAAGGGAATGAGGATAGGGGTTGAGGGGGTTTGAGGATGGGGGTTGAGGAGGGAGGTTGAGAAGGGGGTTGAGGATGGGGGGTTGAGGAGGAAGGATGAGGAGGGAGGTTGAGGAGGGGGTTGAGGATGAGGAGGGAGATTGAGGATGAGGAGGGGGGTTGAGGATGAGGAGGTAGGTTGAGGAGGGGGGTTGAGGTTGAGGAGGGGGGTTGAGGAAGGAGGATGAGGATGGGGGGTTGAGGAGGGGGTTTGAGGGGGGTTGAGGGGGGGTTTGAGGATGGGGGAGTTGAGGAGGGAGGTTGAGGAGGGGGTTGAGGATGAGGAGGGAGGTTGAGGATGAGGAGGGGGGTTGAGGATGAGGAGGGGGTTGAGGATGAGGAGGGAGGTTGAGGAGGGGTGTTGAGGAGGGGGGTTGAGGGAGGTTTGAGGATGGAGGGTTGAGGAGGGAGGTTGAGGAGGGAGGTTGAGGAGGTGGTTGAGGATGGGGGGGTTGATTAGGGAGGATGAGGAGGGAGGTTGAGGAGGGGGTTGATGATGAGGAGGAAGGTTGAGGATGAGGAGGGAGGTTGAGGATGAGGAGGGGGGTTGAGGATGAGGAGGGAGGTTGAGAAGGGGGGTTGAGGTTGAGGAAGGGGTCGAGGATAGGGTGGTTGAGGAAGGAGGATGGGGTGGAGGAGGGGGTTGAGGATGGGGGGTTGAGGAGGGAGGATGATGAGGGGGTTGAGGATGAGGAGGGAGGTTGAGGTTGAGGATTTTGCTTCAAAGTTCTTTATTTGAAATTTATTTATTTTTCCCTGAAATTTTCCCTGACTTACAGCAATGGAAGTGTCGTTTGTTTTATTCTCTGTCACTCTACAATTAGTCTCTTCCTGGTCCTCCAAATCCTTATCTGTAATTGTTAGATTTCTGGCTCCATTTAAATTTTTAATTTGTGAGTTTTCAAAACACTAGAAGAAACATTATGTACACAAGATTTAAATCTAAAAGACAGGACCCTTCCATTTTGCCATATGTTTAATCTTGTATTTTTCTTGGCACCTAACCCCTGTAGTGTGCTGTGAAATATGTTTATGTGTTACAAATAAAAGATGACTATAATGACATATATAGTTCTCAGCAGCGCAGGCTTGCCAAAATCCTTTGGTAACGCAACGTTAAAACTGCGGGCTCGCAAAGCCAAAGGCGCTCCTTGCGATGGTGTATGACTTAGGCATAATACCTACGACACGCGGGACTACAGAACAACTGAAAACTCAAATACACAATTCACAGTGCGAGACCTGTAGCACAAAAAATTACGGCCAGTAAAACATTGAAAAGGAAACCGCCACTTAGAGAAAACAAAATATGACCTGCAAAAAATACGAACTTAACGGCCGAACCGCGCACATCCAAAAACATAACATACCAGAAAAACGAACCCTAAACACGCAAAACACCTGCAGGCACGAACGACTTTTAGCCAGGAACATACAAGGTACAAAATACACTATTAGGAATGACGGAAAATGGTTGAGACCCGCGTAACACATAACACTCGCCGCCATTTTACAACACCACCTTAAAACTAATAAAATTACCAATCTAAAATACTGCATTACACAAATAAACAAATGGTTTAGCCTTGTGCATGCAGCCTATTTACACTGCACACTTCACACATTGCTGACACTTTCTCCTCAGATCACCAACAGTCCAAATGTACATTGTATGCTGCAGAAAAACAAAAGCGATTGTTAGCTCTTCAGCATATTCATTCCTGGATATATTCATTACAACTAGGTAAAGTATATTCATTTATTATTTAATTAATTAATTAATTAATTAGTTATTATAAAAAAATATATTTATATAAAAAAAATCAGAGCAGAGGAGAGACTCGCTTTGCCAAAGGCGCTCAGCGCGGAGCTAAAAATGAGCGCTGTAGGTGCTCAGTGGAGCAAAAGTAGACAAGGGGAGAGGCTCGCAATGAGCGCTGAAGGTACTCAGAGGACTAAAAGCCTTACATTGTGTTGCAAAGAACATTACCTGTCTTACAATTTTATTGCCGTCATTTTTTGACGGGCATGTCGCTAGTAATAATAATAATAATAAAAGCAGGGCCATCCATACTTTTGCCATGTGTTAAAATTGTTTTGGTTTGTATTTAACCCATGTACAGCACTACTGAATATGTTGGTACGTTAAAAATAAAGGATAATAATAATAATAACTTATAAATAAAACCTGCAAACAAAACGTATATATTTTACTTAATAATGCTGAATTTAAAGAGCTTATATTTCTTATAAGCATTGCATTTACTCTACCTAAAAGTTAATAGATCAAAAAGCCAACCTAGATAACCATAATTCTATCCACATTGCAACATAACATGAGACAACCCCACTTAAAGGTCATAAAGGAAGTTAATAAAATGGCCTCCTGACCTACTCTTTGTCTTAACTTACTTCCTATACTCAAACGAGCTAATTTCATGTATCAGTGATCATCTTATCACTATATAGCAAAGTAAAAAATGTGGAGATGGTGAGCTACTGACATCTGGTGGATCACTTGTAAATTGCACAATGAAAAGACATTTTATATTTATGGTTACATTAAAACTTCTTAAATTAATTAATTAAAAGATTCTTAAATGAATAAAAATACTAAATAAATGCATCTAAAACATTTACATGTTAATAAGTGATGTGCAAAATTGTGATGACCTGAAGTATAATAATATTTAATGTTAAATAACAAAAATACATTAGTATGTAACATTTATGACAATATAGAGTTGGTATTACAGTATACTAAGTACAGCAGGAGTAGGCAAGTTGGGTCCTGGAGTGCCACACACATGCCTGGTTTTGATGATAACCCTGCTGCGCACTGGTGAGTCAATCACTTATTCAGTCAAGAATATCTTTAAATCCAGGCTTGTGTGTGGCCCTCCAGGACTGAACTAGCCCAACCCTGATGTACAATCATTTAGTAAATAAAAATGTGTAATCTTGATGAGTGCTGGAAGGAATATTTAAATATTCTCAGTGTGCTAAATCCTTACTGGGGATAGCACCAGATATACAATAATATATCACATTGTGTAACAGTATGAAGTGCACTAAGTGCTATAAAAGAAAAAACATTAATGAAAAATAAAGTTTTGTAATCTGAACGTATGTGTCAGGTTACATATAATAAATAATTAGAAATACTGTGTGTCCTAAATATAGTGCTATGCACAGTGCATCTTCAAATACCAAAAACAGAACTTAATAGTTAAAAGGAAGCAGTGGGAAATAAGAAAAGTGTGGTGTTATGATTAGCAAGGTTGGGCTTTTGCTTTATTAACTTTTAAAAATAGCAAATACATTTTTCGAATGAAATATAAGCTCATGTGAGTCTGTGTCCTGCTGGTTTCACTGCTGGTTTCACTGCTGTTCCTGTCTGACAAGCTATACCTGCACCAACAATCAACTGTGCTCCGGTATTCCACTACCTGTGAGCTGTTCCTGCCTTTGGTTCCCTGTCTGCTTCTGAGCACCTGCTTCAAGTGTCTTTTACTTTTTTGCTGTTTGCTGCATTGCCAGTCTGATTCTTGTTCCAGCACATGGACTAATTCTATCACTGGAATTATCACATATAATAGTTGTCAAACTGCGATTCGTTGTCATGTTTGCGAACATTTTAATTGTCTTCTCTTTTCCTTTTTCCACTGTTAACTTTTACTTCTTTCCTTATTACCCATACTAAGCCTTATTAGTTATTCTTGACTATGTTTCTGCCTCTCCCACTCTCTTTTAATTGTAAGTTTGCAAGTTTTCAGTCTTGTTGGGTGAGTTGGGAACAAGCATTATGTAAGTAAGATTTTAGGCTCAAAGACAAGGCCTTACATTTCCATAATATTAATATTGTATTTTGCTTTGTACTTAACCCCTGTATAGCCCTATGGAATATGTTATCACGTAACAATAATAATAATAACTGCAGATGAAATTTAGAACAAATCACTTACCTTAAACACCTGCTTCTCACTGGACCCAGGTCTACTCCAGCTGAGGTAAATATCTACTGCTACAATGTTTTCACTGCTAAATTTAGACTGTGTATTTTGTATGTTTTTGTTAAATTTAGTAGAATTATCCTCTATTGGTCTAAACAAACGCCATACAGCCACATTCTTCTCTCATAGCTGGACATCCAGGAATCAGGAGCCGGTGTAGCAGCCAGTGACAGCTGCGCACGCACTACAAATCCCAAAGATGTTTGGTCAGCTCCAGTCACTTTCCCATCCATGGACCCATTTATTAATGGATTTAATTAAGCTCTTCCTTGCTTCCACAAGGAATACAGTTATTTCGGTTGTTGTCAATAGATTTTACCAGCAAGCTCATTTCATACCACTTACCACGTTGCCTTCCTTGGCAGTGGTGGAACCATTCCTCAAGGAGATCTTTTGGCTCCATGGTCTTCCCTCTGAAATCCTCTCAGACTGAGGGGTACAGTTCATATTACAATTCTGGAAAACCCTTATGAAGAGATTACAGATTTGTTTGGTTTACTCTGGATGCCACCCTGAAACTAATGGTGTGACTGAATATACCAACCAGGGATTGGAACAGTATCTATGGTGCTTCTCCTCGGCTAAGCAGGAAGACTGCATGGACATCTTACCCTTAGCCGAATAGGCAAATAACAATACAAGATATGACTACATAAGAATAAGTCCATTTTACTATGGGGTATCATCCTCCCTCCATTCTGATGACCAATATGCTCACTGGGTATCCTACTGAGGATCCTCAACAGATCTGGTCTATTGTCAGGGAAGCTCTAAAAAAGGCCACTGTTAACCAAACAAAGTATTAGGGCGGCGGAGGCAGAGACCATCCAAACTTTCAGGATGCCGGTATAAATGTGCTTATGCACTAAGCGTGATATATTGTCCCATTGCAGCCCATTGGCTCATTGCAGATTGAAGCCAAGGTTGGCTCAGTGGCTTACAGGTTGGTGCTGCATCACCCACTGTGAATCTATTGAGTTAGCCACGCAACGCTCCTCAAACCCTAGATTGAAAGCAGTTATCCACGCTCTTCTCCACTCTTTTTATTGTGGTTGGACTTGAAGAATTTGTTTTAGGCAGAATTCTCATGGAGTGGAAGGGACATGGATCAGGTCGCTCTGCGTATCTGATATCCATGCTCTGTATTTGGTTCAAAAGTTTCATCAGCTACACTCCTCCAAGCCATACAGAGACCATATGGAGTCTGGTCATCAGAGGAGGAGGACTATTAGGATGCTCCTCAGAGTAGATAAAGGAAGGCCCAGCTGGTACTTCTCGTCAATCCACAGTCTGTAGTGGCTCACAGTCTGAGTAGTCTGCAAGAGAGAACTAGTAAAGATGGGTCTGCTCCTCTGTATTATTACTTCGCCCCAAAGCCACTGATAGGTGCTGGGACTCTGCCCATCGATTTCAAGTAAGACCTGTAAGATATGGGTGAGCAAGTGCCAGTTGGAAGGCTCTGTTGTGCAAATCGTGTTGTGAGACTGCGATCTGCTGGTTTCATGTCCTGTCTGACAAGCTTACCTAACCTGTTCTGCTCCAGTATTGCACTACATATGTGCTGTTCCTGCCTTATGTCCCCTATCTGCTTCTGAGGGCCTCCTTCAAGTCGTTTGCTGCAGTAGCTGCCTGATTCTAAGACTGCCTGTCCATAGCTGTCTGGTATAGTGCAGTCTTTGCCCCTGCTATTTGCCCCAGCACATGGACTGATTCTAGCACTGAAATTATTTTTTATTCTACAGATATAAAGCTTTGCTGTCAAGTTTTGTTGTTATTAGTTAATACATTCTAGATGGTACCTCAACCTGAAGGGTCTCAATTAAAGTTCTGTGTACCCTGACATTTACAGACCTTTTTGATTTTATGTAACATATCCCTGAAGAAGTCCTTTCTGAGTACACTTTATAATAAATAGTATTTGTGTGCTACGCTACATTTGTACTACACTACCTTTTTGCTCTCCTGAATCTCCCTTCGATATATTACAGGAGTCAAAACAAAATGATGTCTATTATATTAAAACTTTCCATCTGGCAATTTGTAGAGATACTGTTTTTGACTTTTTAACCAAAGGTCTAGAGTCTTTTATGGGATTTTGAGAAAGTCTGGGTGCCATGGATATAATTTGAATGTGTAATACAGGAAACATTAGATAGTATATTGTTATAAAATACACTAGGCAATATCCTGATGTATTCACATGATGCCTACAATAAACCACTATACTGTGAAATGATTTCATTATAGTAATCCTATAATAAATGATCTTTCTGAAAAAAAAACAGCATTTCATTGTAAAGAATTTTCACATGTTTCTCTTCAGCTGAAATTAAAACAAAGGATTAGCAATTCTAGTAAATAAGGATCAGAAATATATTTTATGTATTGCAAGGAACATTAAATCCCAAACTGCTACAATTGTAAATGTTTATGCACTTAATGCAGTGCTAGTATGCAATATCAAATCTATTCAGCAAGTTGTCCTAACTTTGAACAACCGCAGCTGCCATTCAGCTGTGTTACAAATGAGGCTGAGATTGCTAAACTGTAATATTTGCCTTTTCGACTGTTTGAAAAACTACTAGTTTGTCTATTAATATCTCTTGCACAGTGTTCTTCTATAAGATCACTCCTTTTAACAATACTGAAACTGTCAAATAAGCTGAAAGCAACCAGCCCTGAAATATGTTTAAAAATGTTGATCTGTATAAAGGCATTTGTTAGATGCAATATTTCTTACCACCTCATGGCCTCCCTCTTCCCTTATGAACCTGTGTTAATCACATGCACTGTCTATGCATTTTTAACCATTTATGTATGCATGTTTATTAATATAATTAAACACTAGGAACTTGCCCGTCACTTGGCGCTCATTGAATTCCTCTCCCCCGTGTACTTCAACTTTCCTGCTTTGCTCTGATCACCTTTGGCGCTCATCGCAAGCCACACACTGAGAGCCTTTGTTGCTCATCGCGGGGCTCGCAATGCGCCTTCAGCGCTCATTGCTAGCGCCTCCCGCTCACGTTGCTCATTGCGAGCCTTTCATCCTCAATGTTTTGTGCTTGGGAATGCCATGTGTCTCTTTCTACCATCTCTTCCCTGTGTGTTTCTCCTCAGTGTGTCTGCTGTATGTTTGCGTGTTACGCGCTGATGGTTTTATTTTCATAGTCCTGCGTGCCTGGCATTGTCGGTGTGTTACTGTCTTCGCGGTCGTGTATTTTCTAAGTGCTGCGTGCTTTGTTCAGCCTCGTTTTCACCCAGTTTCAGAATTTTTACGATTTTCGTCCGCCATTTTTTTCCTTGCTTAGTCGATCTTGGATTGACGAAAAATGTCAAATATGGCTTTAAATCGCTTGCAAACTCACTCTCATGCTGGTTCTCCCCCTGTGCTGTGTATGAGTGTTTTATTGTTTTTGTTAAATTGTTTTGCTGTTTTTTGGGTTTTTTAGAGTTATGCTCTCGGCTCTCAGTTGCGACCCTCGCAAGTAACGCGTGCTCGCAGTGCAATGAGTGTCTTCGCCGCTCATTGCAGCCTAAGTCCTGCGTGCCTCAACGGCACGTCTCGCTTTGGGAGGATTGCAGTGAAATGAGCGCCTTTGGCGCTCATTGCAGCCTAAGTCGTGTGTGCGTCGACAGCTCGCCTCACTTCGTGAGGCTCGCAGTCGACTGCTCTCCTTGCTTTGCAAGGCTTACAGACGTCCCTCGCTTTGTGTTACCAACATCGCAAACGTCACCAATATCGCAAGATCCACAACTATATATGTGATTCTTTTGGACTATCATGTCTATTAATTCACTTTTATATGGTTTATGTAAATGAAGGATTCCTGAACACATGAGGAACATTAATAATTATATATTAACAAATGGATTTTCTACTCATATAATAACATCATAATAAAAATACTAGTGGAGTGACCATTCAGGCTATAGATGTGGTAAAACGATCCCTAAGAAGGGGAGATAGATTAAGACTCCTGAGAAGGAGAGAAACTGAGTGGATCTACAAGATGGGAACTCTGGAGCCAGAGGGTCTAAACAGAGAGATAGACTTGTCAGCATTTATCTAGAAAAGATCAGCACAGTCCCTATTATGTAGCCACGTTTTTGTTTCAAGTAACAGTTACCAACCATACACTAGGGGCCTCATTCAATTGCAATTTTGCCAATTGAATAGGGCTCTAAATAAGCACATAGTATTATTTTTTTAAATACGTTTTTAGTTAGTAAAACCTTGCTTTTGGATAGATGTTTACTAACTAAAAACTTATTTAAAAAATAAAATGTATGTGCTTATTTAGAGCCCTATTCAATTAGCCAAATTGCAATTGATTGAGGGCCTAGGTATTTTTAGTACTATTCCTTATTCGTTCTATTCACTATTTTTAGTTTATTTATTTGTCTGTGTATTACTTTTTCGTTTTCCTAATTTATTTTGCTATATGAAATTCCTTTTCATTATCATTCAAATGTTCATTTCATTTATCATTCTTATATTTTACAATTTTTTTATTATAATCTTCATTAATGCTATGCTGTTTATTATTATATTCTTTACTGTCTAATCAGCTATTTGGTCGTACATTTTTAAATATTTATTTATTTACTTTTTGGTGCATATATTTCCCAACTTTTAGTATTATAATTATTTTATTGCAATGAGATATGTATATGTATGCATGTACAGTATGTATGTATATATATATATATGTGTGTGAATATATATATATATATATATATATATATATATATATATGAGTGAGGTAGCCGTGACTGTCCAGTAATCC
This sequence comes from Discoglossus pictus, assembly GCA_027410445.1. Classification (NCBI taxonomy): domain Eukaryota; kingdom Metazoa; phylum Chordata; class Amphibia; order Anura; family Alytidae; genus Discoglossus; species Discoglossus pictus. Next base: position 357,963,578 of record CM050165.1, read on the forward strand.
AGATGAATAATCAGAGTATTGCAGTATATAGTGATAACTTTTTTATTGGACAAACATATTCATAGGTTTCATGACGAGCTTTCAAGAGCGTTCCTCTCTTTGTCGAGTCAGAGTATTGACTCTGACTCGACAAAGAGAGGAACACTCTCGAAAGCTCGTCATGAAACCTATGAATATGTTTGTCCAATAAAAAAGGTATCACTGTATACTGCAATACTCTGATTATTCATCTATATATATATATATATATATATATATATATATATATATATATATATATATATATATATGTACTGTATATATGTGTATATATATTTTTTTCATCATTGTTTTACTTTATTACAATCATTTATTATCCACACACAATTATGTGTCTGTGGATTTGGGATTATGTAAATGATCCCCTTTGACTGTATTCATGGGGGTTTACCAAGTAGTAAGCATTTTATACTAACCAGAAGTTCGATTGTGATCACTTCCTGTTTGTGTTGCTAGGCAGATTTTTCCAAGTAGTATGCATTTTACACACAACGGAGGTTCGATTGTGATCACTTCCAGTTTGAGTTGCTAGGCAGATTTTGTGAAATGAGACAGTAAGGAAGGTATATTAGGAGAAGCTGTGAACGTTCCCTCTTCTTTTTTATTTCCAATTGCCCACACATTTTTATTTCTAATTGCCAATACGTTTAGATACCAGGTAGGGTGGTCTATATCCACCAATGAAGTTTTAACTTACTATTACGTTGACTTCCTGTTTACACTAGTGAAACAGGAAGTGATGTTTTTTGTGATATTATTTTTGAATTATTTGATAGGCCAGTCTACCTCTCCCTTGAGGAGGTGGGGTATTGAGTCATATGACTATTTGGCACCATTTTCAGGTATTTAAGCCTTTTATACCGCCATTTAATTTTATTGAAGGTCTATATAGGCCTACATTTATAACTAATAGCCTTTTACCATTGAGAAAGCTCAGTCTATTGATCAAAACGCGTTTGGTCTTTTTGTGATTTTATCTTGCCATTTTCTGCATATATCAGCGTCCTATATACTCTGGCCCTTTGGATTGTCCAACCAGCAGGCTACCATCTATTTTTGGACTTTACTGATATGGACACCTGATATTTCAACTGAGAATTGCCTGCTTTTGGAACCACAACTGAGCTGGACTTATGAGGACTATAGCTGATATATAAATGATACAAATACCTCATATGACTGAGGTCTTCAAATGTGAGTGCTTTGATTGTTTTTATATTACTTCCTGATTAAACTCCTTTTATTGCACCATCTGGCGGTGTGCGCTTCTCTCCCCCATTCCCTTTTTTATCATTTATTTAAACTACCAACATTCTTTAATGTATTTTTGATTTATTTTACCATAAGTAAGGATTTAGTATTTATGCTCTATTTCATTTGAACTGCAATTATATTACAATTACAAACTGTTCTAATGGCGGCTCATTATAGGAGGGATATCTCTGTGCCAACACTGTTTCGAGGACGGGAATAACATAGCTTCTCTTTAAGTTTTTGAATTGAGATACTCCTCTACAAAATTTCTTTCTATTCAGGATTCTAGGAGTTGTAGTCAAATAATCAACTCCAGGCAAAATAAACACAACTCCTATGATACTTTTTAAACCATGGTATCGCTCTAACGAACCTTACAGAAGCTATTTGCAATTAAGATAATGCAGTAGATACACATTCTCCCGTTAACATTTCATCCCATTAACAGTATGAAAGCCCATTAATACATTTGTCATCCACAAATAAAATGCATAATTTCCTTTGTTTGACATCAGGATCAATGTGCATGTGTTTATGGGTAATGTGAACAGTGTAATCTGTCTGGCCTTGGTACCACCCATATAGCAGTTAGATGTGATATCAGCATGACACAACTATTCCATGTAGATAGTGATAGTACTTTTTGCTAAAAGATTGTGTTCACAGTAAAACATGCCTTGTCGTATTACACATCCTCAAAATATTCCGGAAACACTGATTGAACAGGACAGAATCATTATGGTTATCACTGCTCATAGATTACGTTCATGTTAATTGGTTTATTGTAGTGTCCAGAGCAAAAACAATGTACTAACAGCTTATGATTGTTCTTACACCTCCTCCTATTCCTATGATCTATTTGGGAATCAGCATTAATGTATGAAAACACACTGTGTGTGGAATTGATTAGTATCACATGATCCATGATTTCTAGATTCTGTTTAATATAGCAGATGGAGACCATATGGTTGCTGTATGCGCATTAATGGTTATTTCTAGGAAATGGAGTGTAATATGATGTTCCTATTTCACATCAGAATTTGGTTACTGTGGTGTCCTGACCACGTGACCCTAGTAGATGCAATGTATTATCCTTATGATGCTGTCTAACATTTAACCCTTTAGGTATCCCTTGTTGGCCAACAGCCTCTTGCACTTCGCGTATCCGCCTACACCACACCCATGATATTAATGCACAGTCTTGTCCATTTTGATTGTGCTCTGTGTATGAAATAAAGCTTTGTTAAACCGTTCTCACAGTGTATTTTTTGTGTTTTCAATGGTTGTGGTTATGGGACATCCACATACATCCCATTTGTATCACATTCCTATGTCTGTAAACTAATGAGCCCTAGTTACTATGCAATAGATTAATACATATAATAATATCATAAGATATCCTATAATAATATACATAATATAAAAAAATTAATAAATGGTTAATACACATGACCAATTTGTGATACTGTGGAGTATCAACATTCCCGTGAAGGCCTGATAGGAATATGACAGGTGATACTGTGAATACATTGACAGCCAAACACTTAATGGGAGGTCATCATGGCACATGGCCACCAGCAATGGCGTGGGACTTTCCAGGATGTCCATCGTGGAGATTGTACGTGATGGAGGTGAGTTGGCTGTTGATCCACATGCCTCTGTTCAGCCTCCATTTGTTTTTGTGGTCCCTCCTGATGGGTTAGTGTAGATTAATATCGTGTATGTTCCCCGTGGTCCCCTTCAGCATTGCTAAGTGGTTGTGGTGAAGGGACTTGTGTACTTCAGTGAAGCTGTGAGTTATACCATGTAGGGTCACTCTAGGTGGGCAGGTCATAGCAGAGCGGTCAGACAAATCAGTCAACTGGAGAAGGAACTGGCAACCCACTCCAGTATCTTTGGCATGCAAACCTTGTGGAACAGTACAGGCAGAGACCTAGCTAAATGTGCTGCAGTCCATAGGGTCACAGATAGTTGAACACGACTGAAGGACTGAACACCGAATATTAAAATGTTCCCCTAGTAGTTGATATATGATATGATGTGGCAGTGTAATTTGGCCACTATTTGTTTCCCCAATGTAGATGTGATGAGTGAGATGTATATGCAATTATATTTATATTCCAGGGTACACATTAGAGCCTCTGTGAGTGAGAATGGGTTAATATGACAAGCAGTTTCATGTTTTGGTGCTGCTATTTAATCAGTTAGTGTGTCTTTAATTGCTTTCTGCATGTTGCAGCATGGCTTTTCATATTGGCATATGCATGACCATTCCAACATATTTTTAAATGCCTATTTTTTATTCAGGGATTGTTGTACTAGTAATTGTAATTCCTTTCATTGCTTTCCCCATATTTAAAAGTCCACTGGTGTGTTTATATTGTATTTTACAGTGTTGAGAACCCTTTGCGGGTCCTATTTGGAGGCAGTAATATTTTGGGTCCATTAGCCATTTAAGGGTTTGAATGGCAGTGCATCCTTGGGGATTTAATTTAATAGCTATTTGCAATTGTTACATGGGCTACGATTTCTACAGTTGGAGCAATTTAGTAGAGCTGTATCAATAGCAAACAGCACCACATCAGATCAGAAAACCAAACATGATGGCATTGTGTATTTGTAGTTATAAGTAGAGGGAGGGCTGGGGGAGGAAACAGACAGACTTCCAGAGCCATTGTTTGATTACTGGATAAGATTGACATTGACACCATACCCTATCCTTCTCACAGGCCCAGAAGCAATCTCCTCGTTAACTTTGCTCTTAGATTGCAAGTTTTCAAACATATTTTTTATTTTTTCATTGTGTTGTTTGTATTTCACAAATTCATTGAATGTGAGAAACTAACTAACAGAGGATATCTTAAAGAGTGACAGCACTGAGCACTTTAAGTGTCCCTCAAATGTGTAATTTGCATATACCTGCCCAAATTCCTAGATTGCAATAGAAACATTAATTTTCTTGGTATTTTGTGCTGAAAACTGGTTTTAAAATGTGCTTTAGTCATGGAAACATACACCCAAATGCATTCCTTATAAAAGGGTCATGCATTTTTTAACTCACACATATGTAATGAGAGATTTGTAAAGATAAACAGAGACAGAGGATGTTCCAAATAAAAAATACATTTTTAAGAAAGAGCAGTAACAGTTTCTAAATAAATATACATAATAATAAATATACAAAGATACAAAATACAGAAAAATTAAATTTGAAATCCAAAATAAGGAGGTAAATGAGAAAGGAACAAAAGGTTTCCTAATCTATAATTGTATAGTTTCTCTATAAGGGCCATATTCAATGAACTACTTGCAAATGCCTTACACTCATAAATTTGGCTTTGGGTGTTTTTTTGTATAGATGTTTAAATGCATTATATTGACTTAAGAATTCATTAGTGCCAATAAGTAATATTTGCTGAATATGTAGCAATATTAAGAGTGATTTTAAGTGTGTATAAATTTACGAATTGGGCAATTGAATCAGACCCTAAGAATCCCACATTTCACAATCAAATAAGATATTGAAAGAATTGAATTAACTAGTTCCAGTTCTAATTCTATTTCTATTCATAATTTAGATTATTTCTTTCCATCTAGGTATATATTTTTGTTTCCATCTTCTCATAATAATCAATTTAGCAAGAAGACAGTGCGACACTAAAAATGTTTTAGGTAGGGGTATCGTTTCTGGGAACCTGTGAAATAATAGTTTCTGGATCAGCTGAAAATGTTTCATTAAAGGTATATGCAAGTGTGCTGGGTTATGAATGCATCTAACAGAGGGGAATTAGTAGTGTATGATTACATTTATTTGCATGCACTATGTTTTTCTAGCTTTGTATTTAAAAAAAATGTTGGAGGTGGATTTTTATACCCCCAGGATTGATCTGACAAATTATAATTGGACTGAAACCAAACATTTCAGTTTCCTCTTCTAATCTGTCTTTTAGGCAAATTAGCATCTATGTTTTATTTATGGTCCTGCAAATTTGAGGAAGAGAACGTTCAAAGTCTCTGCATGTGTCTCTGTGTGAGTGAGTCCATGCAATTCACTGGGGCTGCAAGAGATCTCAGGGGCAATTCACTGGGGCTGGGGGAGGTAATAGGGCAATTCACTAGGCCTGGGAGAGATCACAGTGGCAATTCACTGGGGCTGAGAGAGATCTCAGGGGCAATTCACTGGGGCTGGGGGAGGTAATGGGGCAATTCACTGGGGCTAGGAGAATGGGATGGGGCAATTAACTGGGTCTGGAAGCGAGCACAGGGGCAGTTCACTGGGGCTGGGGAGGTTTTGGGCTAAATCACTGGGGCTGGGGGATGTGATGGGGCAATTCACTTGGGCTGGGAGAGGTGATGGGCCAATTCACTGGGGATGGGAGAGATCACAGGGGCAATTCAATTACATTTTAAATAAACTTATTTTCAAACATCAGTTGATAAGTTCATCAAGGTGTGTAAGGTACTCAGTCCTTTTCGTTTTTAAATTCACCACCATAACTCCAGTGGTGGCTACCAACTGCTATATGGCGCTGCCAATGTTTCAGTGCCGATTTCATAGTATTAGGGTCAGATAAATTGTTAAAGAGTTATGGTAAAATATTGGCAGTGCCATCTAGCAGCTCCTTGCTGGAACTGCTGCCAGCACAGTCATAAATGGAAAGATCCAGGTACTCTGCTGAATTGGCAGTCATAAAAGGTTAGACACACGCTTATGTCTAGATAGCGCCAGAAGTTTTTTATTGGCTAGAGAAGTTTTCTAAATTTTAGTTCACTCTTTTTCAGTTCAATCAAACAAAACAATTCCAGATTTGTTAAGTGTGCCTTTAGCGAGCTACTTTTCTCTAAATAAAAATGTTTAAAGGTTAAAAGCTTCTCAGATTTCTAAGAGTTGGTCTCTGTTGAATTATCCCTTACTGTCATAAAAATGTAGTCCAATATTAAGTATGTGCAATGAATTATTAAGAAAAATGGAGGGTAGGATCATTTTTTTAGACTTTAGCAGAAACCGTGAAATATAGATGTGTAAAATGCCACAGAACTCAGTGAACTGACCACACTCAAACTCAATTACTGAATATAGAAACATTTATTTTAAGGCATTTTATACAAAGAAAATATTAACTTCACATGCATTTTGTATGTATGAAAAAGACTTAAAATTTAGAATTTTATATAATACATAAAATATTGCAAAACATGGACATTCAGTAATCTAAGTAGTTAAATGATCAACAGCTGTTCAAAATATGTGTTGAGTTTTCTTAAATTAGTAAACAGTTAATATAACAAGATTAATAAACTCACTTGCTGATACTCTAAGATGACACTCACTAAGCTTTGCAATAACCTCAAAGCAGACTGATGAAGATTGCAATCTGTGTTCCTTATGGGGAAATTGTCATTATCACCTAAGCAATTATCATTTAACACAAGACTAGAGCAGGGGGTCCAGTTCCCGTCCTCAAGGCACAAGAAAGATTCTAATACATAAGAATAAGTATCTTAATCAGAACAAATAAGCAACTGATGAGCATAATTACAATCAAATCTGGATATGGACAAAGTCCTAAACTTTAAAAGCTGCATTTATTTTTCTAGGTTCTTCAGCAGCTCATATTAATTAACTTAAAGATTTCTTCTAACAATAAAAGCCTAGAGGCAAAACTTTTAGACATATATTTGAATGTCTAAATGCAATTGTTTTAATGTTTAAGGGTCATGAAAGGTTTCTGGATTTCACTAGGAATGTAATACACCTTTTTACTTTTGTGTACTTTATTTGGTCCTTGCCCTCTTCACCTTCGCAACATCTGACAGCTGCAATCCGACCGCCAACAGATGACTCTGCCGATTTTCATATAAGGCACTCTGACAGAAGAGGCTTTGAGCTATGAGAGGCGCTGTCGACTCAGCACAGTCGAGTTGCACCACTTCGGAGGTGAGAATAGTTATTTGCCTTACAACAAAGAGGACGGCGCCCTCTGCCAGATGGCTCATGTAACCGCAGCTGTCAGTGCTGCCGAAGAAGGTGAAGAGGGATAGATCACTTTATTTTATTAACAAGCACTTTAAATCTGTTTTTTTTTTTTTTCTGTCATCTTACAAATAGCTCCTACTTCGTTAATCCCCTCTGTCTTTCATAAAGACAAGTTACTTTTAATTACAGGGGTTGCATTGTCTCATAGTAACCACTCAGTTTCATCATTCCACAAACATACTGCTTGAGAGAGGTCACTGACAGGCTTATTTGAAATACTGCACTTCACAGTGTGTATTTATGAGCTGTACAAGTGATAAGAGAGGAGACAGAAACAGGTACACATTGTATGATTATAGGAAGAAAAAATATAAATTATAAGCACTTTGTAATAAAATAAAGTACATAACATTAAATAGATACATACATAGGTATATTATATTCCTAGTGATAACCAAAAATGATCCCTTGGAGTCTCAGGGTGCCTCCCTGGCTGGTCATGTAATGCAGCTGCAATCTAGTTTCCCTTTTCTCTATGTGATGCATACATGATTTCTTGGTAAAGCTAATTATAGGCCGGGAGTCAAACGCATGTGTGTAAGCAAGATGGCAACATGATGAGGTACTATTCAAGATACTTACAGATATGTACACCCAACTCTTTTCTTTACAAATATTTGTTTGTTTGTTTTTCTCTTTCACTTGCACTTTTCACCTTTTATACATATATATATATATATATATATATATATATATATATATATATATATATATATATATATATATATATATATATATATATATATGAACTTGTGATAAGAGAACCCAGCAATGTGAATCTAGCCATGTCTCTGAATTTATTTTGAAATGTAAGAAGTAAAAAGCAAAACGAAATCTGGTAGTGAGCCAGACCAATGACACTTAATTGAATAAAAATATAATATTCAGATTATACAAAAACATGTTTACATAACTATTTTAAAATAAGAAATTAAAAACACAAATTTTATTTTTGGTAACAGCATTTTGTAACAGGTTACAAACATTTATACCTTCATGTAAGCCTTCATGTGAGGCTCCGATTACAGCTGAACATGATTTGGGCTTTTAAAAGCATGTCTATAAACCCATGAGATCACTAATACTTATTCACTGTTATAGAAGGTGCAAAATACATTTGTTTTTTTTTATATTGTGTACTTCTTTCTATCATGATGTTAGTAATGATCTGAAGATCAGTAATAATCTAAATGAACGGGGGAACCCCAGACAGGCCAAGATGCAAGTGTAACATGGTCTGAACAGACATGAGTCCCCCAATTTGTTAAATCCTTATCAACCTCAACTGTATTTACAGTGTTATACTTTCTTGGGTATTCTGACAAGAGTTTAAGGAACCACTGATTTATTTTAATAATTTGCCAACACAGATTTAACACAAGTTAAAATGTACCAGGCTAGGACATATACTACAAATATAGTTATATTTATTGGTCCATACTATATATTGGCAATATCTAGTTTGACTTTACTTATATTCATATTCTACAATCTAACATGGCAAATATGTGCTTGTACTTCATGCATTTTTACATACAATGCTATTTACACTGTGAAAACTACACATCCACAGACTGATTCTATTCCCTCCTTTAATCAGTAACTGTATTATCCCTATTTACGAATAATCGCACTCACAGCAATCAATCCAGATCACACTTGAATTGAGCAGGATTGTGGTTTTTCATTACAGACATGCAGGCAAATATGTTAGTATAGTTGAACAAATGTAAAGATAAACATTCACTACCAGAAAACAATATTTTTGCCAATTATATATATATATATATATATATATATATATATATATATATATATATATAAATAAAAAAGGAGGAGAGAAAGCCAATACACGTAGAAAGGAAAATATGACACAAGTAGAAAATATACAATCACGTGAAGAATGTAACACATTTAATTTGACAGGTGAATGCATTCACGCCTCATATGATAGAACTACAGATTAAAATATTTTTTATAGGTGATGACGGCAGGTATATCACTGTAAGTGTCAAGATAGGAATGTACAAAGAAATAGAAGTCCCTCATAAAAAATCATTGAGAAAATGCTACCTACTTATGAAACCTTATGATAAACGTAAAAAAAACTGCACACATTGAATGACCCTGGTTACTTTTTATGAAAAAGATTTGTTTAATGATTATGAACCAAAACATCTTGTTTTACTTTTTCTCTTGTGACCAATACAGTATAAAGCACCACTGAATCAGTTCAGCCACTTGATAGGGTTCACTATCTTGTGTTTATTGGTAGTATCTTCATATTGGCACATTAAAAGTACATTGAATACATCTTTTAAATTGTGGTTATGACACATTTTCACATTTTAAATCATTTAACAAACCAGAAATGACAGAGTTATCTTCAGGATTAAAACATGTATCTTTACCAATCAGACCATTTTCAAACTTTGTGCAACATGGCTCCTAAAGCATTATGATACATTTTAGTTTTTAGTTCTGAAGATAATGCTTGGTTATTTCTGATTTGTCAACTGATTTTTAGAAGTTAGTCCTCTTAATAGTGCCAGATTAAATTTGATTTTAGATTGTAAATCATCTGTCATACGCACCATAAACGCATACACCTGCTGTGGACTTTTCCTAAAATGGAGGTAGTGTAAAAAGAGGTAAACGATGATTTGTGATATTTTGTTGACATTTGTTTTGTTTAAAAAATATATAAAAAGTGGCTTCCTGACACAAACCTGAGTTATTGTTTTAATATAAAATGCTTATTATTGTAAACTATTAACTTTTGTATGTTTTATCACTGAAAATTTAAAATATCTGTAAAAAGGTTTCACATAAAAAATTTTAAAATAAAACTGGCTCTTGTGAATTTTGTAAATCCTTCAGACGTTATTTCTTGTCCCCGGTCTGTTCAAAAAACATGAAATCCTGTGAAAGAAAGAAAAAATATATATTGTTTAAATGGAAATAAATAAACAAATAAAATAAATGTAAAGATAATAGGGAATGTCCTTGTTGATCACTTATGTTAAAATGATGAACCACATCTAAAAATACATAATACGGGCGGCAATTGAACATTTTGTTACATTAGTTTCTGTGTAATGTTTTTCATCCTGTAGTAAATATCATTATGTTGCTAAAGATTAGAAGTACTTACAATTTTCCATATAAAATGAAATAGAGTAGAGAAGTATTTTCCAAACGGTTTAAGTAATGGAACCTATTTGATCTCAGAACCCCAGAATTCTCGTAAAACCCAACATCTACCTCTCCTGTACCCCAGAATGAAAAATGTCTGCCAGAACTACAAACCAGACTCTACAACCTCTTCATAATGTCTTTATAAAACCATATCACAAGCTTTCCACAAAGTAAACTTTTTAAGTACCGTATATACTCGAGTATAAGCCGAGCACTTTTTTTAAGGCTGAAAAGGGCCCCCTCGGCTTATACTCGAGTCACCCCCCCCCCCCCCCCCACCCCCTGTTTCTCTCTAACACCCCCCCCCCTGTGTCTCCCTACCCCCCGAGTCTCTCTAACCCCCCGTGTCTCTTCCCCCCCCATCATAAACCCCCCTCCTCATTCTAAACCCCGCTCCTCACTTTACCCCTCACTTACCTCCATCTGCAGCTGCTGCTCCTCCGCGCTCCTTTGTGCGTCAGGACCCAGCATATGCTAATGACGTGAAGCCACATGCGCGCCACCTCATTAGCTTTGGCCGTGTCAAGACGCAGGAAGGAGCGTGGAAGAGTGGAGGAGCAGCTGCAGATGGAGGTAAGTGAGGGGGGGTTTAGAATGAGGAGGGGTAAAGTGAGGAGGGGGTTTTAAGATGAGGATAGGGTGGGTTTAGGATGAGGATGGGGGGGTTTAGGATGAGGATGGGGGGTTGAGGATGAGGATGGGGGGTTGAGTTTGAGGATGGGGGGTTGAGGTTGAGGAGGGGGTTGAGGTTGAGGAGGGGGGTTGAGGTTGAGGAGGGGAGTTGAGGAGGGAGGTTGAGAATGAGGAGGGGGGTTGAGGAGGGTGATAAGGGAGGGGGGAAGAGACACAGGGAAGGGAGAGGGGGGAAGAGACACAGGGAAGGGAAAGAGGAGAAAAGACACAGGAGAGAGAGTGGGGGGACACAAGAAAAGGGCACCCAAGAGGGGGACACAGAGGGCACAAGAGGGAAGCACATTTCCCACCCTCGGATTATACTCGAGTCACTCATTTTTCCCAGTATTTTGTGGTAAAATAGGTGCCTCGGCTTATACTCGGGTCGGTTTATACTCGAGTATATACGGTAATTGTTTTCCAATGGGACTCTTAGTCATACAAATTAAAACCACAAAGTTCTTAGGAAGACAGTTTGGGAAATCTTGGGTTAGGATAATATTTTTCAAGTCAAATATGTTTATGTTTTAATCAAGTGTTGTTTTCAACACTTACTAAGCATCACAGTGTTATGCGCATCACTGTACCCAATATGCACTATTTCTAGTGGAATAAAATTGCCATCACAGCCCTTCACACCTCATCACTGCCCCAGTAGTAGCTTAGAAATTATTGTTCAGTGTCAGTCAGCCTATGAAGTTAAAACTGGACCAGAATGCATCCATTAAGTGACAACACGTTCATCACTGGCAAGTGTTTATTATATTTCCCAGACTGGTTCCAATTTGTATGCCGAGGGGTTCTACAAGACAATTACAAACATTACACTCTGTAGACAGCTTGGTGGTAACCTTGAAATGGCCCTGGAAATAAATTGGGAGGATTTAGATAAGGGATATTGGGACTTTCTTTGGACATTTTATAGTCATCAGAGTGACATTTAGGATACATTGTCACAAATTGTTTTCAATAGCTGATATAGTTTTGGAAAGATTGATTTATCAGATCATATGTAAAGTTACTGAGAAGGTTACATTGCAAAGCTCCCTTTCTATTTCTTAAAAGGGGAAGGTATAGTAGAAGTAGGTAGTATTGATCAGATTGCTATAGATAGGGTCCAATTTTGAAGAAAACACAGCTCAGGCCTCAATAGGAATTAAAGTAATTTGCCAGTATCTCATGAAAACAAAATTAAATGGAAATAGCTATTGGACATTTTATCAATCACTGTATATAGATGTACTTAGAATGTCATTTGCTGGTGTTTCTCTTAGCAAACTTTAAATAATAATGAAATAGAGTTGACTAGATAAACAAACTGAAAAACTATTCATATAAAATGTTAACAATATTAGCCACTTCTAGTAATTCTGTGTTGGTCATTTAGCTGGAAGAGAAATAGATAGTTTTGGTTCATAAAACCAATACAATTTATTAACATCCCTTAACAATTTAAAAGATTAGACTCACTGGTTAATGAATGTGAATATTCTGAAGAAACATTATTGCCTGTCATGAAGTGTTTTGTTACTTTACTTTTACATATTAATGATTATTTTCCTAGAAATCATGACAGTCATACATCTCTATTTTTTAGTTACGTTAAACAATGACTAATCCCTTATGTTTTCTCCCTAAGAGCTGCATTAGCGTTTGCTCTTGGGGCACCACAATTTCCATCTCCAGATTAAAGACGAGTGACATTTCCTTGTTAGTGAGAGGGATCGGAGTAAACATACATCAGTATGCACCAGTGGATAACTTAGATACATGTGTGTTTTTTGGTTACCATTTTTGTTTCGCCCAAGGGAGAGGTAGTAGCGAGATACCCATTAATGGTTGCAGCTTTAAAACATGGTAGCTCACTAGGCAGCTCATGATAACTAAATGTGTACTCCTATTTGGAGGAGCATTGTTTGGTATTTTGAGGATTGAATGTCCTGGGATGGATTCAAATTATATTTAACTGGATATTTCACTTTTGTGTATGCTGCAACTGTGTTATGCAAGATTGCACTTAATGGGCTCAGAACATCCATATTAGTGTTTAGGTTTCTTGGATCTCAGTTGAGTACCAAAAAAGAAAAACGTCAAGTGTGTGAATTCATGCAAAAAACAAATGGTGACATGGAAGGATCTGGATTTAACTGGATTTAACTGGAAATATAATATACCTATGTATCTTTTTACTTGTGTGTACTTTATATTATCAAGAAATGCTTGAAAGCTCTTATTTGTCTACCAATAAATCCAACCTGGTTCCTGCTCTTTACAGAACATGAATACAGTGTAATAAGTACAGGGGTTTCTGCAATCAGTGGCAACATGCTGCTTGAGAGAGGTCACTGACAAGCTAATTTGAAACACTTTGATTCAGTCTGTGTATTCATGAGCTGCATGAGCTTCAGAGGGCAGACCCAAACCGGCAAAATGTGTATGATTTTAGGCAGAAAAACAGAGCTTTAATGCACTTCTAAATAAAATAATGTATATAAAAGTAAATAGATACATATATTATATTCCTAGTAAAATCCAGAAACCTTCCAGGACCCTTTAATATTTACAATGTTATCTTAAATTGATCATATCAATTTTAACTTAATTTTCCCTTCTTAGCATTGTATAAGATTTGGCATAGTGAAACCAGATACATGAGATGTATTTTGTACATAGTATACATATACTGTTACTGCAGATGTGCCCAAAATTTGTCATGTGTATACTAGTACTAATGTATCCCTGCAAAATGTACGTGAATTATATTCAATGTGGGCTTCATGTATTTTCTGTAAATTGACAATGGAAACGTTTTTATATTTTTTATCATTAACAGGACAAGCTTAGTTGGAAAATAGCCAGATATGGAAATTATAATGAATATTACAAAGAGTATTTCCGAGGCCAAACAGCAGATGGCAGTGCAGAATATACAAAGTGATGTAACGTCCTGTTGCTATCATAAATATAAATATTTCTTGGGAATTAAACAAAAAATAAACATGAACAAATAACAATTATATTTTTAGAAGTTCTCACAGTTGATATCAGAGGGAGTGATTTCTATGTTAGGAAATACTAGATATGGGGTTAAGATAACTAAAGAAAATATGTTTAAAAGGCCAACATTTGTGACACATAAAAGTTGAAGGCAAATTTATTTTTTCCAGGCTGTTTATTTAATTTAGGTTACATTTCCCCAGTAATTCTACTCAATTTAGATGACATTTCCCCCAGCCACTTTGCATACAAATCAGATTTGGAAGTTGCCTAGCTATATTTACAAAGGGTTCCATGAGAATATCATTCAACCATAGGAATTTTTGGTAACTTTCCTATGCGGCCCTACCCTGTTCTCTAGAGCAGGGGTGTCAAACTCGGTGCTGGAGGGCCACACCCAGGCCTGGATTTGTGGATATCCTTGCTACAAGCAGGTGAGACTATTGCTTCTGCAGTCATCCTGACTGACTCACCTGTACACAGAAAGGAAATCCTCAAATCCAGGCCTGGGTGCGGCCCTCCAGGACCGAGTTTGACACCACTGCTCTAGAGTATAAGATAATAACCCTCTTTCACAGCACACACTCTAATTGTATTCACCACAACTAAAATATTTTCATTTTTGACCACCCAAACAATGTATTCCACACACCTCCTGTAATAAACATTTCTCTCTTCCCAACAGTCACCTTATTATTTTTGCTTGCATATAATAAAGGGTTTAAGTGTGTTTGGATGCCATTGTGAGGAATCAGGGGATGCGTATATCGGCCTTCATGTAAAATAAGTTTTAAAAGGCTGCACTAGGTTAAGAGAAACCAAGCAACCCGCTTCCTAAAGCTCCTTGTTATTGCATAAATAAGAAATACACGTATACATAATTATAATTGGTCATTAAAGTCTCAGTGCTAAGTGTTAAGTAATTGAGCTTGTAAGTTTGTTAGTTTAAGCCTAAACTACGAAAAATACACTCTCTTTGTAACTCTCTTTATCTAAGTTGATAGATCTCTCTCTTCAAGATAAATGACTCTATTCCATCGTCTTAATTTTACATGCCTATAACCTTATATATTTTTATACACCAAAACACAACTTACGATAAGGAAGCAGGCGCCCAGTATGACAGCTTTAATTTTCACATCAAGATCCATAGGAAATTTTACTCCAAAGTTGTCGGCATCAGTAAAAGCTTCTTTTACAAATCCGGTCCACTGCTTGCAAATATTCCCAATAACTGCGTCTTCATCCAGTGATTTTACCTATTTGAGGGGAAAAAAGATAAATTATTAAATATGCTTTTTGTTATGCCTGTTGATTGACTAGATGCTACAGGCCCAGCTACAACAGTTTCCTTGGAGAAGTAGTGCTGGTTGGCTCACTAATGGAATAATTGGGGACTGTCTCTCATGCAGAAATGAAATACAAAATACATGATATGTCTCAAAAAACAGTAACCAAAATTGAGTGGCTAATAAAAAAAAAAAAAAGATTTTAAGATCTGTTTATCACATTTTTAAAGAGTGTTAGAAATCCAAATACTTTTTACTCTTGAAAGTATGCCTGTAACTGTATCATATCATTTAAAGTGGCATTTCATAGGTCACTGTTTATAACACAGAGGAAAAGTACACATATAAATATAATTACAATTAGTTGTTATTAAAATAAAATTGAGTGGAGGTGTTAGATAATTGAGCTTGAAAGTCAGATATTTACACAAAAAGGCCCTCCCTTAAGGCTAATGACTTTATCTCAAAATATCAATTTTCTCTCACACTGTGAGTCAGAATGAGCAAGAGCATGCCCAATTGGATAAATAATAATAGCTCTAGAGATTTTTAAGAGCTAGTCTTATCATTATTGTGTCCTGAATAACCGATATGTGCAGCACGGACCGCAGCTAGACGGCGTGGTATGGAGTCAATAAGATGCTGGAAAGTTGGCAAGGGTATCTGGAGCCATGCAGAAACCTGACAGCTGCTGAAGAGCATGTTGTGGAGGATCCATACTGAGAACATGGCGATCGAGGTGGTAACAAAGGTGCTCAATGGGGTTCAAGTCCGGCGAATTTGGAGGCCAGTGAAATACTTGGAAGTCTTCATTGTGCCTTTCAGAGGTATAAATGGACCCAGAAACCATTCCTCAGACCATAATGTTGCCGCCACCAGCTTGTGCTCTTTCAACAATGGTTGCATAGTGTTTGTTCTTGAAGGTTTTGCGCCTGACACTCCAACATCCGTCCAGTCAATGGGGCAGAAAATGTGACTCATAAGAGAAGGCAATTCTTTACCAATCAGAAGAGGTCCAATTTCGGTACTGTTGTGCAAATTGAAGCCGTTTCTGATGATGAACCCTCGTCAGCATGGGTGCAGTTACCAGCCATTTGCCACCATTCAAGCTAATCTAACAGGTCCACCCAAAATTAACTAATTGTAATGATATTTATTTATGCTTGCTTCATTTCTGTAATAAGCAGCACCTTTACTGTTTTCATTTGAATGCATGACAGCAATTAAAATTATGCTTCTATATACTTGTAAAGAATTTCCCAATTTTTTTTTTGCCAACTTGGTATTTGGGGCAATCCCCATTGAGGGAACAAGGAAAAGCAGTTCTTTCCTTCAATCTACCAGTTAATTACACAGCACACTGCAGTTAGTATGATCTTTCCTACCTCAAAGTTCACATCTGAGCAACAACTGCAAGGAATACAAGGACCAGTGATTTTCAATACATTTTCTTCTCTTTCATTCTTAATTGTAAACTTAGGCAGACACGGATGCCAGTTCTGGACGACATATCCAATAGGGGTTCCTGGAGGAGCCTGCACCTCAAGCTAGAAAGAAAAAGAAAGAATATTATTAGAACTGCATGACTATTTACTTTACTTAAGCACATATCATTCATGAATGCATTTTAGTTAAAAAATATACTTTTTTTCATTGCAGATATAGTACTTTGGTTTTATTATGGGTGGCAGAAGCTGAGAGTGCTGTACAGACTTCTTGGGACCTGAGCATACTCTGTTTTTTTCACTTGCATATAGCTTTACACTGGGGAAAAAATACATTCAGTGCTCCAGGAGGTAATAAGCAATTATTGGCAAGAAACACACATTAGAAAACATATATCAGTCTCTAATTGGTGGAAAGGCTGAGTGACAGCTAAAAATTGCAAATTCCAATATAAGGTTACTGTAAGAAAATGCATACTTAATAACATTCAATTAGTAAAATGCCTGTTATTATGTATTGATTGAAATTATATATTTTTTAGAAGCTCCGCTGTGTCTCTTTAAATCAATAGAAACATATGCTAGTCCTGCAACACCCCAAGGACTGATAATGCCAATCAGTAATAGATGAAATACAAATATGGGTGGGCTTCATGAAGCTGATTCCTAGGTATAAATTAGTAACTTCAGTATACATTTTACCCAAGTTATTTTTCTAATAACATTTATTTGCAAAAGTTTTCTTTTTAAATATAGTATTCCACATGTTGAACTATTTAATTGGAACAGCTTTGAATTTGTTTTCCTCCAGGACATTGTTAACACATTTCTAAAACGTCCTTGTTTGTCTGTCTTTACATAAGTTATATAGTTATATTAATTATATTTATATTATATTCTTAAAACCACAAATAGGTTTAAGAAAACAATCCTAATTTGATTGCGGCTCCTAGTAGATTAAAACACTGTGGCTGCTCCCGTCAAATGAACCAGGAATTTACAGATGAGGAAAAGCCAAGTATGTGATGTGTTTATTATGTTTTTAACATGTCCAATAACATGTGTTGGAAATTAAGAAAGTACACATCGGGTTTATCTTGTGAAATATAGTTGTTTGCTACATTACTGCTGCTGAAATAATATATATATATATATATATATATATATATATATATATATATATATATATATATTTATTTATATATAAATAAATATATATATATATATATATATATATATATATACACACGCACAACACATATGTATGTACAAATTAATTGGCTCTCAAATACATAACACTTAAAAGTTTATATATATAACTAAAAACCACCTCACATTCTACAATCATCAAACATTATTATACTTACTTTCTGGAGGCAACAAGGAAAACAACAAGATGAACATCTGTAGGGTCTCATTAATCTCATAATTTCACGACCAGTATTATCAATAATTGTCATGGAAAATGAACGGGCAGATCCACAGCAATTCCGAGTACAGCAGTCGTTTTCTTCAGCAGCAAAGTAGACTCTCTGACCCATGCTGTTTTTTATTTCATATTTGTTGTTTGTTTCAAATCCCGTCAAGACTAAAAGAAAAAGTTCATAAGGAATGAGTGAATACCATAAAACAAAAAGATCGCTGCTTCCAATTGGCCTGCTGCCATTGGAGAGCGGTCATTGTATTCAACAGGAGCCATATCAGCAAATCCATCCAGAGCTAGGCTTGGTACGCATTTAACTGGCAAGCAATCTTGCAAGTGATCTTTATCATGAGCAAAGAAAATCTTAATTTCAGTCGATTCTGCCAATGTAAGGAAGCTGCCATGATTGTTATACTTTACTTTTCAAATCCTGAGGGGGTGGTTAAAGGGAAATTTTGCAATATTTGCAAGTAGAGAAGTGGAACAAGCTGCCTTCTACAGAGTCAAGAAAATCCCCTCCAATTCTTGAACAGATAATTAGCAGAACACACCCACTCAGTCTCCAAACCAGCAAGAAGTGTGGAAGACTCAGCCATGCCATCCTTCAGGCATAAGCAACATCTGCTAAAATAAAGATTACTTATGTGCTTATAGCTCACAAAGCCGCTAATGTTGTTAATTTTTTTACAAACTTCACAAACATATGACGTTTTTCCCAATCTACAATGGACCTTTAATTAGTTTGATTACAACCCAGCACCATATATAATACTTTAAAAAACAAAGGTATATTTTCATATATGATTCATTTTAGTTATAGAATTATCCAGCCCGTCCCCTTCCCTTTTAAGGCTAGATGAAGAAAGGAAATAAATGCATTCCTTTTTAGATTAATTCTCTAAAAAAATACAATATTTTTAGTTGAAATAATACTGAGAAGTTAATTTATCTCTGTATGCCAGATGATTGTGCGACAGAGAGAGGATGTTCCCAGATTTATCAGATTTCCTGCAGCATAAGTAAATAATCAAAGGTACAACAGAAGGAAATGTTATTTATTCTGAAATAAAACTGATATTCTCATTCAATTCAATGAAAATAAGTATAATGTGTGTCATTCCAGTAAAACAGAGAATTCCTTATACCAAGTAAATTTTAAACAATCTATCATTACTGCCAATGTAGTTTAGGAAAAAAACATCACATGTAACAAAATAACAACATTAGCAACAGTGTACACCATGAGCATAATATAATTTTAGAGATAATCTTATTTTTTGCAAGCTTTGTTTATATGTAGAAAGTTCCATCTTGTGTGGGTTCAGCACTACGGCCAGATAAAGACCCTATGAGGAAAGTCCCACTGGGCAGTTCCTCTTCTACCCCCTGGAGACATAAAAGATAAAAGGGGTGGAAAGAAGAAGATCTTATCAGTAGAAAACACTTCACTACACATGTAAGCTTTAAAAGCTTTATTGCATTTATTATCATCAAATACAGATTTTATGATAATCAATAACTAAATAAACAAATGAAACCTTTTTGTATGAGCACAGTGATCCATTAAGGAGATAAGATGCGTAGAAAGAAAAATAGACTGGATTCCAGCAATTAGACAAATGCTAAAAAGAAAACTAAAATAGTAAGAAGCAAAAAGTGAAGTAGAAGCATGACAGAAGAGGGAAACATGGACACTGAATAGAGAGAGTGTAAGAGGAGCAGAATGGAAGTTGAAGATAACAGCCCACAATTCTTTTTTTATATTTAGCGCAGTATTGTATTTGCAAACATGAACCTTATCATAAGGTGGAATGGGATATCATCTGCTCTTAGTTTAAAGTACCTCTTTAATGCATTTACAAGTAAAGCTCCATGTTTGTTTGTTGTACATAAACCGCTAAAAAACAATATGCAGTTTAAAATGAAAAAAGGCTATTTCTTTTTTAACTTTCTATATTATCTCTTATCCCCAAAGCAGAGTTGATTTTCTGTTTCTCTCCACCTCCCAGTACCTTATAAGTTTTGGCCCGGTGGCTGGACTAAAACATGTCTGACAACACTAAGTTGCAGTTCTGGTTGGGCATGCTCCATTAAGGAGTTGAGACTATGATATCACGTGTGCCGTAATTGACTCCTCCCTGTGAACAGCTTTATCTCAATCTCGCTGTGAGCGTACTGTTTTGTAACCTCCTCATTGGCCCTACCTCTGTGAACTCATGGGGAAGTGCCAATAACATCATAGCCACACCCTTAATGGAGGGTCTATGATGTTATTGGAAAATACAACCCCTTAGGCAGAGCTGTCCACACCCTATAATACGACATAGAGAAGTGGAGCAAAGCAGCTCTGCTTGTGGGAAGAATAGAAAGTTTAAAAAGTAAGAAACAAATGAACTTTTAAAACTGCATATATTTTTTTAGTAGTCTATGCCCAAAAGACAAAGGAATTTTACTTTGAAATGCACTACAGTAATCATTTAAACTATACAGAGCTGAGGCCAATTCCCATGTCCTTTAAGCAGAACAAATCCATAATTTATACTTTATAAACAACAAATCTGGTTATTTTTGTTATTTTGTTCTCAAATCAATCCACTAATCCTTTCCTCCGTCAACATCAGATTAAACTGTAAAACAAATGTGTGAAATGGCTTATGCTGTATAAAACGTCTTATTTATGGAAGTCAGAATATCTGGGAAAATTTATGAACATAATCCTTAACATGTCTCCTGACATCTGCAATGTTGCAATAAGCTGATTAGCAGAATGAGTATAATTACCTTACCATGTTATTAACTGAATCTCGGTCAGGAGGTGATTATTGATGTCATACTACAGGACTATAAATATTTTAGGAATCTCATTGATCAAGGAAACAGCTAAATACATTTGAAGATATACTTATTTTATGTATATCGATGCATAGTAAATTCTCCCCATAGGACTGAGCTAGATAATGCCAGCACAGAAAGTAATCTATTGCAAGCCAGAAAAAGTACATAACAGGGACTTATAGTCAATTTTGAATTTTGACGTCAAGTTGACGTCAACTCAATCTATTTGTAAATTAGAAAGAGGATAAAATAGAGTTAGATAATGAATATGTTTTTTTTTAAATAAATTGTATTTGAAATGTTCTACTGCATTATGCAGAATTTAATAAATAAACACGTATGGTACTAAATGTTGCACAATACAGAGTTATTCGAAATTTCTAAATGAAATAATAAAACAAGGTTGTATAAGGTGATTTCCTCATAACTTACACCATGGGAAATGTGACTGTGTTCTTACACAGTTGTTGCATAAGGTGTAGAACTATATTAGGATAGGCTATGGTTATTGCTCAGCCTATAGTTCCTCTTGTGCAGGTAAGCAATACAAGCCAGTGTACTTTCCTAATATGTAATATCAGTGCATGAAAGAAACTTACCTTCAAGAAGCTCAACTTGTTGGTGAATTAGAAGCTGATCTATCTATAAAAACATTTAATACGAAATATAATTAGTGATTAAAACAAACATGAGAGCAATAATCTATTGTTTAACAGGAAAATATATTTTCTTAATTGACAATTAACATTTTGATAGGATTTGTCTGTGCTCTCTCTCTGTGGGCTCTCTACGTGTTTGCTCTCTGTGTGCACTCTTTTTTTTGCCTGTGTGTCTCTCTCTCTGTCCTGTGTCTCTCTCCCTCTCTCTCTGTCATGTGTTCGTCTCTTTCTGTTCTGCGTCTCTCTCTCTGTCTTGTGTGTGTGACTCTCTGTCCTGTGTCTCTTTCTCTCTTTGTCCTGTGTGTGTCTCTCTCTCTTTCATATGTCTCTCTCTGTCATATGTCTCTGTGTGTGTCTCTCTCTCTTTCTCTGTCCTGTGTGTCTCTCTCTTTATCCTGTGTGTGTCTCTCTCTCTCTCTGTCCTGTGTGTGTCTCTCTCTCTCTTTCATATGTCTCTCTCTGTCATATGTCTCTGTGTGTCTCTCTCTCTTTCTCTGTCCTGTGTGTCTCTCTCTTTATCCTGTGTGTGTCTCTCTCTCTCTCTGTCCTGTGTGTCTCTCTCTTTGTCCTGTGTGTCTCTCTCTCTCTCTCTCTTTCATATGTATCTCTCTGTCATGTGTCTCTGTGTGTGTCTCTCTCTCTTTCTCTGTCCTGTGTGCCACTCTCTGTGTCATGTGTGTGTCTCTGTCTTTATCCTGTGTGTGTGTGTCTCTCTCTCTCTCTGTCCTGTGTGTCTCTCTTGCTGTCCTGTCTCTTTCTCGCCCGTCGCTGTGTCTCCTGCCACTGTCTCTATCGCTCCTGCCACTGTGTAATGGCGGTAGTGAGTAGTGTGACTGGCGTACTGCGCATGCCCAATTTACAACCAATGTGACCCCTGAGCAGAAGACACTACCCAGACGATACAGACAGGTTCATTATTATCAGCGATTACTTTAATGTTCTTTTTTATTTAGTATAACTCCATCTAAATGTACACTATACCACCCAAATGTAGCATATAATTGCTATGCATATCAGTGTTACACTACCCACATTTTGAGAAGTCATATATCACAAAGCATTTACATTGCACTATTTATCTAGCATCTAAATGTGAGACAACCAGCAGGTATGGGACACACATTGTCACTTCAGATATATTTGACTGCACTGTCTGGTATAATAATGGTGAGAAAACATTTCAGCAGCCCACTATAACCATTCAGCTATGCAAAAAATACTTTCCTCATTCTGCTGCATTTTACAGAACTGAAGGTTTCCTCTATACAGAGCCCAGTTAAAGATAAATGGGAGTTTCCCTGTTTTTAATATTAAAACAAACTATATAAGTGTTTGTTTTCCATATCTAACAATAATTGTATTAACAAGTGCTTAAAAGCTCATTTAAGTCTTCCAAGCAGTCCCTGCAAAGGTCTGCTCCCACAGCTCATGCATGCAACATTTCTATTGGTACTAGATGTACTAGTCACTTACCTCAGCAGCATTTCTGTGGCACCTAAGCCAAGTCCACACCATAGGGGTGCTCTACCGCCCCCCATGGAGACATTAACCATGGGGGTTCTCATGGACTACAATAGCACCTATTAACCACGTATGCCATGTTAGTTGCCATGGGGGTCTGTTAAGGACCCCGTGTTGGGGATTTAGTTAGCTGCCACTGAGTCCTTTACGGACCTGTTTTACAGGGGGTTACATTTTAGTTGCCATGAGGGTTAATCGGGATCCCCATAGTTATAGGCAAATGTGCTATTCCCAGGGTTAGCACATGGGAATGGGGAATCCCCAAGATCATAGTGTGTTGTTATTACTATGTGTCTATTGAACTGTCACCTTTCATCCAATAAGAATGTGTGTAGATGTTATAATGATCAGGAGTATCTACTTTATTATCAGCATACTAAGCACTGCATATTTCATGTCAAGAACTACATTATCAGAGTGCTTCACTTGTTACTAGCATTGCGTGTTAAATCTATGTAATTCTACTCCTGTTTCATTGCTCTACCTGGCAGGGATCCCAGTAGCCTATCCCAGTAATCTTGTACGTTTAAGTACAACGAGGATATATTGTGTTCATTTAAGCTTCCCTTGAATCTATAATTATCAGATCCTTGTTAACAGTGTTTCCCATGTCTGAGCATGCAATGTATAGTGTAAAACATTGTTGGTGATTGTTCTGTTTGTAAAATATTATATTACTCAAATGCCAAAATAATAAAAGTGGAAGCATAGCTGGCCACAACTGAGAGCACTATATTATCTTTTGAGTAACTTAATATGATAATGGGCTAAATGTTTTTTGGGACCTATCCTGTTATGTGCACGCACAGGAAGCGCGTCGCCGACGTCCCGACGTAGCTGTCTCTTAAGTGGTTAGAGGTTTTCAGGTTAGGTTTAGAGGGTTAGTGTTAGGTCCGGTAAGTGGTGTAGGGGCTTAGGGTTAGGAATTTACTTTTAGGGGGTTAGGAGGTTAGGGTTAGGGCCAGAAAGGGGGTTAGGGTTATGGGTTAGGGCCGGAAAGTAATGTAGGGGGTTAGGCTTAGGGTCGGCAAGGGGTATAGGGACTTAGGGTTAGGGGGTTAGGTTTACGGTTAGGGTCGGTAACTCGTGTAGGGGGTTAAGGCCTGCAAGGGGTTTAGGGGGTTAGGAGCTTAGGTTTAGGGGCTTAATTGGGATGCGGGACGCGAGCGCACCCGGCACCTGCAGGCTTACTGTGCCGTGCGTGCACATAACAGGATAGATCAGTTTTTTAAAGTAAAAAATAAACACAACCTTTAAATATTCACTTTTTACATGCAATTATTCTTTACAGTAGAATTCTGATTTCTTTACTAGGCTAAATCTTGGAGCTTCTGTCATAAATGAAAAATATGTTTTTTGCCTTTTTTCAAGTGTAGATATTCAAAAGAGGATAATTTAAATTCATGCCATTAGGGGTCATTTTACTAAAATAACTACATATACAACTTTCTGTAACATGTGTTATAGTACAGTATTTATATTTGAAAAATGCAAGTTTAGGCATCAAAGATTAACATTGAAAGACTGAACTGAAAATGGATATTTTACATATATATTTTATGTTTGAAGATGAACAAAAAGGCAGAAACTAAATGAAAATTTTTAAGAAGGTATACTGGGTAGATCAGCAACACTGGAAAAATAATACTTGTGTTTTTGTTAGATTTAGAGCAAATAATTAAGGTGGAAAATGTGCCAGATAGCTTAGAATGTAAGCTCTTATGGAGCAA
Source organism: Discoglossus pictus (assembly GCA_027410445.1). NCBI lineage: Eukaryota > Metazoa > Chordata > Amphibia > Anura > Alytidae > Discoglossus > Discoglossus pictus. The sequence continues at coordinate 357,988,677 of CM050165.1, forward strand.
GGCCTTTAACATCTTCTGTACCAGAATGTACACTTCATGTTTGTCTTATGTTGGTGCTGTATAAATAAATGATAATAATAAGATCAGGTCACACTAGTTGGGTCATGGAGAAGTTACTAACCCACCCCAAACCCTTTTTATTATTTTATTATTTCATTAAAATTCCAATGGCTTCAGTAAATATAATGTTGAGGTCTGCAGAAAATACATTAAATAATGCAGTAAGGCACCAGACAATATAAGGCCACTTATTACAGACTAGAAGCGCCATTTTCATGTTGCACTTACCATTATTACTGAAATGTTAAGGGCTATTGGGATACATCAATCTTATGGACACAACAGACAGGTCTTACGCATCTGACATTTCCAGCACAGTCTGCTGACAATAATTTCTAATAAATTTATGTTTGGGGTCAAGAAGATTTATTTTTGAATTACTTTTCTTACAAATATTTCAAAAGGAAATAACGAGAGAAACATAATTAAATATATAGTATAGAAATGAAATTACCTGGGATAGATACTCCAGTCCTGGTGGGCAGTTTGGGTTTGGCTCAGGCGCTGGCATCCAAGCAGCCGCAGGGCCACCAGGTCCCATAGGTTGGTTCTGGATAGGTGGCCCTCCATAGCCATAGCCTGGCTGACCGGGTGGACCTAATAAAGTAATTTAGAACAAATTAACCACTGCTTTGCATGTTTTGTAATCTAAAAAAAGAGAATTATAAGCTTGAATGTTTCATATGTAGGCTGCAAATTCCAGCGCTTTTTTATGACTAAATATCATTTTTTTTAATGTGCATCAGTAACACACTTTCTAATTTATACAGAGTAGTCAAAAACCTTGAGTTATGTGGAAGTTGCTATAAATAGTGAAGAACACACCTAAAATCACACTATGACCATGATTTCTGCAGTGCCAAAAAGGTAACTGCAGAAGTTTGTGTAAAATATAGGTCAAAAATATTATTTATACTATTGATCATGATTAAAAAAAACATTGAATGTTGGCATAAAATATACATTCAGTGTCGGATTTTATATGCTAGAAACCTTTTCATTAGCCACGGCCTTCCTGCCTATGTTATCTCTCCTGCTACCTGTTCCCAATAATGCTTGGCTCTACAATACAATATCTGCTTCCTTGTAAGTTATATTGGCAAGTTTCTATTTTGAACACTGTGCCTTCCAAGTCACGCCTGAAAGCTGTGATACTACCGAGGAATTGATCACGTAACTCCCTCTAGTCAAACACACTTACTTATTTAAAGGATTACAGAAAGAGGAAGTATATAAATCCATACATTGTTTCCTTTAGCAATGAGATTATTAGCTTGGGTTGGGCATTAGCCAATGAAGAGTACGATATAGGTAAAAGCTTGAGCTTCTGCATCTGAGGTTCTGTAATTTTGGGGTGTTGCAGTGATGCTTTAAATCAGTCTGCCTCAAGACAACCATCTGGCACACTCGTGGGTATTTTTTTTGTTTGGATGAGCCCATTTATTCAAACTTTTGTGAATTTATGTTACATCACAACAATGGGTCTTTCACCTGTTTATTCATGTTATTGTACAACGTTATTTTATATATATATATATATATATATATATATATATATATATATATTCCCTTCTGGATTGCTACCTTGTTGTAGTGAAGGGGCTTGTGTACCTCAATGAAGCTGTGAGCTTTTCCATATAGGGTCACCAAGGATGGAAAGGTCATAGCAGAGTAGTCAGACAAATCCCGGACCACTGGAGATGGCTCTGGCAATTCACTCCAGTATCTTTGGCATGAAAACCTTATGGATTAGCATAACTAGAAACAAGATGTGCTTGGCATGCTGCGAACCATAGGGCCACGTAGAGTCAGACACGACTGAAATACTAATCAATCAATATATATATATATATATATATATATATATATATATATATATATATATATTAGAAATACACCATGGCCTTATACAGTATAACACAAAACAAAGATGTTTTTCGTCATAGCTTTCTGTTCCATCGTACATGCTCCAGTCACAGCCAGGTGATTCATTCTCCTTCTAAGCCATTTTCTGCTTCTTTTGTTTTATCTTTCTGTTTACAGTATCCTGCGGAATATAAACTCCCTTTATGGAGAGCTGGTCGTTTAGTGATTCTAGTTCAGCAGGTTTCTATTTATCTTTTTTGTTTGTATTAATATGAAGTCAAGTTTATGATGGTAGTGGTATTGGGATAAATCAGGTTTTATTATTTGTCTGAGTCACAGTACTTGAATCTGTATTAATTTATCAAACTGTGTTGCAGTTCCCTTAAAAGTCGATTTTTGTTTTAAGTGATATCAAGTTATTCATGTAACTCTGTAAGGTACAATAAAGCCTGATGAGTTAGTTTAATTGTTTGCAGATTAAAAAAACAAATCTGATTAAACTGTTAAAATTAAATATGTTATGTGGGGACATGGGTGTAGGAGCCAAAGTAAATCTGGGGGGGGGGGGGGGGGGGATACCACATATAGTATAAAAATACCACACATTGAAAAATCTGGAGGGGTTTTAACAGCATATACATTTTAACTGCAGATACCTTTATAAATAATCTATCTAAAAATATGAGTATTGGTAAGGAATGTTTTAAATGTTAGGCTCTCCTTATTCCTCTATGTCTCTAAGGACCCACAGATAAGGTCTCAGGGACCAACTGTGTAAGCCATGAGCTACAATTATACTTCTGCATTGTTTAAAACATAGTAGTTATTTAAAACAATTCAGTATTTCTAATATATAATGTAATTATATATATATATATATATATATATATATATATATATATATACATTCAGTAATTTTAATATTATGAAGGACCAATTAGTGGACTCAAAAATGGGTCTCTAAAGTAGAGTAGAGTAGGGCTTGATAAAAAAAAAACTTTTTTAAACATTTACTGTACAATTAAACAATTGCTAATAGGCATTTTAAAAGAGCTCCAGCTCTTTTATCGCCTTACGTGAAGTATTGTGGCTAGAGCGGAACTCCCCTGGGGAAGTGTCAAGTTGAAAACCAATCTCTGAAACACATTTGAGTACATTTCACTTTCTAGTCAACACCCACTATAATACCGCAGTTTTGGTATGCTCCTTTGGGTTGCCCCACTCAACACAGAAATCTTCATTTATTGGGTGAAGAGATTTGGAGATTATACAGCCTGGGCTAATGCATGAAAAATTAATTGTTTAACTGCACTGTTTTAATTGTTTAGCCCTACCTAACAATTGTTTGGCAAGACCATTATAAGACCACTAAACACTAAAGTGATCCTTTAAGTATACACTGAGGTATAACTAAAAATAAATGACAAATATATGTAAAAGAAAAGATAATGTAGAAAAACACATCCCTATATTTAATTTGACAATAAAATGTTTACATTTCATGTGTATATTTTAAGCAAATATTCTTTAATATTCCAACTCTTCAGGCACACCTGATACCGTGTTTGTTTCCAGGTTACGGGAACATAATGCAAATGTTTGAGACTGTATCAGCCTCGCCCAACCCTACATCAACATGAAGCAACGCCATTATTTCCAGTCACAAGGTCAATGAGGTATGATCTTGACCTTTTGACTGGAAATAAGGGAGTTGCTTCTTAGATTACATCAAGCATGTGATGTAATCCAAGAAATTCACTGAGAAAGGTGCATAAATCTATGTACTCTTCCTTCTTATGACTAAAGTATATTGCTACTGACTTCAACACTTCTTTCCACAAAGCAGATTTCCATTATATTGTTTTCATAAGTATATCTACAGCAAAATATGTATTAATGTGAGATTACAAAATGCTCCTTTGAAGAACTGGAATTTATAAAGGACATATGTAAGCAAATACAGTCTTATTTCCCTCCAGAGTATAAGTACTTTTAATAGTGGTCAATATAAAACTATCAGCAGCCAATATATCCTATCCCTTGCCAAAGCAGATGTAAAAAAAACTATACAATGACAGCTTCCTGGAAAAGATAATTGAATATATCACAGGCTAAATATAGATTACGGTCATTTAAAGGTAATTTTAATTAGTGATTTCGTTTTCATTATTTTGAAGGACTGCTGTAGTGATCTTACCACATGGTTTAATTTGTTTGTTTTATAACTGATTAGAAAGAAAATCAGTATTTGAAGGAAAATTCAATGCAGTTTATAAACTTGCATTTTAATGTCCTTATTTTAGTCTTCATGAGGTATTGTTCTCTCTACTCCTTATCAGGTGTCCTGGAAGGGGAGAGGATCTACCCAGGGGGCTGTAATGATAGTAGCCTTTATCTCTTGTACTGATAAGAGTATTTATACGTCTCCTTCCCTGCAATGGCTGCTGTAGGCACACTTGGACTGATCAGTTTTTAAGGATGCTCTGTCACCCTCTGGGCACCTAATAGTGTGTTGAGAAGCATATCTTCTGGCTACAATGATAAAATTCAAGTAGTAAACACTATATCGCATTTTTTTTTTTGTTAATAAAAAATATACAATCTATTGCCCCTCAAAAATGACGGTATAATATTGTATTAAAATAGTGTGTTCTGTCTCTTGCGCGCCCTCTCTCTGTGTACTCTGTGTCTCTCTCTGTGCGCCCTCTCCCTCTCTCTGCTTTCTCCCTCACTCCCTTTATATTTCCCTCCCTTCTTCTCTCTCTCATTCCCGCCTTCTCTCTTGCTTTGTCCCTCTCTCTCCCAATCTTCTCTCTCCCTCCCGCTCCTTCTCACGCTCTCTCTCTCTCCCACTCCTCACTCTCTCCTCCACCTTCTACTCTCCCCTCCCTCCTTTTCTATCCTTTCCCCTTCCTTCTCCCTCCCTCCTTCTCTCTCTACCCCCTCACTACACACAAACTCGGCTTTAGTGATTAGTGTCATGTTGCTCTCAAAAAGAAGAATCACACCTAGACCAGGGAAGCAAAACTTAATAAAACTGACCATATTTTGTGATTTTATATAAATAGAATTGAAAATAGAACTATAGTACATACAACGACACTAATTAATCTGCAGGTGTTTATTGCAGTAGGCTCATGCTTTAACAAAAGCAGACTTTTGCAGCACTATGTCCCCTGCATGTTTAATGTAAATAATATGTTTTAGTAGTTGGAAAGTTTTGAATTATCCTGGAATGTGAAGATTACTGCTAAAAGGCACATATGGTGAGTGGGAGCTAGTGCAAGGCCGGGGAGGGGGAGGGTCGTCTTTTAGAAGGACTAATGTCTCCCTGTTCCTTAAGTAGATTGAGCATTTGTACAAATGGCCTGTCCTTTGAGTTACTGGTTGCCATCTTGGAGGAGATCACATACATTGTCATTCATTATTTAAATAACTTTACGGAGCTCAGGAAACTGAGGTTAACCTCATACACATTTTCTATAAGCAACACCAACTAAACAATTTCTTTACTCACATACATGAATTATACATCCACGGGGAGGTGAAAGTAGTTTATAAGTATGGTGGTAAGATGGAGTGGATTAAAGTAGATTGTCTCGATTTACCTGTGAAGTAGGATTCAATTGCAGTAGAGGTAGAAATAAAAGTGTTCAGAGGTTTTTATTATTATTTGATGGGGCGTGAAAAGATTTTGTTTCTTTTTGGCATTAGAAAGCGGGTATTTGATAATGTGGCACAATATGTTTTCTTTTCTAGAACAAAGCTCTCAGAGTACACAATGTTTAACTGCTCTTGGGGCTTGCTCTCTGCCAGCCAATGAGATCTACAGACTCAAGTATGCTACGTTAGTTTCAAGAACGTTTAAACAGGTTTTAGTTAATATTTCAATGCAAAAATATGTGTATAATCTTTAAAATCTGTTTTTTTTTTTAAATGCTTGCAAAAAAAGTTATGTTTTACATCCCTTTAAGAAAATGGACGCTTCAGGAAACGGTATTTACAAAATAAGGTAATTTAATGGAAGTCTGGAACAAATGGTCCAGAAGTCCTAATTTGTACCTAGATCAGCCAATTGACTATCCCTGATCTAGGAAAAATAACACATTTTAAATGTACTTATTGTACGTCAATGCTGTTCTTGAAAACCTCTGTCTCTAAGGCTTTATCATGTGCTTTCAATTATACATTTTACTGGAAGGGGGGGGGGGGACAATTGACAAAGCAGCACAACTTCTAAGAGTGCAGGAAATTACTGGCATATGGGAAAGGAAATCTAGTAAGATCTAATTGTAGAGCCTCTATAGTTATCTTTTTTAATGGATATGTCTTCAGTCTTGAAGTGTTTATAATGGAATTATGGCTGTATATACAAAAGAAAATTCCATCCATATAGACGCCAAAGTACGCCAGTGAGCTAATAGAGTTCTGTACATTTGTATTCCAAGGAAGCTTAGAGAGCACAGATACAAGCCTTCAATAGCTAGAAACATGTCAGAGTTGGGAAGATTACATCTAATCATTTCTTACCTTGAAATCCTTGTGGAGGCTGACCATATCCATAAGGGACCTGCATACCAGGAGGGGGATAGCCAGGGTAACCTGATGGAGGATATCCTTGAGCTGGGTTTGGATACCCTGGCCCTGGATACCCTGGTCCTTGATTTGGTGCAGCGGGCTGTCCTTGACCTGGATTCCCAGGCGCTGGGTACCATTGGCCAGGGTTTCCAGCTGCGGGATAACCTGGACTTGGTTGGGCAGTATGTCCATCATATCCCTCTTGATCTTCAAAAGATCAAAGAAATATATGTTAAGCGCAGATCATGAGTGATAACATTACTTTATTGTTCAATCTTTAAGTAACAGAAATGTTAAGGTAAACAAACATTTCCACAAGAATTATGTTATTCTGGCTTGTGGTCTGTTTTTGCAGAAAATTAAGCTGTTATCTATATTTTTTGCATTTATTTGTATTAATTTGATCTAATGTTTAAGGTCATTATCCCATAATAAACTTCTGTAACATATAGACATGTACTAATGTATAGTATACTAAACGATAATATATACTAATACATACTATATGTAACAGAATTACTAAAACACAAGTAACTAACAATAAAGTGACTGGTCCAAAAACTGCAAAATAAATTATTTTAAATCAGAAGTTTTAAAAGAACCTACTGAACAATAAAATAACAAATCATAATTGTATTTTTTTTGCCCTACATTTAACCTTTTTCCTTATATGCAGTTATCAGAAATAAATAATACATAAATATATGTAGGCAATGTAAATTGAGTGAACAATACATCAGCAGAATATTTCAAGTTTGTTCTATTTAGAAAGACATTACAATTTATTTGGAAATAATCTTGACCAGTCACTGTGATAGATTAAGTACTGCAAAGACAAATTAAACTACACATACACAAGTATGCTTGAGAGTATTTGGTAATGTCTAAAACAGTGGGGTAACTTACGAAGCGATTTCACACCTGAGATGAGAATAGAAGAGCTGAGATTATAGGGGGGTTACTAAGCATCTCAAGTGCATCATCCCTTAGTTAACTATGCACTATTTCCTGTGGAGAATAACAGCCCTTCTCACCTACTCTCAGTGGTTCTCACCTCCTCTCAGTGGTTCTCACCTCATCTCAGGTGAAAAAAAAGCTTATTAAATTGCACTGAATTCCCCCAGCACGAGAAGAGCTATTTTTCCCATATGAAATGGCACATAGTAATTTAGAAGATAATGTAAGATGCACTTGTGATGGTTACTAATTGTTGGACAAAGTTAGATTAGTACAATATATTCAAAAATATTGTAATCTGCAAATGCTTCCATGGAAATTAGAGAAACTGGAACATTTTACTTTTTAGCCTAGAAATTTGAGGAACTCATCTAAAATGTATTTGTGGGTTCATTAATGGTCACCAACTACAAATTACAATATATATTAATACATTCCTCACACACTTATTCATATGATGTGAACTCTGCTCAAACATGCCTAAGCTCTATTGTTTTTGTGGTTTGCCACACTTCCGTAAAAAGAAAACTGTTGAGATCAAAAAGGTGAAAAAAATAAACAAGTAGAGAAGAGGGAACACAAGAAGGGCAGAGAGAAGTAACTGCCATGGCAAGAAGCAGGTGCATACATCCTTTTGCCGACATACCTTTCAGTTCCATCTTTCTTCTGACAACTGTTTCTGAAAGAGAAAAGAAACAAAAAGTTTAATTTATCCCGTAGAGTTTCTTTCTTCTTAAAAGCAAGTTATGACATTTTTGAACTACTTCATAGTACTTATACTATATGTGGCAACCTCTAGTCGTTTGTTAAGTAAATCTGAACGAGTCCCTTCCAAAGCCCAAATTATCTAACATATGTTTACCCAACAAACTTATTTTGGTTACTCGGTTACAAGCTTCCTATAGCAAACTTACTTTAAAACTGTATTGCAGTCTTTCAAGGCAGCAATTAATTATGCTATGTTTGTGTAAACAGTATATGTTGACAACGTTTATATATGTTGTATGCCTCCATCTTGAGTTTGCATGTTTAGGACTTCCGCTACTATAGGGACCTGCATATAACATATAAGCAAACTCAAATACAATTCCTAAGTTTTGTGTTGGTACAGCACTTTTGAACCACTGGCTATATTCTTGGACCAAGGTCCTTACATTACTTGGGTCCTGTCATTACCTGTCTATTGTTCCATTTGAGATGCACTTAATACATTCTTTTGATTAGTGTTTGTCATTCTTTTTTTTAGAAATAAAACAGATACGCGTGCAAAAAAAAAAAACTACTTGTAGGAATGACTGAATTTTTTTTCCATGAACAATAAGCTACGTGCTCGCGAAATCCACAATCAACATATTTTTCACTCAAGGGACTTGTTTTTATAGTTCTCACTTAAGGAAATTCTGATTAAACCAGCTGTAATTTTACACTTCTAAAATGTTTAGATAAGCTGATTTTAGACTACAATAAAAACGACATATTTAAAAAAATATAATTGCCATTTTTTGATGTTAAAAAAATGACTGGAAGTATTAGATGGCTGAGCGTGAAAGGTGAGTGGTTTAAGCAACACATCTATACAGGACACTCTATACAGACCATCACAGGGTGGTTGGTAAGGATGACAAGCCTATATGGACAGCGTCTTCTACTTCATCAGTCACCCCCAGAGAGAGTTAAATATTTCATAAGGAGACTGGTAGGTCATGTATATTTAATTTATGCTTAAAATACTCAACTTTCAAACTCAGTTAGTTAACACTTCCATTCAAAAAGTGTTAACAATGTACACAGATATATTTCTAATTATATTTATTTGTCTACTTTCCATTCCTGCAATAATTGGCCATGTCACTTTAAATCCTGGGATACTTGAAGATCTACTCCTATCATTGCAGTAGGGTGAGGTGTGGAGAGTCTATACTAGTAAGAGGAAAGGGAAAAGTTCCATGCCTAACCCCAATTACAGGTACATCTGTGAATAGGCATTACATGTTATAGTATAGGTAAGGAAATAAAGTACAATCACACGTCTCAAGCAGGTCAAAATACCTGTTTTTTACACAAAACTTCTCAGTAAACATTTATCTGAGAAAGAAGAGGATGTTGGCTAAGCTATGCATTTTGGGTAGTGACATGCAAATGAGACATACAATGTATCACATGTTTGTATAGGAAGTCAGTTTTTAAGGAGGCAGGCAGTGTTAGTATGTAACAGTCACTAGAAAAGGTCAGTGATCTAAATCATGATATGACTTACAAGATAACAGCAGAAGTGATCGGAAGTGACATATGTTCTATGGGGACTTGAACAAGAGACCTTTAGCTCCAAAGCAACTTAACTTGAGTTATTTGAAGTGACATAGGAAACAGGGAGATAGATAGAGATAGGCAAGAGCAGGATAGTTAGAGAGGAAATTGTGACACATAAAGATACATTCGAGGCAAGGAGACAAAAGGGACGGAAGAAAGGTTGGGTCAACGAAAATGCGAATGTTTTAATTTTCAATACATATACTCATCAGTAATAACTAGAATTGTGAGAGACACTAGCATATTGTAATTGTACTGTATTGAAAATTGTATAAAATTGCTAAAATTCCCAATAAAGTAAAGCTTTAACTATTTTAAAATGGGAATAAATACATAGAAGATGTTTTATAAAATAGCACAAATCCATCATGCACTGTCTAATTAGATTTAATTTGATTTATACTTTGATTGTATTAGTAGAAACAAAGGCAAACAAGCCAAAAAAGGAAATATTGTATGTCTGGAAATAATCTAGATTAGTTAAAGGGACACTTCAGTTCAAGAAAAAAGACAATTGTTTATCAAGTATCTGCCAAACTAACAATATTAGCAGTTGTGTAAGTTATAAACATAAAACATTTTGGAAAGAAATCTAAATCTTTGAAGATTGTTTATGGAGTAAAGGAATCCATTTTGTGTTTATGACATCACTTCCAAAGAGCTGAATCATGAGGGTGTTTGTTTCCGCTATCTGTGTATGTGGGGGAGGGGTGGAACAGAAAACAATTGTAATTATAATGGGATACGATTAAAATAGACACAACACGCCTTCCTCTCATTGGCCCAGAAGCAGATCCCTTGCATGATTCAATGCAACCAGTACTCTCCAAAAATGTAATGACTCCTCACACAACTTCTACCAGTGTGTCATGGATACACTTCTAATTAAGAACTACATTTAGGACCTTTCACCTGCTTAATTATGCTCTGAGTCAGATAAAAGTTTTCAAAAAAATATTTAGTTTTTCATTATGGTCCTTCCATTTAGATTAGACTTGGATATGCATTCAAAGGCACTCACTTCTTTTTGTTGCAGTTAAAGTGAAAAATTGCAATAACGTAGTACTTGTTTTCAGGGAAAGACACACATATGTGTTAAAATCCTGTCATCTTAATGGATTCCTGGATATGATCCAAATATAGTATAATGTTATCGTTTAGTAAACTTACACTGATGTTAGTAATATTTGTATTTGTCAGTCACCAAGCTTGTGTGGTTATATATTTTCATATGTGGACTTAGGGCGTAACTAATTAACGATTTCACTAATATTTGTTTATTATTACTCTATGTGGTCTGCCTGGGACCATTTTGATGCAATTGCATGCAGAAGCACAAGGATCAAGTATCAGCTATGGTTTTATTCAAACACAGATATACCAGCACAATCCTGGTGGATGGACTAGAAATGTTTAATATCTACACAGTATCTATTGGCACGGCACCCAGTCTGATATCTCAGTTATTGCAGGTATCTCCCACCCAAACGCTCTACAATGGAAGTAAGACCTTTCACTGCAACTCCAGGATGTGCAGCTGATTTCCTGTACAAGTGAATATCTACACGTTTCATCAACTAGAGGAAGCACACATTGGCAATGCAATCGGGCAGTCTATTTACTAATTGTTAGTTTCTTTACTGATTTTGTAAGTATTTTTTATATTACTTAAGTGTATTAATTTGAATAAACAAGCTTTAAATTTTATCGGCATTTCATATAAATACACTATTCAACTATAGGAAAAGTGCAAGCTTATCTAGCAAGATAAAACCTATTAGTTAGTAATTAGCATTATGTTGTAAAAAAAGTGATTTATACAATAAACCAGCTATAGATTCCCTAGTAATCACTGGTCATGTTTGGTGCCTTTACTAAAACCTTTGTTAATAGTTATAAGGTACACGAGTCAAGTGGTTTAGCGAGGGATTTTCAAACATGCATATACATGGTGCTCATTAAAGTGCTTAGAAAGGCAATACGTGCCCTAAAAATTTATATATATATATATATATATATATATATATATATATATATATATATATATATATACACACATATATACGTTTTGTCAGCTACTGCTTGCTAAGTGCCAAATATGAGTTAGTGGTTAAGCCAACTAAAACTCAGGCATGCTCAATACACTCACATACACACCATTTCTCTGCCAGTACAGTAAAAGGTACCTGAATGACGTACAGTAATGCAAGATATAGCAAAGGGCTCTAAGTGTGCATGTTAAAAAATATAAGCTTAAAACTACACTGTCATTCCAAAAGACAGTTGGATTCATCTTAAAGAGCATTAGATTGTATAGATCCGAAAGGAGTGGAAAAAGGTTGTATATTGTCACCTTATTTATTCAACTTATATGAAGAGTACATCATGTGTAAGGTCAGGCTGGACTAATCCAAGGCAGGAATTAATATTGCTGGGAGAAATATCAACAACCTCAGATATGTGGATTATACTACTCTGATGGCTCAAAGGAGGAGGAACTAAATGGCCTAAGAGTCATCACAATCCCTATATCTCAAACTTTTATGTACTTTATTTTATTAATGAGTGCTTATAAGCTACTAAAATCAAACAAATAGTACCTGATTGGGTCTGGCCCCTGCTTTGCTTTACTTGCTGCGGAGTGTCTTATACAAACCAACCAGAGACCATGTCACAGCAGCAACTTCATTACTGATTGGCTAGTATGAGACACTGCACAGCCAGTACAGAGTATGTGTCTTCACGAGCAACAGAGGAAAAAGGACATCCCATGTAAGTTACTCTGACTGACAGGCGAAGTGTTATAGCATCTACTTAACAGGACACAGAAAAGGTTCAAAGTCAAGACGCACAACTTTTAAAGCTCCTCTGTATAAGAGAGATCACATAACTTCTTCAGCACAAAAAAAAGTCCTTTTTACACTACAGAGCTCCTTCTTTAGTTATGGTGCATGACCAAGGGTTAAATGAGAAGCTACATACAAAAAGTCTATCTATATTATAAAATTATTATTATAAAGATCATAGGGCTATCTTTAAACATTCTCACAAAATCTGTTTTTAGATTCTTGTAAAACTGCTTCATAATGATATTGGGACCAAATGCTTCCTCCTTCCCAGTTCTCCTTTACATAATCTCATACTGATAGCACTAAACCATTTGCAAGAAACAAAATTCCCCTGATTACGACTGGCTGACAAGATGCTCATTTTAAGGAGTGTAGTGGATGAGCTGTGTATTACTTGGTTTTCTTGACTAATTTCCTGATTTGACAGTCAAAATCCATACAAACTTGGTTTCAAATAAGGGTCAACAAACTATGAGATAAGACAAACAAAGCAATCCATGTTGAATTTCTTGCACAAAAATGCGCTAAGAACAATAAAAATAGAATCTATAAAATTCAACTCAGGCCCACATTTACATTTTTAATACATGTTTTTTACATTACTGCAAGATTACACACTGCAGGGAATAAGTATGTCCCAGGGCTGTTACTGCAATATTTGCACTCATGAAGACATGACCTGGTTAGACATGGTTAGTGTGAATGTCCTAATAACAACATGATTGTGATAGCTCTGTACACTGACCACATGTAAGCAAACATACGGGGAAAAGCTTCTTTACAGTTTAAAGGTAACATCACAATTCAAAAACAATGTCTGGTGCATGATCAATAATATAAGAAGGGAAAATATCACGTTTTCCCCATAAGAAATCACTGTAAATACATATGTAAATATGGATGCACATTTCAGCCACTTTAAATGCTTAGTACATCCCCACACACTCCCCATAGTTTTATGCAGATATAGCATCAGCAAATAAGTTGCATTTTTGATCAAATACACAGCCCTTGGGTGGTAGATTGATATCTGTTGACATAAATACTTAAAATATCAGAAATTCATTTTTAAAGGGTTCTTTCCTTATAAAGGGACATTGGAGGCAATGCGACCATTCTATAGTATTGCAATAAAGACTCAGAGAAGATACTTTTGAATGAGGGAATTTATATTTGATTAAAGACGTATTCCGGGTTTATTCTTCTCTAAACCAGAAAATATTGTGTTGGGGAGATTGCTTTCTCAGTCAAACACACTAATTAAATGCCATATAAACTTGTTTACATTACTGCACTAAGACTGAGCTGGAATACATTCCTTAAGCTTGACGTAACAGTTTTCTCCTAATTATGTAGAATCAGAGATTTTCAAGGAAGCAGGGAGGCCCCATCCCCAACCAGGGACCCCAAACCACTCTCAGTGTCAAAGCTGCTGCAACATCAGTGATATCAGTCCAGGAAGACCCAACATCAAAGGATAAAGACATTTTGGGGTAATTATTTGAAGGAAACCCCCATGAATAATATCAAATATAGTTTATAATCACAGGCTGCACAGCTCAAACTTAAGTATATATCACACTACCCTATCTCTTTCACTATCTTCAGACTTCATGTCTCCCTTTCCAGTGCCTTATTTAAGCCTTTAATCTTTTTCAGTAATTTATACTTGGTTAAAGTAGAAAATTACACTAAAAAATAATGTAAGGTTAACCTAAATATTATATATGTATGCTATATTTTATTAATAAGGAAATATTTAAGATTTTAAAAAGAATTCCAACTTTCTGTTGCATATATAATGTTGTTACAAATTTAATAAACATGTGCATAAACCCTGATTTAAATTTACATTTCTGTTTAAGATTAAATTAAAGATACAATATCCTCTAAACATAACCAAAACACACAAACTATTTTTGTAGATAAGCAGATCTCTGCCTTTCTGGAAAAATGCAAAGTATTTTTGACATCATGCCATACATCATTACATGTTTCCAAGCTCTCCAATATCCTTTTTGGAAATAAAAACTGTGGAATGAAGCCATGTTCAGGCTCCTTAATTCAGACTAAAATGCTTTCTAGTCATATCAAGGTAGTCTCGTTATGTGAGGTTGTCAGAGACTGCTAAGGCTGTTTAGGGGGAAATTAATAGAAAACAGATAATGTCAACCCTAGTGACATACCCGGCTAAATGTATGGGTAATTTAATAGGGTGTCTTTAATGGAAGTAAGTAGTATAGTAGATATATCATTTTTAAGGTTAATTCAATCAGCCAACATTCCTGCATGTTAAACATGTTTTCTTTGGTATATTGATCAAAAGCTCTCATCTGGTCTAGTCTCCATTAGCTGCCAAAGCACCAGTAGTAATTGATTTAGTTCATGAACAACAGAAGAGGCCATTGTATATTGCAATTTCCTGTGAAAATAATTTGAGTTATCAAAATATAAAATGATACATCTTGATGATATTGAAGGATCAATGAGCTCTGGAAATATTATTTTTAATTAAATAAAAACAGATGTCTTAAGATTGTAAATCTGCAAGTTTTTAATCTTGCAAGGTGCAAAGTATTATGGACACTGGATTCTAGCTCAAAAACAGGGCAATTAAAATTGCTATTGTTTTTGCCTTGATTGTAACCCGTGTATAGCGCTACAGAATATATGTTACAAACAAAAAATAATCTTCTCTATGTTTTTGTAATTTTTTAAGTAAAACATATAAAATATTTTAGTTTTACTTGCTTTATTTTGCCACTCAAAATGCTCATTATAATTCATCCATTTTGCCCCTCAAATTCTCCCTCACTGATATCCTTGTTTTGTGTCACTCTGTGACCTCATGGACTGCAACACACAATGCTGATCCACTAGGTATTCATGGCAGAGATACTGGAGTGGGTTGCCAGTTCCTTCTCCAGTGCACCACAGCATACAGCTAGTGGTATTCCTAGGTGGTCTCCCATCCAAGTACTGACCAGGCTCAACCCTGCATGGCTACAGGGTGGGGTGACCTCTTGGTTTCCTGAATGGAATCGAACCCAGGTCACAGTAGTGAAAACGCTGAATCCTAACCACTGGACCACCAGGGAATCACACTGATATTTGACTCAATTTTTTTTAGTTGGTGTTTGCAAAGAATTTGCATAGTTACTGTTGGGGTAGAGCCATCCACACAGGAGACAGCGTCCACTTACAACATGACACGGGAGCCACTATAGCTGTTTATTCATGCCCCTAACAAGAAAAAACATATAATGTGTAATCCATATTACTGTATCGCACACAAATCTCTTCTACCAATAAAAACGAATTACACTTCTAATATATAGTAATGATACTAATATAGTAATGTTAGGAAGGAAAGAAGAAGTAGGAGGCATGGGGTGCAAAAACCTGAACGGGCCTATGGCAACATAAAACATAAATGCCCCCCCCCCCCCCAGGTTCTCATACAATTACAGATGATTTTCATATTTGTACTGCTAGTTATATTTTTGTATATAAATCTGACAGATGCATATTTTCACAAATGTATTTCCAAGAAAGAGAAGTGTGAGAGCTTGGGTAGGGGAAATGTGAATAGTTTATAATTTGCGGAAAGTATTGTGGTTTCATGGGAAAAGTTTCCAATGTTGGTGGTAAACTTGTAAACAGGCAAATTGGTACTTTCCATTGAAGGGGATTATGTACTCTCAAACTGACTAAAGTATATAAGAGGAATTAAATTGCAAGACGCTGGTTTCCCAAATTTACAGCATACCCTTATTAATAAATATTCTGCCCCCTTCAAAAAATGTTTTTGTTAAGAAATTATTTGGTTAGTAACTAAATGTGATAGTTTTGCCAACTAATGCAAACTAATTGATCTCAGATTATTAAAAAAGAAGGTACATTAGGCAACAGGAAAAGGCTAGAGGGGTCTGTAAATGTACAATAAAAAGTTTAAGGTTTTCTTTTGTGTTGATGTTAATGGAAAGAGTATGTGCAGTAACTAAGTTATGCTTTCCATTACGCAGATACGCCTTAGATGTTTGTATTAAAAGCATATTGTATGTGAGTAAAACACTACAATGATACCGCTTGTTGTAATCACTAAACAGAGAGCTAGACCAGTCAATTCCACTAGTGAACTATCTACTGCATTGATATTCTTTAAACTATTCATTATAATACAAATAATGATGAACATGTCAGTACCCTACATGCTATTTGCCCCATGGTTTCTATTGTACATGTAAAGGGTTAATTTTCAAAAGTTTATAAATGCTAAAATTGTATTCTTAATTTGTTATAGAAATTGGTTATAAGTCTTGTTACAAAATAAAAAATAAACAGTAAAATAAGTAATCTGCCAAAAATTCTGGCATAAACACTGTTATGAAAGATAACATTATGAGCACAGGAAAATGATTTGTCTGACTCAAGCATATGAGGGGCAGTGACCTATATTGTATTGCTATCACTATACACAGCTCTAAATGGACGGTCTCTTTAGGGCACTTTACAAGGCTGTTATGCATCCCCCCACCACATTTCTTTACCCTCCCCCACACATCTTACAACTGCAGATACCACTACTTGGTACCACTTAAGGAATGTCTTACATCTCCAAAGCATATCTTTCTGCTAAGGCAGGGGTTACCAAACTCGGTCCTGCTGGGCCGCACCCAGGCGTGGATTTGAGGATTTCCTAGCCTACTTTATTAACGGTATCACTTTATAAATTAACATATTGACTTTGTAAGCGTGATGCATTTTAGCCGAATCATTTGAACATAATATAACACCATAGAAAACAATATTTTCCACACTGATTTAATCTAACAAACAGTCATACATATAGGATGCTGCTCATACGGCATCAAGTTAATAGGACAAGTTATGTTTTTCAACTTAGTTAAAATTAAAAACAGAAAGCTAACTGACTATATATAATCTTAATTCTATATTTTCGTTTTTTATTATTATCTATTCCTAAAATAAGGCAATCCTTGGTCCATTTACATGTTGAACCTATTTGTACGTAATTCATTTAAAATAAATTCTCTTTTATGCTAATTTGGAATGTATAATCTGAGATGCGAGGGATGGAGACATGAAAATGGTTAAAATACTTTGAATGTAAATCAGGAGCAGCAGAGATAGGTAATAATGACATTTACTAACCAAAGCAGAATAATAAATTCCATTAAAAAAAATAATTTCAATAAACTTACATATGAACATTTCAGTCAGTGCTTCTTATCCCCTTAGAAGCATTTGCTATTATTTCCTTCTCCAGGCTGATGATTGCCAGTAATTGATTAATTAACCACAGTAAGATTTCCTGCATTGTCTTATTCCATCAGAAGTGTTTAGACCACAGTGAGGGTTATTACTACCTTAGGTCTGACCTCACCCTTTCTTCTCAGTCAGATGCTTTTAGATGGAAAACAATATGTGCAGACCCAAATGGATAATTAGCCATAACTAACTATCATCACTTTGAAAAATGAGATAACAGCCCACTAGTTGAAATGTACAAATTACAAACCTCAATATAAGTTTGCTGGAATAAGATACAGTTGTTGAATGACGTGTTTATATTTGGAACATATTTGAATATCTTATTTAAACAGCACTACATCAATTTACAGTGCTTATAATATGCAGCAGAAGAAAGAGCATCTGTTGCTGCACTTTTGCTCTAACCAATTTTAATATATTTAAAATAAATGTATATTTAATAAATTGCTCTTAATGTTACTTCTAGAACACCTTCCCAAATTAGTGCATCTTGCCCTAAATCTCTGTAACATCTCATTAGTAGTTATTGAGATGAATATGCTACCTGGGGGCCTTGAGCTAACTTACATGTTTTAGTATTGTGCATCATATTTGGCCCATAAAATATGTTATTTTCTTTTTGTTTGAATGTCCAGTTTTATAAAGTGTTTGATTAACTGCTGAAGCAATATAAACTATCATCTTACACTTTTATCCTTATCAAGGTTTCTACACTGTTGCTGTATCTTACAACAAGATCTTGCAGATTTGTAATGTTATTATATAACCTCCTCTTCAAAGTTTTAAAAGCATAGCCCCTCTAACTACCCTATTCTTTACCGAGCTGCAATGGCAATTGCCCACATACAAGATAACCATCACAGCCCTCAGTGAAGTTGCTGAAATGCCTAGTGAAGTTTGCACTTCTAACATAGAATAAGTAGGGGCATATTGGGGATAAGTACATATAAAACATTGTATTAGGATGGTCACATACCAAATATTCACATCTTAAATCAATAGAGCCTTACATATTCCTTACAATCCAAGCAGAGCTCAGCACATTCATACAAACATTAAGAAAATAGGGTGAAAATAAGATTGTTTAGGGGCAGAGAGCAAGTACATTCATGTCAATGTAATACTGAAATATTAGAAGGCAGATGAGTTCCTAGAAGGCAGATGAGAAGGAATACATTCACAGAATAACATTGTACATTGGAGCCAGCAGTAACTGATCAATAGTCTGGGTTCTAGCCCTGACTTTAACTGTGTCAAGTGGTCTATATCCCCATCATGATCTCAATGATAGTGGAGCCAAGAATGTGATGGATACTGTATGGTGATCTATGTGTATCACCTTGTATGGAGGATGATGTATAGATTGTAGCCAAATGTAAGTGTGTAATAAGTGTGTGCATCTAAATAGTCATACATATAAACAGAATAATGTACTGCAACGCATCCCAGGGGCATGTAACACGTGGGTCTACACACCCGAGGGCATCTCATCCACACAGACCATATGTAACTCACCTCCTGTGCTGCTGGATGGCAAATGTCCTCTGACCACAACAAGCAATCTACACACCAGGCAACAGAAACCAGGAGGTGCCAGCAGCCGTGACGTCACAGGGTAGGAGGCACAGATCGGAAGGAACAAGCTGCATACATATGTAAAGGAGGGGACTGGCAGGATACTGAGATCAATGAAACACAAAAGTAATATGAGATACCGTGAGGAATTCAAAGAGCCCCGACATACCATAGCAGGGGGAGGTGGGATGTTCCCGTCATTCGTTGCTATAGTGACAGCGCCATTCTGAGAAGGGTCCTTTAATAAGAAACATACTGTCTAATCTATACAACCTAAACCCTTGAGGGCAAGAAACTAAGAATAATAAATGTTGTCAGTGACCATTGAGTGTGAAGAGACATGTGGGTATTCATGGTTCTGGCCATTCACATATGTGCAGCCCACTTGCAGCTCTTGATTTCCCCTTGTTAGATCTCAAATCATAATTTATGTTTATATATATATTTATTTATTAGTATTGGCATTTATTTGTAATGCGCCAACATACTCTGTGTCGCTACACATAAGTTAATTTCCAGCCAAAATTCAACATTAACACACTGCAAAGATGGAGGGCCCTGTCTATGAGTTTGGGATCCAGGGTCCATAGCGCTTTCCCCAAAGCACCTTACAGGATTGAAAACTCACAGACTTACAATCTAAAGGTTTTGTGTGAGGTACAGGAGGGTGAGAGAAGTGTATGTTAGGAAGGTGATAGGCGTCTTTAAACAGATGTGTTTCTACTGACACAATATATATGTTTTGCTGACTCCATGACCCTATGGACCCCAGCACACCAGGTACATCTTGTGTCTGGTTGTGTAATCCATAAGGTTCGCAAAGGCAAAGACGCTGGAGTGGGTTGATAAAGAGAGAGAATGTCAGAAAGGTAACATGCCCACATATCACTGCGTATAGACACAATTTAATGTTTTGCACTGCATCTTCAGGCAGCCCATGGGTCCCTGAAAAGGTGCTGCCCTAGGACTGGGCCTCATGGGCCTCGGCAGAAACACACCGCTGCTTAATGATAATAATAACATTTATTTGTAACACTCCAGCGTATTACGTAGCACTATTCAGGGGTAACAACAAGTAAAAAGTAATTTTAACGTTGCAAAAGAATGGAGGGTCTTGTCTTAGTGCTTAGAATCTAAAGTACATAGTGCCTCCATAAAACACCTCGTAAGACTGAACACCCGCAAGCTTAGAGACGTTATATGATATGATGAGGTCTTGGTGTCTGTCACTTGTGCATTACACTAAATGGTGTTTTACTGTATGGAAACCTGTTAGTGTGACTTCAAACTTGTCATTTCAGACTTTCTCAATTCCCAAAACTCATTGGAAACCAATCATTTTATACCAATGTTTCCTAATTTAATTTAACCATGGAACTCTTTTGTTTTCCAAAAAATATTGAAGATCTATAAGAACAAAATTATTTTAATGTAACCATAGAATTTCTCACCAATATTTCAAAATATCTAAAATTCGAAAAATTTACAGTCTTCTCCAAGACCAGCACAAAAGTAGGACGGTACTGTAAAAGTACACATAGTAATACATAGGCATATTACTTTTTATCAGGGAAATTGGCTTTACCAACACAATTTTCTTTTTTTACATATATTGACTTTATAATCATTTTGTGGTGGAAGAATTCCTTTGCAATCATCTTAAATTTCCTCCATGTTATATATTATAGTAATATATATATATATATATATATATATATATATATATATCTTTGAATTTTAAAAATTAAGCATACACCGTTCTCCTCCTAATGATTTAATTAAGAAAATGGGCAGGTAGGAGTCACTGGCTGTGCAAGTTCTGGATCAGTATATATAAATGTAAAACTAAAAGCCAGCAATTGATAGCCCTCCTCCCCCATCAAAGCCTCAATTCAATAGGTTTATAAAAAAGCTCCTTATGCATTTTTTAGGAGGGACTGTATCCCATACGTTTAAAACCAATTTCCTTGCTTTTAACTTACTTTAAAACATTATGCTCTCACTGAATTGCCACTTCCTTTGGACCTTGTATATTTTTGGATTTTCATAACAAAATACAGTGCCCCTTCCCCAGGCAGGCATAACTAGGTTTCCAAAAATGTTTTTTCCAGAAATATTTAATACATGAATATAAATACATATGAAGGCTGGAGTAAGTGTGATGTCCAGTGAGTACTGCAATATTTAGCATTATAGATTCATTTTTATTGGGCACGGCAACAGTGAATCCTGCATAAAAATAATTATATTTTAGACACTACAATCAAAAGAAAAATATTTTAAGAGCTTATTACTGCAATTCTTTAGCACATTCCCTTAACTATGAAGGCAGTGATACAAATATCTGTCACTGCCCTGCAAAATGTGTTTAGATGCCCTTGTGTTATTTTAATAATTGTTTTTTTTTTATTCGGTCTAGATGTTGTAGCTTCATCTCCTTTATCTCTTCCCATACTCTTGGACCTCCTCCTCTGTTATACACTGATTATAAGAACATCATAGTGTATTACGCTGTAAAAATCTGATCCCATATGGACTAGTCCACTAACTACAATGGATAACTAATAATACACCAATTATCTGTACAACAACAAAAAATAATAAAATTAAAACCGAGTAGCCATCAAATAGAGTGACAAATATATTATGCAAAAAAAAAAATCATGTTTCAAAATATATGACAAAATAATACATATTATTCTTAACAAGTAATTCATAAAATACACTGTCTTTCAAGAAAAGGAAAAAAATGACCTGCCTCTCGCATTAAAATAAGAAATCCTACGTTCAAAAAAAGTATAAAAAGGAAAATGTAACATTTTGAATAAATATTCTTTTATTAGAAGGTATGCAAAATCCATACATAAATAAAACATTCTTAACAGTCATAAATGTCAGCTTTATCAAGTCCTCTAAACATAAAATTATCATTTTTCAGCATTTAACTGACTAAACCTTCTTGTTTTTTTTAATTTTTAGTGAGAAAATTTTCTAATGTCTAGGCTGGTTTTTCCAACCATATAAAAAATACAAGGCAAAATGAGCCAATTAACTTCTAGAGTACACAGTCGATAGAAGTATACAATATAAAATGTATTACCTATCTATATTAACTAAACTATCATATACCATACCCCAGAAAAGAAAGAGAGAAAAAAAAAAAAATACATATAAACTAAATAAAAGAATCATTGGCCCCTCATGGCGGCCCCGAAGCAGTCCCGGCTTATCTCTCCCTCTTACCTCAGATCCTTCCCGCCATCCAGCACCACTGAAAGGTCTCCAAAGCTCCCCCACTCCAGTCCACTCCTCAGAATCGCTTCAAGCAAATACAGGCATTATACTAAGGAAACGCTAAAGGAGGATGTTATCCAAGGGTCCCAAACTATCTGGAATTGGGGCATCCTATCTAAAACAATATGAGTTAGCCTCTCATTAATAAGCAAATAGTTGATTTTCCTAATTACCTCTTGAAAGTTTAGATTCATGTCCTTCCATCTACTAGCTATGTGAAGCTTTGAAGCTAATGCCATTATTTGAAACAACTTGTTCTGGGATTGGGACAAGTTTTTAATATGGACCCCCAGTAAACAGGATTCAATTGAAGGAGCTACTTCTCTATGAAAAAGTGTGGAGGCTAAACGGGTCAATCGTTCCCAGAGATTCTGGGCACGTGGACAGGCCCACCAAACATGAATATGATCCCCCACATCCTGGCATCCCCTAAAGCATTTGTTACTCTCCTGTGGCCTAAACTTCTGCATTTTATCGGGAGTACAGTAAGCCCTATGTAAAACTTTAATTGATGTTTCTAATAAAGCCGAATTAAGTGATCCTTTTGAAAGATTGGAGCAAGATTCAGTCCATTTGTCCCAGTCCCACTCCACCCCCAGATCCTTTTCCCAATGCAGCATAAACTTGGGTTTTTGGCCCCCCGAAGTGCCCAGAAAGGTGTTATACAAAGAACTCAGGTTACCCTTGGCAAGTGGGAGATTTTTACAGATAACTGATAGCCAGGAGGCTCTGGGGGGCCCGGAATCCTTAACCATCTTGGTAACCCAACTTCTAATTTTTAAGTAATTGTAGAGTTCTGTAGTTGGCAAGTCGTGAGTCGTGCAAAATTGGTCATAGGTCAGTAGTTTGTCATTGGCGAACCAATTCCCTATGCGATCCAGGCGTCTGGAGGTCCACCAAAATCTAGACGTAGAACTTGAATCTGCTAGAATTTGTGGGAAGGACATAACTGATAGAAGGGGTGATAATTCCGTGCTAAGTCGATGCCTAGATCTAGCCCATCTCCAGGCCTGGAGCGTCAAGGAGATTATGGGGTTTTCATGAGTTATGAAAGGGGCATAGTCCTCAGGCATCCAAACCAACTTATCCCAACTATGTGGGGACATTTGATAATTTTCCATAAAAACCCAAGATGGATGGTGTTTCATAGAGTGGGCTCTAGGCAAAGGAGCCAAGTGTGCAGCTTTAAGATAAAGTCTTAAATTCGGAGTCGCGAGGCCACCTCTATTCTTGGAGCGAAACATCACCTGCCTGGGAATGCGAGGGCGTTTATCGTCCCAGATGAACCGGGAAATGCTATTCTGGAATTTGTCTAGGTCTTTAAGGGGGAGAGGGATAGGAAGAGATCTAAATAAGTATAGTAATTTAGGTAAGATATTCATTTTCACAGCCGCAATGCGGCCTGTCCATGAAATCTTAAAGCTCCTCCATTTCTGCATATCCAATGTCAGAGATCTATACAAGGGAGGAAAATTTGCCCCGTACATATCCCCAAACTTGGAGGTAAGTCTAACACCTAAGTATTTTATAGACTGTGCGGGCCAAATAAACTGGTAATTAGCTTTGAGGATGTCAATCTCCCCCTGCGGCAATCTGATCCCCATCGCCTCAGTCTTCTCAACATTCAGCTTAAGACCCGAGATTTTGCCAAAGTCCTGGACAGTGGACATGAGTGCAGGTATGGATGAAAGGGGATTGGTTAGGGTGCAAAGCATGTCATCCGCAAATAAAGAGCATTTGAAATGCTGGAGGCCTACCTGTACCCCCTGGATGACTGGGTTGGCTCTAATCGCTTGTGCAAGGGGTTCTATAGCAAGAGCAAATAACAGTGGGGAGAGCGGACACCCTTGCCTGGTCCCTCTTTGAATGTGGATGTCGACTTTGTGATCTCCTGGGAGTTTTAGATTGGCTGCTGGGGAGTCATAATATCTCTTAAGTAAATTAATAAAGCGTCCCTTGAATCCAAATTTGTCCAGAATCTTATATAAATATGGCCATTCTACCGTGTCAAAAGCTTTCTCTATATCTAAAGCTAAGAGACAGACTGGTATATTAGACTTCTGAGCCATGAACTGTGCATTCATGACCCTCCTAACATTGTCCCCGGCCTCTCTAAAGGGAACAAACCCAGTTTGGTCCTTGTGGATCAAATCGGGTAGAAATTTAGAGATGCGGGTGGCCATAATTTTCGCCAAAATTTTGACATCCCCATTGATTAGGGATATAGGGCGATAATTTTTCACCTCTAAAGGGTCCCTGCCATCTTTTGGAAAAATCACCAAGTCAGCCCGGTTTAACTCCGGGGGCATAGGCTCTCCGTTTAATATGGCATTAAAAAGAGATGTCATGTGGGGGGTAAGAAGAGGTTCAAATTTTTTATAATACAAGTTAGTGAAGCCATCCGGTCCCGGGGATTTGCCCAACTTAAGATTCTGGATGGTAAATTTAACCTCCTCCTGTGTTATTTCTAAGTTCAAATCATCCAGTTGATAATCCGGTATTTTAGGGAGGTCGCATAAATTTAGAAAGGAGTCTATATCTGATCCACTGCAGTGGGTTTGCGAGGAGTATATTTTTTGATAATAATTTTGAAACGTTTTTTGGATTTCATTGGGACTGTAGGAGATCTGACCGCCAGGTATCCTAATTTGGGTGGTTCTGGGTTGGGAAAATTTATTGTTTAGTCTTTTAGCCAAAAGGGAGTCAGGTTTGTTTGCCTTCCAGTAATAGAGGTGCTTCATTTTTCTCATAGCCCGTTCAGTTTGATGGGACAAAATAGCGTCCAGCTCAAGCCTAGTCTGGTCAATTAATTTACGCCCCTGAAGAGAGGGACGCTGTTGGTTTTTCTCCTCTAACCTCTTTAATGAGGTAGAGAGCTCTGTCTCCTTCTGCCTAAGAAGTTTCTTATGTATAGAGGACAGCTTAATGCAAGTTCCTCTAACAAAAGCCTTATGGGCGGCCCAAAGCCATCCAGCCCCAGTGTCGGGGGTGTCATTAGTCTCAAAAAACAGCTGTATGTCCTTGGATATGGAATCCACACTACTCGGATTAGACAGAAGGAATTCGTTCAGAACCCATTTATAGGGAAGTCGAGGATTAGGACCCAGATCCAGCTCAGCTAGTACCAGATCATGGTCTGACCAGGGGCAAGGGACTATCTCAGAGTTTATAGCAGAGTCATACAATGAGGACGTGATAAGTAGAGCGTCAATCCTAGAGTATGTCAGGTGAGTCTGGGAGTAGAAAGTGTACTCTCTCTTGTCCGGGTGCTTACCCCGCCAGACATCAACTAACCCCAAACCATTTAGTAAGGACTTAATCTGATTAGTCTTGTTGGGAAATCTGTTGGTCGGTTTTCCAGATCTGTCAAGTGTCGGGTCTAAGGTCAGGTTAAGGTCCCCCCCAATAATCAATTTCCCCAAATCCTGAGCCTCTAGTTTTTTCAACAGGTCTATGAGAACAGAGTAGGGGGAGTTCGTAGGAGAGTACAGAGATAGCAGCGTCATTCTTTCCCCTCTTATAGTCCCAGTTGCCATAACGTAATTGCCATCCCCGTCTACCCGAGTGGATTCTACCTGGAAGGGGAAGGTCCTATGCAGCAAAATTGCACAGCCAGCTCTCTTAGTGGGGAGAGAGGCTAGATAATAGGTAGGGTAATCCTTATGCAGGAATTTAGGTTTGTTGCCAAGGGAAAAATGGGTCTCCTGCATGAAAATGACCGAGGGAGTATATTTTTTGTAGAATGCAAAGGCCTTCCTCCTTTTGAAGGGGGAATTGAAGCCCTTCACATTGTGGGTCACTATGGTGTATTTAGAAGTAGCCATTAAAAATCAGGAGTGTAGGTGTATGCAACCTTACCTAATAGCTGAGCACGTGAATGGCGGGGAGTGGAAGAGCCCGGAGAGCAGACAGAAGTCCCAGCGGGTATGCTGTTGGCGGCGGAGAGATCTCTCTTTTATCAGGAGGGCTGAGAGCAATGAAAAGGGAGAAATGCAGTTTAATATCGGAGAGGTAGACAAATCCGGGATTAAGCAAACAAGCCAATAACAGAACAGAAACAAGAAACACAAAAATAGGAAAAATAAAATAAAAAAATAAATAGATAAATAAAAAAATAAAAAAAAAAACAGAGCAGGAAAACAACAAGTTTACAGTACGACTAAACTTCAAGCTGTAATTTCAAGTATATAGCAGGATCAGTATAAAACAATCGACTACACAGACCCTTCTATCTCTATTTATAGTAAACAAAGTAAAAGACAAATCCACGTAATGTGGGAAACTAGTCTGGCAAACTATATTAATTCTAAATGGCAATAGTGCGAACTATTCTATCAACATTCTATCTGGATTATAAACAATGAAAATTGAACATCAAATACTTAGTAAAATATTATCAAAGTCCAGCTAGGTAGGAGGCCTCTCAGGTCGCGGGCCCAACTTTGAAGAGGCCGAGAGTCCAGAGTCTGCTGAGGATACCAAGCGCTTGTCTTGCAGATCGCCCATATAGTCCCGAAAGCCACTGGGCCCCTCCAAGATAGGGACTTGTTTGCCATGAACTTGTGATGGCTTTGAGGTCTGCTGCCTCTTAGGGATCAGCGAAACAAGGTGCTCTTGATTTGCTGCTGTCGTGGGCTCCGGGCATAGCTGTAATCTCTGCAATACATCTAGGCAGTCTTCCAGAAAGCGGGTGGTATAAGTCTTGCCACGATAGGTGAAAGTCAGAGCAAACGGAAAGTTCCAACGGTACTGGATCCTGTGCTGAATAAGAATAGCAACAGCCGGTTTCATAAGTCTCCGCTTATGCAGGGTATCCGGGCAGAGGTCCGCATAAAACTGCAGGATTGAGTCATCCGGCCCCTTGATGGTATGCAGCTTCCTGGTGGCCGATAGTAGAAGATCTCTGGCCTGCTGCCTTAAAAATCTAACAATAACATCCTTGGGAGCCTCCAAGCTCCTCATACCACCCAAGGCTCTATGGGCCCGCTCAATCTCCCACACACTTTCGGGCTGATTAGGGAGGATTATGGGAATTGTGTCCCTCAGATAGCCAGACAGGTCCTGTATCGCTCTCGGTATACCTCGGATGCGTACATTATGCCGGCGGGACCGGTTCTCCAGATCCTCTATCTTATCCGTGAGGTCAGAGATATGAATGGAGTTTTGAGCAATAGAGGATCGGTCTCTTTCTTGCGCTTCGGCCATCCGATCCGATGCGTCCTCCAGGATTTGAGTGCGGTGCCCCAGGTCCTTCAAGTCTTGTCTTAGAGGATCAATAGCTTTTGCCAGGAGCAGCTCAATAGTAGCCACTGACCTGGCAGAGAGGTCCATACATTGGCTAGGAGCGTCAGGAGTACCTTCCCTGTCCGAGCCATCCGAGTGTTCTGAGGCAGATTCCGCAGGTAGGGAGCATCTGGCAGATTTAGGTGTAAAGTGCTCCCTAATGCCCTTCGCTGAAGCAGTTCTTTTGGGTTTCGGCATTTTGGAATACGGGCCGCAGGGTTCAGCAAAAGGTCTGTTATGGAATCAGCCAGGTATAGAATAGGGGGAAGCTATGCCCCAAGTGGTCTGAGTGAAAGTCCGCTGGCCCAAGTAGTAGAGTATGTCCAGATTATAAGGGTGAGTTGAGGTAGGTGATAGCTGTGCTGCCAGGCCAATTTCCCATTCGTCTCCTTACTCCATAATTATAGTGTAGTCTACAGCCAGGGCACTGGAGAGGCCTTTGAAAATCCGGCCAAACAGAGAATAGTCCTTTGTTAGACGGGTGGCACAAAAAGTTGTACCCTCTTCAGGTGGTCTGTCTGCTTTTGTTGACGGGAGCCTGTTAAGTAGAACTCAGCCTTAGGATAGATCAGTACAGACAGAAAGCAGCAATAAGGCCAATGATGATCTGCAGTATTGTAAACGTCCACACGGTGGCAGCACATGCGCTGATGTTGTAAGAAATTAACACAGTCTATGCACCTGGTAGTAAAAGCAGAAGTCTCAAATGTAGGTAGACACAATATTTTGTTTGATGCACAAATGTTCCATAAAAAGTGCCTAAAGAGAGCGTCAGTTTCTGAGACAAGGTACACCCACAGTGCTCCCAAATATTATGCAATTCAGACTCTGGCAATGCTATGAGATAAGCCTCTATATCAAGAGCTCAGTCCTGAGAGGGTAGCTTAAAGAGTTGATTCACACAGCCTTAACCCCAGATCTCAGAGTTGTGTGGGGAAGTGACAATAAATAGAGCAGTGAGTGCCTTGCAAGCTGGGAAATATTCAAGCAGCTTCCTCTTCCTACCCCACCAAGACTCTTTAATGGCAGCCACAGTGCCTTATATGTGGGGAGAGTGCTAAGTAGCCACTACTTGCGTTGGGTGCACTGCTCCCTCATTTGGGGATGTCTGGCTCTCTCCTGGGGCCCCTCTGGGGAGTTACAGCACTCTGGGGAAGATCCCCCCTACCTGCAGCCGTCTGGTGGGTGCACAAAATGGCGGCCCCGCAAGATGGCGGCCGCGTTTCGCGGGCTTTCTGCCCCGTTGTTCTGGGACCACACTCTGGCCAGAGAGGTCACCCTGGGATCCCGGCCGGATCCAGCCGCCACCAGGATCAGCTCCAGCACCCTCTCAGGAGCTGGGGAATAGAGCCCCGAAGTCCTCTGGGGCCTCAGGCGTCGTCCCGTGACCGGGGGTCTCCCGTGCTGCTGGGCCGCCTAATAGGCTCCCCGTTGCTCCCCGGGGGATGGGGGCAACCTCCAGTAGTGCCCCGTGTGCAGGCAGGGCACAAGCAACCGCTCCAGGGCAGAATAAAAAAAACAAAATGTAACATTTTAAAGGATTCAAATAATTAATCTTGATGATAACCCAATCAGTTTATTAGTTATACATCTCTGTAATTAGTAGCTGAGATGCCCGCTCTAACATAGGGATAGGCATTATGCCCAATCTCAGATATACTGTATACAAATTTAGAAGAGTTCTTCAGGAATTTACAGCTAAGGGAATATATTCACATTAGATATTAACTGCACAGAAAGGATAGCACCCTTATCAGGACATAAAATAAATCTGGGAGCTGAACCTAATACTTTAAACTGCTGACTGCATATTAAGCAACCGCAAAAATACAATGTTTATTCATTAGAAAGTGCAGCCGTAAATAATCTTAAAGAGACAGTGTAAGTGCCCCTCACGTGGAGTTGATTGTTCAGTTGGGCTGCAAATGTTTTCAACCATTTTTAATTTGAATGCTCATGTCTAGGCTTCCCCATTTTGTGATAAGGCTCCCTGTGTCCCCTCTGTCACACAATGACTTTGGTATGGAAATTAGGTGGGTGGATGATTGGTTTAGAGATAAGCACAGGCAGACTGAATAGGCAGACTGAATAGAGTACGGAGGGGCTGCTTTTGGACTGTTTGTTTGCAGTTTGTCTCACCCGGAGAAAGACACACAGTGCGACAGCAGCCTGTAGCTTATAACACTCGGAGCAGAGTGGAAACCTGGAAATCTGAAGAACTAGTGATTTTACAAACTTACAGCCTTATTAAATTGTGATTCGGCCAATTGAAAAGGGCTCTATATAAGCACAGAGCATATTTGTTTTACAGAAGTTTTTAGTTAGTGAGATTCTATTCAAAAGCAAGGTCTTCACTAACTAAAAACTTATGTGAAGAAAATATGCTCTGTACTTATATAGAGCCCTTTTCAATTGGCCCAATCGCAATTTAATAAGTCTATTAGTGAGTATAGTTGTTTATTGATTAAGGTAGTGTTCCAGTGGAGTTTAGACCTATTAGTTTTATTGATTTGTTTTGTTTGCTATTTTGCATCACTAGATACGTTTTTAGTAAAACTTTCTCCATCAAGGTGCCTGAAACACGGGCACAAACTCAGAGGAGACTGTTAACTTGTGACAAGGGCTAATTATTTTTATTGTGTTCTTTTTATTTTAATGTAATTATTTATTTATTTTCATCTGCCATCTTCCCATCTGTATATCCTCTGCCATTTAATACCATGTAAAAAGTTAGAAATCACTAAACAATATTGCCCTCATTCAATTGCGATTTGGCCAATTGAATAGGGCTTTAAATAAGCACATAACATATTTTTTTTTTTAAAGAAGTTTTTAGTTAGTGAAAACCTTGCTTTTGGATAGATGCTTACTAACTGAAAACTTCTGTAAAAAAAATATGTTATGTGCTTATTTAGAGCACTATTGATTTGGCCAAATTGCAATTGAATGAGGGCCTATGTGTCTGAACTGCAATGTTCATGTGCAAGAGTAATAAACCACATCAATGTGTCAATGTCTAAGTGGCAAAAACATAGCTATATGAACACAATATTGGAATATTAATTAATGTTCCATAGCCTTACTGGGGTTGCTATGGGAATTACTATGTTTCTTGGGTCTGACTCACAGCTTCACACACAAATCTGCTTAAAGGGATGCTGTCACCCCAAAATCAACATGTTATTCTTAGGTTATTCATAGCATAAAAATATGTCTATACATTGTGTTAGCCTTTTTTTTTCTAAAGTGTATCAATCTAATCTAATTAGGATTCTGCTTGCCTGTCTCTTTAGTACTAAAATAAAGACCTGCAATGTTATCCATTAGACCCCTCTCCCACTCTTAGCAAGAATTTTCATCACACATTAACATACTGAGACCCATGTTAGCATACAGGCCTGAAAAGTCAATGCTAAATAATTCAGAAATTATTTATTGTAGAGAAAAACTGCTAGTACAATGTATAGACGGTTTTTAATATTCCTTACATTTAAATCAACTTCCTGTGAAACTATGGCATCCATTTAATGGCTCCTGTAATAATTCTCAGAAGGCTGACTTGCAACTACAGAAGTTTTAGAAAAGCTAATTTCCAGAGTTATACTATGCCCCTTGGGAAAAAAGAATGTTGTGGAATTAACTGATTTATACCCCAGGGCTCTAAGGTGTGTATGCAGTAGTCACTACTCACTAACATGAACATACTACATAAGCCCTTATACTAATCTATCCATCTAAACCCTAGTGGACCAGTGGTTAGGATTTGGTGCTTTCACCGGTGTAACCTGGGTTTGATTCCAGTCAATGAACCAAGAGGTCACATCACACTGAAGCCTGGTCAGTACTTGGATGGGAGACCACCTCAGAATACCAGGAGTTGTATGCTGTGGCACACTGGAGAAGGAACTGATAACCCACTCTAGTATCTCTGCCATGAGTGGATCAGCACGGCGTGTTGAGGTATATCATGTGGTCAGACATGACTAATACCTTATACCCTCTATGGACTGGGCATCCCCCAACTAAAGTATACCCATGGGGATCGTTATGCACATGCCAATGACACCAAATATAAACCTATTACCAAGGGGGCTCCTATAGACCCCATAGTAATCTGAACTATAACATGGGGGTCATCATGGACTCATATGGTCCTAATATTAACCCATAAAACATGGAGGTCTCAACGGACACCTATGGTGTACTCAGCTATTTCAATCTGTGCATTCTGATTTATTAGACTAAACAATCAGATATGGCACAAGAGTACTCAGTGTACTCAGTTCTGATTGGCTGAAATGTGACTGACACAAAAATATGGATTACATATCATGTAATAAAGTGCTCCTTTCCCTCAAGGGGATTAATCAGCATCTGCAGTGGCTCCCCTTGCATGTTGTAAGTGTGTGGCAAAATAAAGCAAGTAAACCAAAAATATTTCATATATTTAATCTAAATATTTTAAAAAATTGTAGAAAAGTTTAATTTAGATTCAAATAAAAAAAAAATACATAGTAATCCTAAAGCAGTGTATTTTCAGTCCATGTAATTTATTCTGAAGGAGGCAATAAAAGAGTAATAGCAAATGAGAGAAGAAGAATACAAATATGATAATAATACAATATGTTGCCCCTTTCCTTCCTTCTCTCCTTTTGGTTTTTGAAACTTAATAGCACATAATGATTTGGTGGTGACTATTAAATTGTTGAATTAAAGTAGGATAGCGTCTATCAGCCTTATTAAATTGCGATTCAGCAAATTGAATAGGGCTCTATATAAGCACATAGCATATTCTTTTTTTACAGAAGTTTTTAGTTAGTGAAGACCTTGCTTTTGGATAGAAGTTCACTAACTAAAAACTTCTGTAAAATATATGCTGTGGGTTATATAGAGCCCTATTCAATTGGCCGAATCACAATTTAATAAGGTTGAAAATAAGTAAAGGAAATAAGTAAAGGTAGGGAGAAGTGTAGAATGCATATATATTAAATGTTTTCATGTGAGAATAAATACAGGTAGATATTTCAGTGTCGAGTCCCATTATTCTGACCACCGCCTACTTTTGATGTCAGCAGCATGTAGCCAATGAAACACGACATGTGTTGTGAGCTTGCTTGGTGACATGTAGACATTTTACAAACATATCAGCCATCTCTGTCATGGGTAAAGCTTGCAATTTATCTGATTTTGAAAATGGGATGATCATTGGCTTTCGGGCCAGGGATGGCAGTATTTCTTAAACAGAGCAGTTTGTGACCTGTTTGCTTGTTGCTGTCGTTAAAGTGTACCGTGACTTGACAAACTAGATGAATAAATGGCTTGAAAACTGGGGAGCGCCATTGATATCAGAGGTCAACATTGGCTGTAAAGGTGTGTGAGGACCAACCAACGCGCTACAGCTGAGCAACTCACCATCAAAATGAACCAGGGGACTACCAGACTTGTATCTAAAACCACAGTTCAGTGAACCCTGCTGCGTATGGGGCTCTGAAGAAAACAGCTGGTCACTGCACCCATGCTGACGAGGGTTCAGCATCAGAAATGGCTTCAATTTGCACAACAGTACCCAAAATTTGACCTCCAATTTCCTGGACTTGAAAGCCATTGAGCACCTGTGGGACCACCTCGATCACCATATGGATGCTCCACCACGCACTCTTCAGCAGCTGTCGGATGCACTGCAGTCTGCATGGCTCCAGATACCCTTGCCAACCTTCCAGCATCTTATTGACTCACTTCCACGCCATCTAGCTCATGTCCGTGCTGCACATGATGGTTATTCGGGATAATAGATGGTGGTAATAATAATGTGACTCCACTGTGTAGAATGCATGCAGAAGGTAAGGATTAATTATGATGGCTGCTTAGTGTATATGATGAATAAATTAACTATTTCCTTCTTTATACAAGAAAAAAAGAAACGTATTGGAGGATGGTTACAAGAGTAGACAAGAGGTGTTTTCAATACCAATAAACAAATAGATAACCTTTTTATTGTATTATTTTAGGATAAACATCAGTTTTGATTGATAGAACCAAAACATCAATGAAACAAAGAGAAAAGAGATCCCCTTTAAACTTGAAAACCGTTACCCACAAAAAATCTGCTTAAATAAAACTCAATTTTATTGTTTACTTTTAAAATCAAATAAATATTCCACGGCTTAAGAACAAATGATCATTGTGCCACTCTTTATGATATATGACGTCACCATGTATGAAATCAATACTTTCCTTGTTAATATTTTTCTTGTGTTAGTAAGTATATTAATATTTACTCAGTTCCTTTTTATTTGACTTAATAAAAATTGCGTTCAACTTAAGGCTGATCTAACAAATGCTTATATAGTGCCAGAGATCTTCAGTGTTTTTCTTATTTGGCTTTGGCTGTTATATGTAGCATATTCAGCCCCATTAAATTGCTACTATTTTCTGAATAGTAGCTCGTAACGTAGCCCGTAAGACTTACTGCTATTAAATTAGCCTCTTAAAGCAACCCGCAGACGACTTGCGGGTTAATATGTAGCAAGGCTGAAAAAAGCCTAAGGGACGTGGAACGTGGAACTTCGCGGCCGCAAATCCTTTGTCCTTTCAAGCCCGTAACTGCTACGTTCCAATTGAGTAATTAAATTGCAGCAAAATCACTGGAGTTCAAAGTTGTAACTCGCAAATGGAGCCAAGAAGCCAACGAGTGTTAGAGAGGACCAGCAAAAGGGGTGAAGTCCAACTCGTAGCACTTTAAATGCAAAGATCACAACACTGCTGTACATTTATGAACAGGGAAAGTGATGTTGGGTCTTAGAATTAATAGCACAAAATTCTCAAGCTCCCAAATCGGCCCAAAGAATACTTTATTTCATGTTTAATTTTTGTGTTATATCGATCCCGGCAATCAATCTGTTAATACATATACTGTAACTCGCATGTGATAGAATATCCTATTTACGGCTTTATCAATATTGGATTATATCTGGAATGTGGGTCCGATTCTAACTCGTAACTGAACCCCGTAGGACTTTGGAAATCCCACTTCCATTTTTCACTGACATAATTCTGCTGATCTCTGTTTCCATTGGCTCCATCCCAACTCGTAACTACGAGCTAGCCTAATTGATCACGTTCATGGCCGCACATCCGATGAGCAAAAAATGGTTTACAGGTTTGCCTCTCAAGCCCGAAACTCACAGCATGCTCAAATTTATTAGCAACATAAATACGCAAATCTTCAAGCCTACAGCCATTGCGGGTCTCACGTTGCACATACAAGCTTTATTTTATTTGATGTAGATGATGGTCTGTTATTAATGTAACAGAATACACGTGCTTATACTTTTACCTTCTTAGGCCTGTTTTATCTGCCCAGATATTATTTTAACATTTTATCAAATGATAATGCAATCGTTAGTAGTAACCTCTGTGCTTATAAGGCTTAGTTACAATTCAACAGTCTTCCAATCATAACAATTTCATTTAACTTGTCTATGCCTCCAAGTCTGCTATATTGCTATAATTAAAACACTGCTGTAACCACACATATGTGATAATCAATTATTAGTGATATTAAATAATTCAGTCTGTAAATATAATAGACTTCAAATGCTTTAAAGTATTATATGGCTGTAATGAATATTAGCCTTGAGGTTGCCAAACTTCAATTGCTGCTACGTACAAACGATCCCTTAAGCAAATCAAAGACCAATAGGAGTTCTGTTTGTTCTTACCTCATGGTTGTATGATATCAACCACTATCATTTGAAGTCTATTTTTATTGCCATCCATAGTCATGTCAAATGTGGGAGTTGTAGTTGCTTTGGCCGTATTTGATATATCTGATATTACCTTGTTTATGACATCTCCCAGCATGTAGAAAAGAGATGAAGGCTCTTGATGAGCAGCACAATTTAACCAGTCAGAGAGGAGTTTTGTTATTTCTGAGTCTAAGTCAATCAGCCCTTTCTGGATAGAGCTGGACATGCCATAAAATCTTCTAACACATATTTCAAGTGCTGGTACATGGCATCCCTTACAATCACCAAAGACACATGATTACTTTACCTAATGGTAAATCCAGCCCTGAATGTGCAGGAAGCTCCATATTGCACATTGGGGATATGGCAGCTACAACCATCAGTGCCTTCAACAGGACTAATGAATGTCTAATTAGTGTGCCAGAGCACACTCTCCTGAGAAAATAGCAGGAAGTATCATCACAAGGGAAAAAATAGGAGTCAAATAGTTACTGCATAGAAAAGCTAAAGTTTAAGGATTGTCTACCAAGTTTACTTATTCAAAGGCCCTATAGAAAAATAAATTTTTGTCATCTAAACATTTTCTAGACAAGTTGGAAAGATAATTTAAATCTTGAGATAAATTCTATCTGAGTTGTTTTTATAGCTTATCACCCCAATGAAAGGGGCAACAATCCTCCAAAATGCAGTGGTTACATTTGTGTGTACTATGCCACAGTTTATCCACGAAGAAAGTGAGGCTTCTATGAAAAGTTATTGTTCTTGCACATAAACCTGCTTAAAAGAGATGTGCTCCTGTCACAGCCTGTCTTTTTGACCATAGGTCAGGGCTATCCAGACACAGGGCCTCAATCATTCTTCAAATGAGCTACCCACTGGGGACAGATAAATAGTTCTAAAGTTGGGTTCATACCGGGGAAAATTATTCATGTATACAGTATTTTCATAGGTGGTGTGCCCTGTGCTGAGTAAACCCTTTGAATGCCCAAGGCATGTAGGCAGACTCCAAGAGACACTACTTATGTGAAGATATCTTTAAGATGTAATATAGCCCTAAATTAATACTTAATACCTTAATGTTTGGCAGTATTTTTCTATATATGTAGAGCTGGTATCAGATTTATTATATTAAAATACTCAGGGCCTCATTCAATTGTGATTTGGCCAATTGAATAGGGTTATATATAAGCACAGAGCATATTTTTTTACAGAAGTTTTTAGTTAGTGAACTTCTATCCAAAAGCAAGGTCTTCACTAACTAAAATCTTCTGTGAAAAATTATGCTCTGTGCTTATATAGAGCCCTATTCAATTGGCCACATAGCAATTCAATGAGACCCTCAGTAACTAAGAAAAATCAACCACAGTCTGCTACATGAGTATCTATACCATGAAAATGTCCATTTGATATATACATGTATTTATTTAAAATTAGGTGCCCCTTTTGTGGCTTGAATAAAGACATATATATGCAGTATTCTTTATTCATGTATTTTACTCTTTCCACCGGGGACACAGTCTGCACTTCCTGATTCTCATTCTCATGGCAGAGACATGATGAACAGCCGGACCCGGCGTTACTCAATCCATTACCATCCGAATACTGTGGACTATTTACTAAGATAAAAAAAATATATATATATATATATATATATATATATATATATATTGTTAAAAGATGGTATTACCTAAAAAATGTCATTATGTTTGAACTGTGTTACCAACAAATTATTTACAAATGTGAAAGTAGCCTGTTTAGATTAACAGCTTCTCAGATGCCTTTTTCATCCTGATAAATAATAGATTCAGTATACTTGGGGGTGACATTTAGCTTAGCACAGAGTAGCAAGTTTGTCATTTATAAGATTAAGGGGTAAATGGTGAACCCCCATCACTACCACTTAGACAGTATCCAATTCACGATATCAGTATACTGTAGGTAGTAGCACTTATTAGCACAGGGTAAGTGGAAGGCCCCCAGTCTCACCATAAAAGATAGTTAGGGATCATCCCCTTTCTTTACATTAGTTTTTTATTTCTATTTATCCAATCATCTATAGCACCTATTGCACAGCACTTTGTTTTTCACTATAAGTGATAGTACTGGCACTTTATTACCACACATCTGTACTATGTTTCTATTCCCCCCCTAATGAAATATAAAAAGACATTGGATATCTGAATAAACCAACTAACAGCCTGAACTTATTATAAGAGTATAAAAAATATAACAAGATTAGCACTTTCTTTTTAAGGGCACAGTCAGATCTATTACAAAAATAAGGAAGTAGCTTACTATTATGGCCCTCATTCAATTGCGATTTGGACAATTGAATAGGGCTCTAAATAAGCAAATAGCATATTTTTTTTAAATAAGTTTTTAGTTAGTGAAAACCTTGCTTTTGGATAGATGTTTACAAACTAAAAACTTCTTTAAAAAAAATATGTTATGTGCTTATTTAGAGCCCTATTCAATTGGCCGAATTGCAATTGAATGAGGGCCTATGTGTCTATTCTTCTTTTAATTATGTATTAATTCTTTTTAAAGCATACATCAATAAAAAGCTATATATTTTTTCAAACTATTTCATTTCTCTTTTCAATTTAATCTACAGTGGAGTTATCTTTGGAAAAAAAGGGTGTCTTTTCTTTCTTCTGTCATAAAATCAATGTATTAATTACATCCTTCCAGAGAAAGGCTCTTATTTAAAAATAATAAAGAAAATAATATTATTCCTGATTAATAATTAACAGATTAAGCCTAAACATAAACTCCTAAAAACAGTTCTGCTTCCAAAAACAGGCGTCAGAATGGACTACAAGAAGGCCACTCAAGCAGCAACCAATCAGGATGCCGCTGCCTAAAATTCCACCTGAATAGTCCAGGACACTCATCAAAGGAAATTCAAAAAGACTATAATCTGCTCTCATTGGCTGAGGACTGGCCAGTGCCTACCAGGCTCTGTCTTCATTGGCCCATGGGATAGAATGGAACTTTTGATGGGAAGAAGGGTGAACACAACTGCCCAGGCTGCCAAACAAAGTTCACAGGTCAGAAGAGAGTGCTCAGCAGGTGCATTGTAAACACAGACATCAAGCCTTCAACCAAGAAAGCTAGAATCAGATTGGGAGGTGAACCTGGCCATGGGACAATAAACCAGTCTGTGTACGGACCCCAGAGCATTATAACCTGGAAGAATTATAATTCATTTCCATGAGTTTTAATCCTGCGCAGTGCTTTAGGGAAAGCGCTATGGACACTGGATTCCAAGCTCAAAGACAGGGCCATACACTCTTTGCAATGTATGAATCTTTAACTTGTCATTGCCTGTAACTTAACTTATGTATAGCGCTACGGAATATGTTGGCGCGTTACAAATAAACGATAATAATAATAATAATAATGATCCCTCCTCAGATGTATGCAGATTGACAAGATAAATTAAGGAACACCAAGTATTGTTACTGGTGAATACAGTACATTGTCCCCGAATTACATTCAACTTAGTTGTACAGTTGTAATTGTATGCTATACTCCACTGTAATGGATCATGTGTTAATGTGTTCCCCAGTTCCCTTGCCCTGGCATTTGGTTGTCACCTGATAATGGCAATGTCCTTGTTACACCGTGTTCGGCAAGATAT
Source organism: Discoglossus pictus (assembly GCA_027410445.1). NCBI lineage: Eukaryota > Metazoa > Chordata > Amphibia > Anura > Alytidae > Discoglossus > Discoglossus pictus. Next base: position 358,028,135 of record CM050165.1, read on the forward strand.
AATTATTTTACATAGCTAATTTGACGGGCCATACTCCCAGGTATGTACACATCTACACTTTGAATTTCACCATCCTAATTAAAGCATCGGGGGGGCCGGCAAAATAAATTGAATGGGCATACTATCTTCAGATTAACTCACAATTCTGCCATAACTGCAAACCATCCAGTTCATCAGCATCTCTCCATACTCCAGGAGCTGGCTTAAATTGGGTTTGCGCAGTTGCCGCTAATTAACTTCAGAGAGGTTAAAACCAGATCTTAGCAGACTTTAGAACTTTAAATGCTTCTTCAGGCTTTTCAACTTTGACACTGAATTTATTTTGCGGAAGTTACCGCAGAATCTGACAGTTCCATCGGGTTTTGGAACCATCACATACGTCTGCAACAGTCACTTTGGGATTCTTGATTGATCCCATGTTCCAGCATTTTTTAGGTTCCACCCTTATCACTACTCTTTTAGTCTCAAGTATGCGATAGGGTTTAACTCTTACCCTTACATCTGGCTTAGTGATAATATCATGGTAAGTCACAGTAATGCCACCGAGCTGTGTAGAGAAAACATCTTATAGGTTTCTTTAGCTTTTTCAGGGGTCAATTCCTTAGATACATGCACTTCACTTATACTGACTATGAGGATTCTATAAAACAAACTATTTTGCTGATATATTCTGACCATTCAGTCAAACCCACATCTATAGTTTTTTCCATAGTTTTAGCAGGTTTATGTTGTAGATCTGCTCGTTTTCTCCTGTTGTCTCATTTTATAATCAACCTTTCCTATGGCCTCAATTATCTCATAGAGACCTTGCCATCTTGGCCAGAAGTTTGCTTTTTCTTGTAAGTATTAACACTAGCACTCTGGATCCAGGCTAAAACTTCCTCATTTGTTCACTGATATTATAATACGTTTGCTTTCTCCATATGGTCTCGTTCCAGGGGGGCAACTTGGAAAATTCTTTCCCTCATATTTTTCACATACTCACATACTCATGATGGCAAAAAAATAAATAAGGTAAAATAGGTTCCAGTTTTCCCATCTCATGCTACAACTTTTCTAATCATGTCCCAATGTTTTGATATTTCCTAGGTGTCCTCCAAGAAAGTTTTGATGAGCTACATCTAGGAAGCGTCCTGATGACGCTGTTTCCCCATACACAGTGACTATAGCAGCGTGAAAACTCTACTCTTACCACTTTTAAACAGAAAAAGCATGCTAATCTGATAATCCACCTCTTATGTTCTGCAGCATTAGACAGCAGTTTGGTATAAATCCTGTCAGTCATTTGCCATTTTTGACTATTGAAAAAACTAACAAGTATTAATGCAATAGCAAATTCAAAGTGTAATAATTAACTTGACAGTAGATTTATTGGTAAAGCGCCTTTTGACTAAACGCTTTGCACTATTCAGCTATTATGAAATATAAAAATTATTTAACAAATAGGTCAAATTCCAAGCCTGAAAAGGTAATTAATTATCAAAGCAGTAGTGGAAATAAAATGCTACTGATGCTCTCCATTATTAAATATAAAGTAACATCAAAGAGAGTCATTCCTTATTTTTATATTTAACATCAGATGCTATGGCAGTCTAATTATAACAAGTTGCAAAGCTAAGAATTTTGGACAATTGAAGTGTTATAAAAGGATTAATAAATTCTAAAAAGGATTAAAGAAATGTAACGTATTTAAAGGAACCACCCCCTTTTTTCACTTTTTAAAATAAATTGAATTGTGTCTCCCAAACAATAGAAGATTATAAAGTTAATTCTATAATCCACTAATCGGGATTGAATCCTGATCAATTTAGCACCTCACAAATATAAGTATATATATTTGGTAATAAGGAATGTTCCTAAGTGAGCAAGGAACATGAGATAAAATTAATAACTGTAATTCAACACAATACCAGATCACCAACCGCTATGTAACAGGCAACTTTATCAATATATAGACTAGGAAATTGTGCGTCAAAAATGACGGGAGTAAAATTGTAAGCCTGGCAATGTTGTTTGCCTCACAATGCGAGTCTATGGCCCATCGGAGCACCTTTGGCGCTCATCACGAGCCCCACGCTTAGTGCCTTCGGCGCTCCTTGCGAGCCTCTCCCCGTGTAGCTTAGGGGCCTCACGATGAGTGGTACTGCCTTGGGTTAAGAGTGTTAGTGCCTTGGTTTAAGTGTTAGTGCCTTGGTTTAAGTGTTACTGGCTTTGGGCTCTTTGTTTTCATCATGTTTACGTTTTTTTTGTGCACAATTTTTTTTTCCGCTTAGGCGATTTTTTTATCTTAAAAAAAGCGGCAAATATGCCTCAAATTAACTTGCAATCTCACTCACAGGCTCCCTGGCTCTCCCCCTGTGCTGTGTGTGAGTGTGGCAGTACATTTAAGGCATAATTGTGTTTTTTTGGTGGTATTTCCAGTTGTGTGGTTCCAGCGTATTAAGTGCTTCGGTCCTAAGTCCTATGGGGCTCGCAATTGCAGTTACGTTATTTGGCCGCTTTACGTAATTCAATCCTAAATCCTACGTTGTTCATTGCAGCCTAAGTCCTGCGCCGCTGGTGATGAGCGCCTGCAATGAGCACCTTCAGCGCTCATTGCAGCCTAAGTCCTGTGGGCTTCGCTATGCGCTATGAATTTATTTAACATTTATTTAACGAAATTATTTAACATTGCATGACCAACATCTCAACGGGACGAACACTGACAACTATAAATATGATTAATTGTAACACCAAGTATCATATGGATTTGTCTTCTTTCAATTTGGATAATCTACAATCACATATATAATTCTCAGCAGCGTGGGGTAGCCAAAAAACGTTGGTAACGCAATGTTAAAACTGTGGGCTCGTGCAGCAAGCCTGCATCAACAGCGGCCCTCGCCGAAGGCGCTGATTGCGCTGGTGGAGATGAGCGCCATAGGTGCTCATCCCTACGAGCCCGTACGACGTAGGCAGTGAGCGCCAAAGGGACCCGTAGGACTGCACATCAACAGAAATCTCAATTACACAATTCACAATGCAAGACCCGTAGCACTTTGAAAAAATACAGTGGAAGAATTATGGCCCGTAACACTTTGCAAAAAAAATACAACCCGCGGCACTTATAAAAAAAATATGAGGTAAAAAAAAACACGAAGTTAACAGCCGAACCGTGCACATACAAAAACACAAAGAAAATAAAAATAACAATAACGTCCTGGGGGCAGCCAGGACGTCTGGGAGTGAGATTGCTCGACAATTTAAACACAATTTCATGAGTTTCGGCACTCTAAAATGACCTAAGCAACAAAAAAAAAAAAAAACGAGGCTACACGACCCCTAACCACGCAAAACACTGCCAGGCACATAAGACTTTTACCCAGGAAGGTACGAGGTACAAAATACATTATTAGGAAACACAGAAAATGCTCCAGACCCGCGGAACATATACAGAATCGCAGCCATTTTACAACACTAACGTGCAACTAATAACATTACCATTCTAAAATGGAGCTTTACACAACTAAACAAACGGTTTAGCCTCGCGCACAGCAGCCTATTTATGCTGCACACTTGCCACATTGCTGACACTTACACCTCAGGTCAGCAACAGTCCAAATGTATATTGTATGATGCAGGAAAATCAAAAAAGATTGTTAGCTCTTCAGGATATTGATTGCTGGATATATTCATTACAAACAGGTAAAGTATATTAATTTATTATTTAATTAATTATTAATTAATTATTATAAAAAAATACATTTATATAAAAAAAAAAGAGCAGGGGAGAAGCACGCAATGAGCGCCAAAGGCGCTCAACGCGTGGCTCACAGTAGGCGCTGAGGATGCTCAGAGGAGTAAAAGTACACCCCGTGGGGTGATTGGCTGAAGGCATCTGCACCTTCTGTTATTTTGTCCTATTTGTTGTCAGCTTCACAATAATTAAAAAAAGAACATTTTCACAGTTGTGGGCATGTTCTGTAAATTAAATGATGCAAATCCTCAAACAATCCATGTTAATTCCAGGTTGTGAGGCAACAAAACACGAAAAATGCCAAGGGGGGTAAATACTTTTGCAAGGCACTGTAGTTTATTTTGGGTAAAATTGGCATCTTTATGGCAGAAATTCAGCCTGACCATGATAGAGGTAGTTTCTCCCAATTACTTAACAATGTTTTAATCTTATCATAAAATTTAAGAAAGTTCACCCTAGTCAAATCCTCAAGTTTATGTGAAAATTATATTCCTAAATATGTAATGGAATCTTGATTACAATTAATCTCAAAAATCTTCTTTAATTGACTTAAGACTTACGGTAATTTCCAAAATGAATCTTTAATGCCTCGGTCTTAGACATATTATTCTTATAATATGAGAGATTACCAAACTTTTCAATTAAACTTCTCACATATTTAAGAGAGATTGTAGGTTTAGAAACCATTTACATTACATCATCGGCAAAGAGCATGATTTTATAAGACTGATCGCCAATGTTTATTCCTTTTATATTGTAAGATGTTCTGACGGATTCAGACACAGGTTCTGTCATTAAAGCAAATATCATTGGGGAGAGAGGACACCCCTGGCGAGTTCCATTCGTAATAGAACATTTTTCAGTTTTTATATACACACTGGATAGATATTCCATAGGGCAGGAATATAAAGCACATATCGCTTTATCCCCAAAATCTCTCAGACCACATTTTTGCAATACCATCAACATATAGTCCCAATTAAGCCTATCAACAGCTTTTTCCGCATCAAGAGTGATTAAGGAACATGGAATACATTTATATTTACAAAATGCTATAAGGTCTATCAGCTTTCTAGTGTTATTAGACCCTTGACAGTCTTGTATAAAACCTGTTTGATCAAAACCAATCAAACTAGATAGTAAACTACCTAATCTCTTTGCCAATACTTTTGAATTTATTTTCATATCTGTAGAGATTGGTCTAAAATGTTTGCAGTATCTGGTGTCTTTATTTTGTTTAGGCATGTTAATTATACAATGAGGGAAAAAAGTATTTGATCCCCTGCTGATTTTGAACGTTTGTCCACTGACAAAAAAATGATCAGTCTATAATTTTAATGGTAGGTGTATTTTAATAGTGAGAGACAGAATAACAAAAAACAAAAGAAGTTAAACGCATGTCAAAAAAGTTGTAGATTGATTTGCAGGTCAATGAGTGAAATAAGTATTTGACCCCCTATCAATCAGTAAGATTTCTGGCTCCCAGGTGTCTTTTATACAGATAATGAGCTGAGATTAGGAGCACTCTCTTAAAGGGAGTGCTCCTAATTTCAGCTCATTACCTGTATAAAAGACACCTGTCCACAGAAGCAATCAATCAGATTCCAAACTCTCGACCATGCCCAAGACCAAAGAGCTGTCCAAGGATGTCAGGAAATGATTGTAGACCTACACAAGGCTGGAATAGGCTACCAGACCATCGCCGATCAGCTTGGTGAGAAGGTGACAACAGTTGGTGAGATTATTTGCAAATGGAAGAAACACAAAATAACTGTCAGTCTGGTGCTCCATGCAAGATCTCACCTTGTGGAGTTTTAATGATCATGAGGACTGTGAGGAATCATCCCAGAACTACACGGGAGGATCTTGTTAATGATCTAAAGGTAGCTTGGACCATACTCGCCAAGAAAACAATTGGTAACACATTACACCATGAAGGACTGAAATCCTGCAGCGACCGCAAGGTCCCCCTGCTCAAGAAAGCACATGTACAGGCCCGTCTGAAGTCTGCCAATGAACATCTGAGTGGTTCAGAGGAGAACTAGGTGAAAGTATTCTGGTCAGATGAGACCAAAATCGAGCTCTTAGGCATCATATCGCTGTGTTTAAAGGAGGAGGAATGCTGCCTATAACCCCAAGAACACCATCGAAACCCTCAAATATGGAGGTGGAAACATTATGCTTCAGGGGTGTTTTTCTGCTAAGGGGACAGGACAACTGCACCGCATCAAAGGGACGATGGACGGAGCCATGTACCGTTAAATCTTGGGTGAGAACCTCCTCCCCTCAGTCAGGGCATTAAAAATGGGTAGTGGATGGGTATTTCAGCATGACAATGAGACAAAACATACAGCCAAGTACTAAGTCAAAGGGGTCAAATACTTATTTCACTCATTGACCTGCAAATCAATGTATAACTTTTTTGACATGCATTTTTCTTGTTTTTTTTTTTTTGTTATTCTGTCTCTCGCTGTTAAAATACACCTACCATTAAAATTATAGACTGATCATTTCTTTGTCAGTGGACAAACATTCAAAATCATCAGGGGATCAAATACTTTTTTACCTCACTGTAACTGCTTTTAGCATATTAGCACAAGCTCTACCTTTTGCTTTAATTTCGTTAAACTTTTTAGCTAGATGTTTAAAAAGAGTTTGTCACAACCTACAATGATGATGGAGTATAGAGGATCCTAGTCCTCTTATCTCCTGTAGATTTTAGACCTAAGATTTGGGTGACTCAGACCAATGGACCTTCCTTGTGGATGCAAGAGCATAAGTCCCAGCTTAAGGTAGTGTGCCTGGAAAAAAACCTGGCATGGAGTCAGAAACGATCTCCTATTCCAGCATATGCCCTTGGGTCAATAATACACCTGCACACAAAGTCTTGATGAAAATTATGAACAACTTCTTTATTTTTACACAAGTATTTAAACAACTCACAACAACAGTACAGGGAGTGGCTACCCCTTTGTCCAACCCTTATCTTCCTCTTGGCCAATGGGGTAATCTCCAGAGTAATTTGATTACCTCTAGCCAATGGACTAGAGGTAAGCTCTGGGAACTTCCAGACCCCTCCCCTGGGCCGCCCACTAGGTGTGGCTAACAGAGTCATTTGGATGCTGGCAGTCAAGAGAGACACATCTCCCTGTCCTCTGGACTTTGCCCTGACTCTCTGAGTGAGAATACCTGTAGACCCCCTGGGGTTATGGTGCCTCAATGTCTGTATAGACCCCATTGTTCCTGACTTAAGTATGTGTACTTAAAGGATTAACCTTGGTGGCCAGCTGGGGTCCTTCTCCTGTTGCAAGATGTATGTGGCAATGTATCCAGCATGACTACCCCATACTATCATATACATATGTGTACATATTCCACACACTGTCAGTCTATTTAAGTACAAGCGTAAAAGCGCACCCCACATAAAACCACCTAATGTCCTCATAGTATATGGGATTGGGGCAGGGTTTCCACATCAATCCATCTCATGCATTATGATGACTTTTATTGATGGTGATGGGAACCCTGCTCATTTCCTTAGACAATAATCATAATAATATAACAGTATAACCATATAACAGTATAACAGGGTGTCTGGGAGCCCCAAACCTTTTGTTCCTCCCCATGGCAACAGCATGTGGAAGACCACCCAGCCCAAGAATGGCCACCGCTGCCAGTCACAAAATGGCCCCAGCATAGTTCACACCCAAATCCAATATGGCCACTGGCTGATTCATGACAATCCTTCCCCAAGCGGGCGGAGAACATCCAAGATTTTCTCAGCTACGCTGATAGTCATGAATCTGCTGGTTTGGCCAGGCCCGCTGCATGCTAGGCAAGTTCATGTCGGTGCGCACACAGTCCCAAGGTGCAGAGTAAAGACCTCACCCAGCCCTTGGCCTTGCTCCCACTGTATAGAGCAAATTGCTCTTGCCCTGCACCCCCACCCAAAACAGTCCAGGATCCCAGCTCTCTGTTTTTGGCAGCAGCATGGAAGTCTCTGGGGACACAGTGGGTTGCACCCATACATTCTTCTGAGGCAAAACCGTATTTTTGGGAGCCCCATAAAACAACCCCTGTCCCATAGCAACCCCTTTCCCTCCAGCCAGTCCCCACAGCTGGGCTGGGGTCTCTAAAAAAGTCTCTGGGCCTATGAGATTGCAAGGGGGCAGTCCAGTACTTCCCTCAGCAAAATTATTATTGTTGGGAGCCCAATAACACCATAACTGCAGTAAAGTACATACCGGTCTGCGCTTGACTCCAGCATCCCTGATGGAGTCCGGACTTGGATGCTCTGTTTGCTCTGGCTCCTGGAGATCTGTATCTTTGGACAGACCCTCCTGGTTTTCTTCCCCTGGGTCTGTCTGTGTTGCAGCCTGGAGAACTATGCTGTTCCCACCCAGGCTGTGCTTACACTCATCCTTTACCTCCTCTATTGCATTTGGTTGAATGACTGTGCTTTGGCTCTCTGATGTAGGCTGGGGAGTCTCGCAATTCCCACCCAGGCTGTGCTTTGGGGCCCTCAGCTGACCCTCTTCTTCTATGGCCTTTTCCTTGGCAACTTGGGCCTCATCCTTTGTGGACTCCTGGGCACTGGTCATCTCAGGCAAGTCCTCACTACATCCACAATCCTTTGGGGTGCCGCAATGCACCCATGGTTCCTTTGCCAAGGCTGGCAAGCTTGCTGCCCCTGTCGGGCTCTTGGTGCCCCTGGCACTCTCTTGGTGCCCCTGGCACTCTTGCTGTGTGAGGCCTGGTTCCCTGTAGCTAAGAACCAGTTCCTTTCCCTCCCCACAGTCCATTACATAGCCCTCCTGGGCTCTGTGCTTCACTAGCACCTTTTTTAGCAACTCTCCTGGGGTGTCAGAGTACAGATTTTGGTTATCTGTTGTAGGCTGGGGAATCTTATCCTTCCCACCCAACCTGACCTCTACGGCCTTTTCCCCAGAGTGCATTACATAGCCCTCCCCACAGTCTCTTGGGTGGCTATCCTGAGCCCCTGGCTCCATTAGCAGTTCTGGCCCATACACATTGCCTAGAACTTCTGAGGGCAGACTTAGTTCATCTGGCCCTACCTGTTGAGCAGTTACTGGGGTTTCTGCCAGGATTTGTGCTGGAAGGTAGTCCTCAGGTGAGACCTTTTCCACATCTGGTAACTCAGGCGTGACCCGTTTGGAGAAACTGTGCTCGGCTAGCATTTCTTCTGGGATTAAGTCTCTTGGGGTATCAGGGGACAAACATGGGTTATCTGACCCCACCCAGGGAACATTCCCCTGGGTCTCTGGCTCTTGTATCTGGTGAGTTGGTCCCAAGCTGACTTTACCATCCCTTCTAGGCTCTGACACAGTCTCTGCATTTTTTAGGGGAAAACAGTCTCCATTCCCCGAAGGTGGTACAGGAGCAGGGTTTACCCCTTCCTCCTCCTCCTGATCCTCTGACACATCCCACTCAGAGAGCTCCTCTAGGCAACTCTTAACCAGTTCTGCTTTCTGGGCCTCAGACAGCCCAGGGCACGGCCTTGTATATGTGGTCGCCTCCATTTTGCTTACCCACATGCGCACTTTCCATATTCTCTGGAACATCTGGTCAAGCACGTAGCCCACATCTTGTGCTGTTAACTTTTTTGGAAAAAGGTGTCTGACTTCTTTAAACCGTCTTTTTGCTTCTTTGGCAATATCTTCCTCATATTGCTGCTCCATTCTTGGTCTTTCTGTAGAGTCTCCCACCTCTGTCACCAATTGTCACAACCTACAATGATGATGGAGTATAGAGGATCCTAGTCCTCTTATCTCCTGTAGATTTTAGACCTAAGATTTGGGTGACTCAGACCAATGGACCTTCCTTGTGGATGCAAGAGCATAAGTCCCAGCTTAAGGTAGTGTGCCTGGGAAAAACCTGGCATGGAGTCAGAAACGATCTCCTATTCCAGCATATGCCCTTGGGTCAATAATACACCTGCACACAAAGTCTTGATGAAAATTATGAACAACTTCTTTATTTTTACACAAGTATTTAAACAACTCACAACAACAGTACAGGGAGTGGCTACCCCTTTGTCCAACCCTTATCTTCCTCTTGGCCAATGGGGTAATCTCCAGAGTAATTTGATTACCTCTAGCCAATGGACTAGAGGTAAGCTCTGGGAACTTCCAGACCCCTCCCCTGGGCCGCCCACTAGGTGTGGCTAACAGAGTCATTTGGATGCTGGCAGTCAAGAGAGACACATCTCCCTGTCCTCTGGACTTTGCCCTGACTCTCTGAGTGAGAATACCTGTAGACCCCCTGGGGTTATGGTGCCTCAATGTCTGTATAGACCCCATTGTTCCTGACTTAAGTATGTGTACTTAAAGGATTAACCTTGGTGGCCAGCTGGGGTCCTTCTCCTGTTGCAAGATGTATGTGGCAATGTATCCAGCATGACTACCCCATACTATCATATACATATGTGTACATATTCCACACACTGTCAGTCTATTTAAGTACAAGCGTAAAAGCGCACCCCACATAAAACCACCTAATGTCCTCATAGTATATGGGATTGGGGCAGGGTTTCCACATCAATCCATCTCATGCATTATGATGACTTTTATTGATGGTGATGGGAACCCTGCTCATTTCCTTAGACAATAATCATAATAATATAACAGTATAACCGTATAACAGTATAACAGGGTGTCTGGGAGCCCCAAACCTTTTGTTCCTCCCCATGGCAACAGCATGTGGAAGACCACCCAGCCCAAGAATGGCCACCGCTGCCAGTCACAAAATGGCCCCAGCATAGTTCACACCCAAATCCAATATGGCCACTGGCTGATTCACGACAGAGTTGATTTGTTGAAAAGTTAACCAATCCATAGGGTCCGGGAGCTGAATTTAATTTTAGTTCCGAAATCATTTTTTCTATTTCAGTAATGTTAATCTCTTTATTGAGATTCTCTAGATTGTCATTATTTATTTTAGGAAAGTTTAATTTATCCCCAAAAAATGTTATTTCTTCTTTTTTAGGTTTTCCAAACCCCAATTTATTTTCTAAATTATATAGATCTCTATAGTAATCATAAAAGGTCTTTTCAATATCAACAGGATTAGTAACTGATTTAGAAAAAAAAAAAATTGTTATCACTAATTATTTCTTCTATTCGTTTGTACAACTTTTTAGGTTTTAATTTATATGCCAAGGATTTGCCCACCTTGTTACTAAACTAATATTGTCTCTATTGGAGTTTCCATATTCGATAGTCTACTTGGTACTATAACACTTTTTTAATTTGTGTTTGAATTTTAGTGAGCTCTCTCAGTCTTTCTTGTGTCTAATTTGTTCTCTCTTTCCATTTTTGCTAATTTAACATAAAGATCTCTTAACGAGAGACCTCCTTGTTTTTTTCTGCGGTTTGCCCATGAAAGCAGAAGCCCTCTTACATATGCTTTATGGGTATTCCATGTTGTTGTGTTTTCTTTAACAGAATTTTCATTAATTTGTAAAAAGCTCCTTAAAGAACAGTTTGTTTTTCTGGGGTGTTAAACAGGGAAATATCCATTTTTTTTTTTGTTTACTCTGATTTTGATCTTTAAGACATAGTCCTATCATTGCATGGTCTGACCATTTAAATGTACCTATGTCAGTTGATTTAACTATTTTTAATATCTCCAGGTCCCCCAAAAAGTCTAGAATAAGACATATGACGATAAGAAAAGAACATATAATCTTTCTAATTTTCATGGAATAACCTCCATATGTCATATAACTCTGCATTTATAATTGCTCGTATGAAAGCGGTTTGCAATTCTCAAAACTTTTGGATCTGGGTGTGGACATTTACTAGATTTCCTTTTCCATGTAGGGTTGATTACCATATTGAAATCACTGCAGACTATTAAAAAGCCTAACTTAATTTTTTAACACTGTCATGATTTAATTGTTTATTGCCAGTAATTTATGAATATGGCCAAGGGAGCATGACACTGTTGCATTGGCATTATGTATTATTGTGTGTGTTGACTGTACATGGTTATTATGTATCCTAGTTATAATATATTATTATAAGAGGGAAATGTTATATAGAACATATGTGGAATTGGTAAAAATGCTGTGCAAAGAAGTTAGCTGCAGATCATTGCACACTCACACATACAGACCTTGGGTCAAGACATATGTATGTACTTAAAGTAGTCCTAAGCAAACATTTAAGTTTTACTTCAAGGTTTTGTCACTAGGCAGCTATAGATATCTGGTGAATTTGATCTCAAGAGCTTTGATAGCCCAAGGTTGCAAGCCAGATGGGCTGACATCACACATACACCAATGTACATAAGGGTGTGGTATTGGAGAGTATAAATATGTTGTTTTGATCATTCAATAAAGGTTGAGAGATAGGTTGAGAGATATCCACAGTGTGAGACTATTTCTGTGTTTTGTATCCTCACTTGGGGAGTGGTCTTGCAGGAGGCCACTAATAACCTGTATCCAGTATTCTCTGTCTGTACCTCTGCAGAAGGCATCTTTTGTGCCACAGAGAACAGGAACCACACGATTCTGCTTTGGTAGGTTTGAAATAGGTTCATATCAAGCCCCCTTGAAGAAGCAGATCGTGACAGTTGTCTTTTAGATTTCAGTTGCCATTGAACACCTTATAAGACGACTGCCATGTACCTTCATTCATCTCCTGATTCAAGCAACCATCCCCTTTAAGAAAATTTTCCTTCGATCAACTGTGCAGTTTCTGCAACTTATATCAGCTGTCTATATTCCACCTATTTGTTTTAATTACCCCTGTCTTGCAGGAGGCCACTAATAACCTGTATCCAGTATTCTCTATCTGTACCTCTTCAGAAGCCATCTTTTGTGCCACAGAGAACAGGAACTACACCATTCTGCTGGGGTAGGTTTGAACTAGGTTCATATCAAGCCCCCTTGAAGAAGCAGATCGTGACAGTTGTCTTTTAGATGTTGGAAGTTTGTAAAATGTACTTTGCTATAACTCACCATTTCAGCAAAGAGGTAGAAATAGACAGTTTTTAGTGTAAAACTTAGTGTAGTGTAGTATAGTGTGTTTTTTGTGGAAATATTTTGTTTTTATTCATTAAAATATTCATCTTTATTGAAGTATGCATACTACTGCGAGAAAGAAAGATTGCCCCTGGAGACAGAATAGGGGGAGGGGCATTTGACTGGGCTAGGTGCTGGGGAGTAAAAAAGGTTGTATTAGTCAAGAGTATGGGAGGTGTTATATAGGGGAGGTTTCCTGCCTTTTAGCAGATCAGTTAGGATAATACAGCTTCCTTCTCTCCCTCCCTGCAATCATGAGAATGTCACAGCAAAGGTGGGAGTGCTGCATCACCTTAGGTTGGAGCTCATGGGTTGGTAAGGTATCTGGTCCTGGTTGGTCACGGAGGTCTAGTGGACACAGGGTTCCATTAAGCCTCTGGGAGGGTGAGCTCCTTCCGAGGGCAGGTGTTCAGCTACCTCTTGTAATCTTGTTCTGGTTATCTTATGTTTGTCATAGTAAAGCTGTGGCCTGGTTATACCCATACTTTGGATTTGTGTTTTTATTTGGGTGATGGTGAGTGGTTCAGGTTAGACGTACCTAGTCACATATGCTTAGGTCAAAGATTTATTTGTTTTATACAAATACATGTTTGATTGTTTGCCAATGTACATGCAGTAACTTGCTACAAACATCTGGTTAAATTACTGCATCTGGTTACTTAAAGGGACAGGTTCCAGAAGCTGTAGTTAATGGAATATTGTTAAAAATATGCTTTTTCATACAGTAAACCTAAGTTTAGGTTTGTAATTTTTACCCGCCAACATTTATTATACACCCACCAATATTATGCTGTTATCTTTGTTCTACAGTGTAATAAATACTAATAATTGATAAATAATTACTTTCTGGGTTTATGCATGCATTGCATTCAGTTTAGAGCAGGGAAGTAGCAAAACAAGTATTGATAGAACACACAACCAAATGTACCAAGGCGGTTTAATTAATTTTATTAAGTTTAGATCATTTTGATTTGTGTGACTTGGGACTTGAGGACTGTGGTAAAGATGGTAATAGACTGAGATAGAAGCTGGTTGAAAGATGGACAGTTGTCATAGCTGAAACATTTCAAAACTGGATCTCAATGTTCAGTACTGGATCTCATTTTTAATCTGTATTTCAATGATATTGACAAGGATAGTTTTTTTAACAATATTATAGGACAACAGAAACAAAACAGCATATTTATTTTCTATGGATGGATTCAAGGAACAGGAATATTGGGAAAACTAAATTTGTGCTACATCCTCAAAAACACAAGAAGAATATTTATTGGATAGTGTTATTTATTATTAGCCATTATCTGTAATGCACCGACATATGCAATAGCGCTAAGCAGGGTAGATACAATCAAAAGAAACTTAAGAAATTACAAAAGAATGGAGGGTCCTGTTATTGAGTTTAAAGTCAAGCATACAAAGTGCTTTCTCTAAAGTACCCAACAAGACTGAAAACTCACAAACTTACAGTCTAAAGGACTGTGTTAACAGGTCACTTTTGGATTGGTAGTTATCTAAAATATGAATTTGATTGCTGACTTTTCTAAAACTTGAAAATTCAGTGCTGTGCAGAAAATTATCACACTGAACAAGCTGTGCATCAATTGCATCTTGTTGCTCATCTTGTTCAACCTTATCATGCTTTGCACAGTGCTGAATATTCAAGTTAAAAAAAAAAGTGCCCTGTTAATACTTTCCAATAAATGTTCTTCTCATAATTTAGATTTATCCTCAGAGTGTGGGCACCACCGACATCAGAATAGATGTCTACTGAGCAATTAAAAATCTTTTAGTCTATCTCACAATTTCTTCTTTAAAAATGATGGTATGATTAAAAAAACTATATTGTCATAGCTTGTAATATTGAATTTTTCACTGCAATTTTTTATTTACTAACCAGGATTTGAAACTTGATGTGAGTCTGTGATGTCACTTGGGCTTCACAAGATCACTGATCGGATACGGATGAAGGAGCAGCTTGTGGGGTGAGCACATGCTGTCACACCCTTACTCACTATACACTTACACATACAATTGGCTCCCCTCAGGGTCCATAGAAAGGGTAAGGACTCAGGGAGAAATAATAATTTACAAGAATAATAAGTTATTGTTTAAGGGGTATTTGTTATTTTCATGTGCATAATATGTAATAATGCAGCATATTTTGTACGGATGTAGAGGTTATTTTTGATGAGGGGGTGATCTCCAATCATCCACTATCAAACAAATAGCTTTGATGAACTCCCCTGCCTGGTAGGGTGAGATCATCCCTGGCTGCCTCTTCATAGGAGATACATTATTGGTACCCCTGGGCCACATGCAGCTCATACATAGCTGGGATCTAGGAGGTTTAAAGAACATTTTATCCATTGTAACACTAATTTTCCATTCCTAGAAAATCACCTACAATCACTAACTTGTAAGGAACTCAGTTTAGCATATATCAACCATTCACAAAGTGTATGAAATAATTTAAGATGAATGCAATAAAGAAACAGTACTGTTAATGCTGTGCTATCTTGATTGTCATAATAGCATTTATATTACTTCCTTTTCTAGATGAGTAATTATATTATTGCTCTGTGATAAGCTCTCTTGTTTGATAAGGAGATCGACTCTGGCATTATGATTCAATGACACATCGCACAGATAAAGATAGCTGACACCCTGGGCATGAGATGTCTGACTCATCTTAGGTTGCTGATCTGAAAGTGTAACCATTTGATGTGACCTTATTCAACCAGTCCAAAAGGCTTTTTTTTCTAAAAATGTCAAATTTCATTTTTTTTTTAAATATTTTTACCGTAATAGCAATTCTGATCAAAAATGGGGATCAGAGCTATATAGAATATATTTAAACTGCAAAATTATTGTTTTCTTCTGAACATGTAATGATTTTAGTCATTCTAGTAAACATTGACAGAAATTTTGTAAATAACCTTTTGTAAATACAAGTTCTTAAAAATTATATACAGTAATATTCACATAAAACATAGTATTCTTTTACAAGCAGAAAAGCTCATATTAGTGAAAAGTTTACTAGAATTTGTAAATAGCTACCCAAAGAGAAAAGGAGAAAATAAATCTACTTAGAATAAAAGTGTTCTTTCTTATTTCCTTTTCTGTTTGAATGTCTTAACACTCTCTAAGTGGACAAGCTTGCATCCAAGATAATTATATTGATTGTCAATATATATATATATATATATATATATATATATATATATATAGATAGATAGATAGATAGATAGATATATATATACATATATATATATATATATATATATATATATAATTATAATAATAATAATAACAAATAATAATTATAATAATAATTATATATTAATAATATTCATTGAGGGTATCTTGTATAATTATTCTTGGGCAAGGCTATTCCCCCCTGAGTAGCTTGTAACACACAAGATTTGATTGTGTACAAGTGAAGTCTGACAGCTTCCTAAAAGTCTATAAGCCTCATTCAATTCCGAGTTGCCCAATTGAATAGGGCTCTATATAAGCACATACAAAACATTTTCACAGAACTTTTTAGTTACTGAACTTCTATCCAAAACCAAGGTTTTCACTAACTAAAAAATTCTGTCAAAAAAATATGTTATGTGCTTATATAGAGCCCTATTCAATTGCCAAAATTCAAATTGAATGAGGACCCAAGTCAGTGAACTAAAACTAACTGGTGGCTTCCTAGAGAATTCAAAGAAAGAATAGAGAATTCAAACCTGTCATCTAGATCTAAAGGTAGTAACAATTACTTTTCAATTGAATGTTATTAACAACAGAATTTTCCCACATTAAACATACACTGAAATTTGAAATTGAAACCTGCTAATTATTACTAATTACATGCATTGTTTTGCATCTAATACTTATTGATTGAAATAATATGAACACTTGCAGACCAAAAGGAGTAATGCTAATTAAAAGGTAAAAAAAATACAAATGTAACTGTTAGTTCAATGTGTAATTAAAAATGTAAAATTATTTTAGCAGCCAGTTTCTCTACCCCAATAGGCTGAATATTTCAGTCAAGCCAAGTATTAGATGAAGTGGCAATGTGGCACCTGGTACCCAGCAATGTAAAAACAATAATTATGCTATAATCAGACAAAATATATAAAATGAAATAGCCAGTATGAAGCAAACACATACATATTTGAGAGCACAATCTTACTGTGAAACAAATGTAAGATTTGTTGTGCACATTTTAATTAAACCATAACTTCTTGTAATATAAAATAGTCACTCATCTCGGGGCAGACGATGAGCACCGCGAGTGGGAAAGGCTTGCAATGAGCGCCAAAGGCGCTCAGCGTGGGGCTTGCGATGAGCGCCGAAGGTGATCAGTGCAAAGCAGGAAAGTTAAAGTACACCAGGGGAGAGGCTCGTAATGAGCACCGTAGGTGCTTAGAGGACCAAAAGCCTCACCTTGTGTGGCAAACAGCATTGCCAGCCTTACAATATTAATCCGGTCATTTTTGACAGGCAATTTCCTAGTGTTAAATATAACAGTCTGTGTGTTCATTTTGGAATGTAATAAATCTCACAATGTTCGATTAAAATAAACCACTTATGTGACTTTATTGTAATAACTTCATATGAAATGTATTCCTTGATATTACCAAATGTTTCATGAATATAAAGCTGAGAGTATAACATCTTGCCGGTCAATTTGTCTTGCATGAATATTAGGAACCTAAGTCTTTGTTAAACTTTGTATCCAAGTGGCTTTTTAATCTACATTTCATTACATAAGCCGCATTTATTTCTGGGGTTCTACATTTTATTTAAACACATTTATTTATTTTTATACTAGTTAACTAGTTATTTTTTTTAAATGTATCTTAGCCCCTCTTTGTGTATGCAAAGGTTTTCAATAAAAAAAAAAAGAAGTATATAGAGGAAATCTGAAAGTTGGGGGAAGTGTAACTATTTTTGCCTTTCATTTTTTTTTCTGTAGTGTAGGCCTCCCTGGGTCCCTTATCCAGGCCCAACCTGACATGGCCTCCCTGTCTCCCCCTGGGCCTTCTTGGCACTACACAACCCTGGCCAGAAATTGGTGCATTCCTGTCTAGAAAAGAACATTTCTACTGAAGATCCCAGAGGTGTCGAGTGAAGTTTTGATCAAAAGTTTGCATACCCAGGCAAAAATTGTGAAATTTCGGCATTTAATTTGAAAATATGACTGATCATGCAAAAAAAAAAGTATTTTATCGAAGGATAGTGATCATATGAAGCCATTTATTATCACATAGTTGTTTGGCTCCTTTTTAAATCAGTATGATAACAGAAATCACCCAAATGGCCCTGATCAAAAGTTTACATACCCTTGAATGTTTGGCCTTGTTACAGGACACAAGGTGACACACACACACACATTAAAATGGCAAATAGAGGTAAATTTCCCACACCCATGGCTTTTTAAATTACAATTAGTGACTTTGTATAAATAGTTAATGAGTTTGTTAGCTCTCACATGGATGCACTGCGCAGATGGAAAAGAATATAAAAAGATATCCAAAGCCTTGAAAATGCCAGTGAGTACTGTTCAATCACTTATTATGAAGTGGAGAATTCAGGGATCTCTTGATACCAGACCATGGTCAGGTAGACCAAGAAAGATTTCAGTCACAACTACCAGAAAAATTGTTCAGAATACAAAGAAAAACCCACAGATAACCTCAGGAGAAACACAGGCTGCTCTGGAAAAAGATGGTGTGGTTGTTTTTAGGAGCAAAATACGACAATACTTGAACAAAAATTAGCTGCATGGTCAAGTTGCCAGAAAGAAGCCAATGCCACAAAAACAGTAAGAATACAAAGATTTGAAACATTAAAAGTCATAAATTAATAGTCAAAGATAAAAAAATATAAGGTGGAAAAACTCTGGGCAAAATAAGCTAAATAAACAACCTCTCTACAACTGTATGAGCAAGGGGCTCTGGTTGTGATCTCAGTAACTTTGTGATATTTGTTGAAATTACTAAACAAGCTTAAGATATCGGATGAGGATACTATCTCTTTTGCAAAAGTCTATGGCTTAATGTGAAAGGAATTAGAAGATAAATCAACACAAAAGAGGGGCAGATTTGTCTGAGACTTACATAAGATTTTTCTACATCAAATGTCTTACTAAAGAGAAACCTCTGTTTGAGACAAAAGTCTGATTGATAATTCAGCTGTATGAGCATACTGCTCTGGCTGATAGGAGAAAATTAACATGCTTCATATAAGACAAGGACAACTTAATTTAAAACCTCCAAAAGACTGTATTATTATGCTTTGGGAACCTATATGGTAAAGACACAGACACATGAACATATAGCTCTAACTGATGTTGGATAACCAAATGATTTCCTTCTTAAAAGAGGATAACTTGAGTAAAGTGCCCTAAAGACCGCTATTATTTGTCTGTGCCAGTTACAATTCTCCGCCTTTATGGATATTGGACATTTAAGATGTCTTATTAAAGGACAATAAAGACAAATATAATAATAAAAAATCAACATTTCATGAGATGAATATAACAACTTGGCTGATAAAGCAAAAGGAAAAAACATAGAGTCATTTGGATATTATATTATACTCGAGTAAAGAATCCATGATTTCTAATGTGATTAAGGAACTGAAGACTCAGGATTCGACTCCGAAAGGATCGAAGACTTATTTAAAGAACTGTCACTGGGATTAATATGACTATTAAGCAGTTAAAATATAATATATAGTCTAGTGATTATATATAAAGTGTTCGTAAAAAGGCTAAAAATTGTAAATTACGAAAGGGGAAAGAATTAAGACACAAGTGTAATACTATTATATTTGGAAGTAAAAAAGTGTGTTAATATCATATAGGGGGGAATAAAAAGGCAACTAAGAACAAAGTAAGGGAGACAAAAATACACAGGGGGTGTTCACCTATTTTCACAAAAAAAAATTGTCAAATCCTGAGGCCTCACAATTAGAGACATCCTCTCTCTCAATGGTATCTCATGTAAATTTAAGTAAAAATCTCACCGATTTGGATGATATTATAGGAGACCAAATTTCAGATGAAGAGGAGAAATTAACAGTATCTAGTATGATAAAATGATTAGATGAATTCCAAATAAATCTGAAAAAGGAAATGAGACAAGATATAGTTTCAGAGAATAGGGGCAGCATGAGAAAAGTACGATGCTTGGAGAACTTTCAGTCCTGACTTAAAAGACTATACCTTTTTCTCACAAAGGCACAGTATGTACTCTAGATTGGATTACTTCCTAGTTAATAAGGAAGTTTTGGATATTACAGTTAAAGTAGGTATTAATGAAATAAGCTTGCCAGATCATGCGTTGATCTCCCTACAGATAGAAAATAACAATATCTATATTCCAAAAAGAAGTTGGAGATGGACGCATCTTTGTTTAAATCTACTATGGAAACTGTGAAATTAAATAAAGTAATAAAAGATTTTTTTTTAATTCAATTTAAATTTGTTTACACAGGAAACTACTGTATGGAATACCCATGAAGTTTACATCAGAGGGGTTTTAATAGATTGGACGAGCACTCTGAAAAAAAAAAGAGGCAATTCATTAAGATCTTCATATATACAACTAAGAGTTATTGATAGAAGGAATTAAAAAAGTCCAAATAATGAAGATCTAAAGATGATTACTCATATACAAAAAAAGATTAAAAAAAATACACAACAACAAATTGACAACATGATATGGAAACATCAACAGAAAATGTACCATTGGGGTAACAAAGCTGGTAAACTTATGACCAACAAACTTAAGAAAAAATCAATCCAAAGACGAATAGAAATGTTGATAGATCGAGATAACAAACAACATAGCAATCCAAACAAAATAGGAGAAAGATTCAGAAAATACTACAGTTTGCTATATAATTTGGATAAGAAAGAATTGTTGAGGAAACCTACTAAAGAAGAGATAAATATATTTTTAAAACAAAATCAACTTCCACAAATTTCAAAAATGTATTTAGAAACATTAAATTTGCCAATATCCCTTGATGAAATTTACGAAGCCATCTTAGGCCTAGAAATTGGTAAGGCACCAGGCCCAGATGGGTTTGTTTGGCATTATTTTAAACTGTTCAGTAACACCTTAGCCCCTAGACTCCTAAACGTGTTTAAGGAAATAAAAGAAAAAGGTCAGAAGCCGGCAGAAATGACAGAAGCCGCTATAATTTCAATTCCTAAACAAAATAAAGATCCTACTAATCATCTGAATTATAGACCAATATCACTCATGAATATTGATACAAAGCTATATTCTAAAATTCAAGGCAACCAGGTTAAAACACGTAATTCCTAAGTTAATAAACAAAGATCAAACAGAGTTTGTGCAAAAATGGCAAGGCCCCGAAAATATCAGAAAACTAATTAATATTATAGAATATACACAAAAAAATAATATACCTATGTTATCTTTCGGTCTTGATGCTGAGAAGGCTTTCAACCGAGTTGATTGGTTGTTTAAGGAATCAGTCCTACAAAAATACAGATTTGGAGATTTTGGTCTTAAAGCCATTAAAGCCTTATATTATAAACCTACAGCCATGTGATGGTATGGATTTCAAGAGTGATACATTTGAGATAACAAATGGAACACGACAGGGATGCCCCCTTACCCCTTTAATATTTATACTAGCTATGGAACCCTTTCTCAAAAGCCTTAGAATATCAAATTATATTTTTGTAATTTCTATCATCAAGAATATATACAAAGTGACGGCCTTAACAGACAATATAATATTGACTATAAGTGAACCTGAGATATCTTTGTTTACAGTTCATAAACTGCTGGATAAAAATAGTAAAGTATCAAACTATAAATCAAATTTAAATAAAACCCAAACAATGTGGTCAGGGGTACAAACACTAGCGACTGAAAGATTGAAAAATAAATACTCCTATAATTGGAAAAACAACATTTTGACACATTTAGGTATATAATTAGAACCAACCTTAGATAACTTGAGTGAAAAGAATTCTGTAGATGTTTTAGAAGATATACTGAACAAGAAACTTTAATTAACTGGGGAGAGAATAATTTCTCCTGGTCAGGCAGGATTGCAGCCATTAAAATGGCTGTCTTGCCTAAGATTAATTATTTATTTTGATGTATGCCATTAAAAATACCTAAGTATATTATAAACACATTTCAAAAAGTGATAGATAAATATATATATATATATATATATATACAATAAGAAAAGAGCAAGAATAAATCTTACAATAACTAAAAGGAAACTAATCAGAGGAGGCCTAGCATCACCTAATATAAATGATTACTATATGGCGGTAAGATTGGCCCATCTAGCTAATTCGGAACCAACAGAAGAAACCCCATTTGGTTAGACATAGAACAATCTTTGATGGGTACAACCGAATTGTTAGATCTTCTATGGGATAATTTGAACAAGGTGCACTCTTACAAAATGCTACACGGGTAGTTAAAACCAACCTAAAATATTGTGAAGTACTAATGAAAAAATATGATTTGACAAATAATCCATCTCTAGCACATACTATTCCATGTCGACAAGCAAAGTGTTATAACATTTTATTCATGAAGAATGAGATATATAAAACTAACAGAATAGAAAGATGGGAACAAGATATCGGAGAGATATGGATTGAAAAATTATGGTTTAATGCCTATACTCTAACAACTAAAGCAGTAAAATGTACAATGTACAGAGATTTACTTTAAATTAGTACAACGATGGTACTATGTATCAACTAAACTAGCTCAATTTGATGATCCAATATCAGATAGATGTTGGAAAGAGTGTGGTCAGTTAGGGACATCCTATCATTTTTGGAGGGAATGCCCCAAAGTTGCTATTTTCTGGGAAACCTGTTTAGCAAAAATTAAAGATATTACAAAAATAGACCTATCAAAAAACCCTAAAGCAGTGTTAATACATATTCTACCTGCAGAAATTAAATATTCAACTAAGAAATTGATAGTCCATATTCTAATGGTACGTAAAGTAACACTAATTAGGAAGTGGAAATCTAACCAAATACCTAAAGGCTATTGAGAAAAATAGAGACATTGAAGAGAAAAACTATGAAATAGGTAGCCCGTTAAAAGAAAGAGATAATATATGGAGATTATGGGATAAATACTACTTAAATAATTAATTATATACAAACTTAAAATATTTTCCTGTATCTAACAAATTTTATTAAAGAGGCAAAGAGAAAAATACTATTATGAACTATTAATGTTATTTTTTTAATTTCAGGGATGAAACAAAAGATTGTAAGATGAATGCATTGCATATTTATATATGTTTTGTAATTGTTTTGTAATAAAAAAATAAATAATTCTGGCAGCCAATTTGCATTCTTCTGCATGAAGGCTCCGCATGGGACGCTCTTGGACTTTCCAGCATGACAATGACCCTAAGCACAAGGCAAAGTTGACCCTCGAGTTGTTACAACTGAAAAAAGTGAAGGTTGTGGAGTGGCGATCACAGTCTCCTGATCTTAATATCATTGAGACACTCTGGAGAGATCTCAAACGTGCGGTTCATGCAAGACGACCAAAGACTTTACATGACCTGGAGGCATTTTGCTGAGACGAATGGGCAGTTATATCACCTGCAAGAATTAGGGACCTCATAGACAACTATTACAAAAGACTGCACGCTGTCATTAATGCTAAAGGGGGCAATGCACAGTATTAAGAACTGCAAACTTTTGAACAGGGTCATTTGGATGATTTCTGTTATCATGATTTAAAAAAGAGCCAAACAACAATGTGATAATCAGTGGCTTCATATGATCACTATCCTTCAATAAAAGACATTTTCTTTTTGCATGATCAGTATTATTTTTCAAAATAAATGCTAACATTTAAAAATTTCTGCCACGTTATGAAAACTTTTGAGCACAACTGTAAAGCATTTTAGCACACTGGGGATGTGCATCAGGGTAGAAGGTAAGAGAGCAAGGGCTGTACAGTATCAGCAAAGTAAAATTAGTTATGTGAGGCAAGAGCAAAGGAGATAGCGATGGGAGCTATTTCAAGTGGGTGCTGAGATGGGTTGGGTTATGTGTGGGGATGGATGTTGAGAAAAGCTGGGTGCTAAGTAAGAATGGTTGCTCGTAGGGATGGATGCTCGTAGGGATGGGTACTGCATGGGGGTGAATGTTTAGAGGGACTGGGTGCTGTGTAGAGTTAGTATACATTGCAAAAGTATTCCCCCCTTTGGCCTTTTTCGTGTTTTGTTGCCTCACAACCTGGATTTAGCATGAATTGTTTGAGGATTTGAATCATTTAATTTAAAGAACATGCCAACAACTTTGGAGATGTTTTTTTTTATTGTGAAGCAAACAACAAATAGGACAAAATAACAGAAAAAGTAAATTCATAACTATTCACCCCCCTAAAGTCAATACTTTGTAGAGCCACCTTTTGCTGCAATCACAGCTCCAAGTCGCTTTGGATAAGTCTCTTTTGAGCTTGCCACATCTTACCCCTGGGATTTTTGACCATTCCTCCTTGCAAAACTGCTCCAGCTCCTTCAAGTTGGATGGTTTGCGCTTGTGAACAGCAATCTTTAAGTCTGACCACAGATTTTCTATTGGATTGTGGTCTGGGCTTTGACTAGGCTATTCCAACACTTTTACATGTTTCCCCTTCAACCACTCAAGTGTTGCTTTAGCATTGTGTTTGGGGTCATTGTCCTGCTGGAAGGTGTCCTATCCTTAAATCACGCACAGAGTGGTACAGGTTTTGCTCAAGAATATCCCTTTATTTAGCACATCCATATTTCCCTCAACTCTGAACAGAGTCCCAGTCCCCGCTGCAGAAAAACATCCCCACAGCATGATGCTGCCACCACCATGTTTCACTGGTGTTCTTTGGGTGATGTGATGTGGTGGGTTCGCGCCAGACATAGCCTTTTCTTTGATGGCCGAAATGTTCAATTTTAGTCTCATCAGACCAGAGCACCATCCTCCATACATTTTCGGAATCTCCCACATGCCTTTTCGCAAACTCAAAATGGGCCATTTTGTTTTTTGCTGAAAGTAATGGCTTTTTTCTTACCAGTCTGCCACAAAGCACAAGTCTATGTAGAATACGGCTTATTGTCGTCCTATGTACAGATACTCCAGTCTCTGCTGTGGAACTCTGCAGCTCCTCCAAGGTTACCTTAGGTCTCTGTGCTGCTTCTCTGATTAATGCCCTCCTTGACCAGTCAGTAAGTTTTGGTGGACGGCCGTCTCTTGGCAGGTTATCTATTGTGCCATGTTCTTTCCATTTGGTAATGATAGATTTGATGGTGCTCCTGGGGATCATCAAAGATGTGAATATTTTTTTATAACCCTGACTTGTACTTCACAACATTGTCCCTTACTTGTTTGGAGAGTTCCTTGGTCTTCATGGCAGTGTTTGGTTAGTGGTGCCTCTTGCTTAGGTGTTGCAGCCTCTGGAGTCTTTCAAAAAAGGTGTGTATATGTAATGACAGATCATGTGACACTTAGATTGCACACAGGTGGACATCATTTCACAAATTATGTGACTTCTGAAGGTAATTGGTTGCACCAGAACTTTTTATGGGCTTCATAGCAAAGGGGGTGAATACATACGCACATGCCAATTTTCTGTTTTCTATTTCTAAAAAATAGTTTATGTATATATTTTTCTCATTTCACTTCACCAACTTAAACTATTGTGTTCTGATCCATCACATAAAATTCAGATTAACAAAACATTGAACTTAAGGCTGTAATGTAACAAAATAGGTAAAAAGTCAAGGGGGTGAATACTTTTGCAAGGCACTGTACATAATATATCTGCAGTGTAGTGTAGGGGCTCACCATCCTAGCCCCATGGCCTCACCAATCAACCCCCCCCACCCCCCGAGGATGACTCAAGAAAGTGGAGCTCAGGCATCCTGGAGCTGTGCTGCAGGCAGAGGAGCGTCTTGCAGGAAAGGAGCAGCAAAATAATTTGTCTTGTGGGGAAACAGCAATGACAAAAGGTCTTGAGGAGCTGTTATGGGAAGGGGTCTTGGGGAGGGGCACTGACTGAACTGGTACTGGGGGGCCCAGTGTAAACACATTTTTACAATTTATTTTAGCCGCAGAGTCCAGGAGGAAGTTTGTACTTTTGGCAATGATTTCTCTATTAGCAAGAGATATCATTCTGTCCATGGTGGGTGGATCGGAAATGCTGATTGCACGTAAGAAGTGTACTAGAGGAAAAATGTATTGTTATTTAAGATTTGCTTATTTAATTGTTATTATCTATCGGTTTATATTATAACAGATCTGGAACTTCCGTTTGTCAGTTTAAATTATTTGGTGTCACTAGCTATTCAGAGAATTTAAATATCTGGGCATGGCTGAGAATGAAGAGCCCGATGATAGTACCAAAACAGGCATTACTGAGCATCACATATATAGTTGTCGTAATTACGATTTGTTGGTCACGCAATGTAAAAAGTTAAGGGCTTTCGCGTGCACAATGAGCGCCAAAGGCGCTCATTGCAGGCCTCATCTCGAGGCTTCTGAAGTAGAGGGATAAGCGTCGAAGGTGCTCATTGCGAGGCCTGCAATTTAGAGGGCGGGAGAGCCTTGAAATGTGTGGCAAACAGCATTGCCAGGCTTCAAATTTTAATGCCGTCATTTTTGACGGGCAAGTCGCTAGTAATGATAATAATGAGCTGAAGGTTACTGACACAGTGCAGAAGCCTTCACATCGGTGAATGAGGTGTCATTACAAGTGCCTTTAAATGTAATACCCACTACACAGTGTATTACATTTAAACAGCCACTTCTTATCAATATTAATAGCACACATCAGTTTGCAGTATTTTACAACTGGAGGCATTTATTAATAGCACATATCAGTTTGCAGAAATTTACAACTGCATTAGTTATCACCGAATCTATGAAAGTAAATACAGTAGTTCAATAATTCTCAGAAGTTACATTGTGGCACAATAGTGTGCGTCATGATTTCATAGGTGTGCCTTGTTTTGCGTGTTATGTAAAATATAATAAAGAAAAAAGAATATTTACAAATGATTTATTATAATTTTTTACTAACCCAGCATACACAGTGCTCCTATTGTTCAATTGTGACGTTCCATAATGAAAACGAGGCTACACGACCCTGGACCGCGCAAAACACTGCAAAACGCGTAGCACTTTACACATCACACTACGACCTACAAAATACATTATTACAAAACCCGGAAAATGCTCACGAGACGTCTAACATATTAATAACATTACGACTATAGAATGCCGCTTTACACAATAAACCAACGGCTTTACCTCGCGCACGCAGCCTATTTAGAATGCACAGTTGGAACATTCCTTACACTTTATCAGCAGGGCACTAACACTCACAATGTATATTCTATGGAGACGCAAAATACAAACAGATTGTTAGCTTTTCAGCCTATTGCTCGCTGCATATATCAAATATAAATAATTAAAGTATATTTATTTATTGCAGAAATAATGATTACTTAATTAATTAATTGAATAAATCATTAATTATTACTTAACTACATATACATAGAAATATATATCTCTCTCAGAGGACCAAAAGTACACGACATGAGAGGCTCGCAATGAGTGCCGAAGGTCCTCACAGTATAAAACGGTTTCAATTATGTCTGAAACAGCATTCCCATGGCTTCAAATTTTAATGACCGTCATTTTTTGACGGGCAAGTTGCTAGTATATATATATTTGGTTCCACATCCCTTCTTCATGTGCCTTCAATCTTTCTCAGCATCAGAGTGTTCTCTAGGGAATCATGTCTTCTCATGCTATATATTTGAGCTGTAGCCTCATGATCATACTTTCCAGGGAACAGTTTGGCTTGAGTTCCTGTAGTATTGATTGACTCCTTGCAGTTAAAGGGACTCTAAGCAGTTTTCTAAAACACCACAATTGAAAGGTGTCAATTCTACAGCGCTCAGCCGTCTTTATGGTCCAGCTCTCATATTGGAAATACCATACTTCTAACAATGCATAACTTTTTTTGATAATACATTATCTTTGCTTCAGACAACCATACATGGAACAACAGAATTGTTTAATACTGGAAAAGGAGTGCAAAAAGGTTGAGTATTGTCACCTTATTTATTCAGCTGAATGCATTTGACACTGATACATAAGACTGGAAGAATTCAAAGCTGGAATTAATATTGCTGTGAGTAATATCAACAGCGTTAGATATGCAGATGATACTACTAGCATGTCTGAAAATGAGGATGAACTAAAGGTCCTATTGATAAGGGTTAAAGGAGAGAGCACAAAAGCTGGCCTGCTGCTCAATGTTAAAAAGACAAAGATGATTTCAAACAGAAATCACAGTTTCTGCCAATTAGACAGAAAAGGGTTGAAGGCAGTGACAGATTTTATTTTCCTGTACTTTAAGGATACAGCCATGAAATTAAAATACATTTGCTTCTGGGGAGGAAAGCTATGGCAAGTCTGGATAAGCTATGAAAAAATATCCTCTTATAGACTATCACAAGAAGTAGGCTTGAATATGCTAAAATTTGAGATGCCAAGTAGAAACCTCACAATAGGCATAAGTGGCTTAAGTATGGAATTCACAATTGCCACTGTGGTGGCTTTCTCACAGGCTATCACTATAATTAAGTTAGGGCAACCCTGAATAAGCTATTAAAAAGTAAAGCTTTCTCGCTATCAACAAACATCTGCATAGCTAAATCTATGTTATTCCCAGTAACTTACATCATAGTACAATTATGCATGCACATTTAACCATAGGAAATTACTTAGTTTCAATTCCTTAAATAATTTGAGGGTGATACTGTGTTTGCCACTGTTAACTAGGAAGACATATTGCAATATTAACAACACATGCCTTTCAATGGCACCTAGCAGTCTGGAAAACAGGCACTTTTTTATATAACCATTGAGGGTGCCACATTTAAATTTGATATCATAGAACTGATTGCTGTTTTATTTGCATGTAATCTCTTACATAATGCGACCTGCTGTTAAGCTGCTGAAGTCATCGGAAGGTAAGTGTTTTATGAAGTGTGATAAGACAGAAAGATGAATCAGACAGAACTGATTATAGTACATTTTATACAAGCAAGAAACCTGGTCTGAGCAATTTTGTTTTAGAATCAAATTAAGCTCATTCCATGAGCTCATGTATTTACATACTGTATTTTCATCCCATTTTGCCCAGTCTCTATAGTTTCTCTAATATTTTTAGTTAAAACATATTTGAACATGTACTAGGACTGAAACTGACTTTTTTGTCAAATTCAACAGTGTGAAAGGATTAGCGTAATATTTACAGGGTTTATCTATTCATAATCCCTCCAAAGGGATTTACATAAAATTGAGGAATGGGCATCTAAATGGCAGATGAGATTTAATACGAATAAATGTAAAGTTATGCATCTGGGAAGGAAAAATAGCCATGCAATTTATAATCTTAATGGAGCAAATCTAGGTGTATAAGATATTGAAAGGGATTTGAGAGTGCTTGTGGACAACCACCTAGGTAACAGTGCTCAATACCAAGCAGCAGCTGCAAAGGCAAATAAAATATTAGCATGTATTAAGAAGGGTATAGAAGCCAGGGAAGCAAATATAATTCTGCCACTATACAAATCTCTAGTGCGCCCTCATTTGGAATATGGAGTACAATTTTGGGCACCACTTCATAAAAGGGACATTTTAGAGCTGGAAAAGGTACAGAGGAGGGCAACAAAACTAATAAGGGGAATGGAGGGGCTAAGTTATCAAGAAAGACTAACCAAATTAAACTTATTTTCTCTAGAAAAAATGCGTCTAAGAGGAGATATGATTACCTTATTTAAATACATCCAGGGTCAGTATAAAGATTTGTCAAGGGAGCTTTTTGTGCCAAGAGGTTTTCAACTGACAAGAGGACATGCCTTGAGGTCAGAAGTAAAAAGATTCCACTCTTAAAGAAAGAAAAGGGTTCTTCACATTAAGGGTGGTTAATCTGTGGAATTCTCTACCAGAGGAGGTGGTGACAGCGGATTCGATAGATAACTTTAAAAGGGGACTGGATTTATTTCTAATTATAAAGGGAATTCAGGGTTATCATGGAAAATTAGAGAGGCAGTATTGATCCAGCGAGAAGTCCGGTCTCCGGTGTCTGGGATCAGGAGTGATTTGATTATTATTATTTTTTTTTTATACAACTAATTAATTCATTGTTAATCCGCATATTGCAGATCAGAGGAGATCTTAAAAGGTTGAACTTGATGGACTGAAGGTCTTTTTTCAACCTTAAATACTATGGGCCTCATTCTATTAACGGCCGTAGGAGATGCGGGGCCACAAGGACCGGCCGCAAGCTATTCGGCTATTCTAGTCCCCTCCGTCCGGGGATTCCGGCAGGCTTGCGGCCGGCGCCTTGCTATCCCTTGCGGCCGCTCGCGCCGGAGGAAAGCGTTTGATCTAAAACGGCCGCAAGAGTTTCGGCCGCAAGAAAAGCCCGGTTGCTATTCTATTGCTCCGGGAACCCTCTCTGCAAGGCTTACTTGCAGGAAAAAGGTCCCGCTAGCACCAATTAAGCACATTATAAAGCCGAAATAAAGCCATCCTGCACTCTGAGGAGACTATAAAGTGATTGTAGGTGTTAGCAAAAATAGCACAACATTCCCCTACACTCAAATCCGTAAAAAAATATTTTTTTAATTTATGTCAAAAATCCATGTAAAAAGTCCTGAGGGCTTGGAGCACCTCAGACCCGCCCAGGCTGCGGCTGGAAAATAAACAGTTAATGTAAACTCGGATTTGGGCTGATGTGCAAGCTTGAGAGGGGGTTGCTATTAATCCTCATGTCCCCCAATATGATCCCTAGCATTTACAGAGCTGTACAGTGCCGTCTGGAATTTATTTTTGCGTTTTAAGTTTTCTGAGCTTACGGCCGGTTGCAAGATATACGGCCGGCCGTAAGGGGAGTTTTACGGCCGATAATAGAATGAGGCCCTATGTAACTATGTAACTATAAATAATCCAAAAATGTTTATTGTATCTTACTGACTTTTCTGATCTGAAGAATAACAGCGTCATATACTGTCTTACTATAGAGACATTCAAAAATTACAGTATTCCTTTTATTAAATCTACAAACCACGTCGCAAAAGTCTTTAAAAATATGTGTACTGTAACCCCTAATTGGAGCAATGGATATTGGTCCAGTTATCGTTATCCTATATGTGGCATATGTGACGTATGTAACCTATAATTAAGATATAGTGAAACTATGTCACGTTTAATATAGGAAAAGATGCCCGATAAATTATGTATAAAAGCAATCCTCATTTATGCACATGCAAATCCTCGGATATGCTTTAAGTAACAAAAAAAATAATAATTAAAAAGAGAAAAATGCATATAAATGCTATAAAAACAATCACAATATACACTGGGTATGGATATTAGTTAAATTCCTCAACAATATCAACAAAATAAGGTTTTTGATGACCACATACAGTATGCAAAAGTACACCATGATAAGAAAGTTAATGGGGGTTGTGCAACACCCCTCTTACACACAGCACCTAGCACGGAGGTGCAAAAGTAGGCATTTGTGCCTTACTAGGCCACGGTCTTCATTATCCACCTGTTAATTGCAAAGCAGAGGAGATCCAAAAACAAGGAATAGGTTGATAGTCAAAAAGGTAATATTAAGGCCCCAAATTGGCAGTTATTCCATCCCAGTGATATGTGATATATCAACCAGCATCATGTGCACCAAGACAGCAATATTCTGGGTAATGAAAGGGGCAAAGCGTGATGACGTCTCTCAGTTTCACAACTATTATATGTGATATTAAATAATTAGTAGTGTCAAATAGAAACATCAATATAGAAAGATATTTTTTCAAAACTAGTTGGTGATCTCTAAAAGGTATACAATGTAACCATTAATATTCTCAAATGAGAATAGACCACCAAAAAAAGTTAAAACTTATTTTTTCTGTATATTTTTATTTTATTGAAAAACGATTAAAACTATGTACATTACAGGCTATAGTGGAGCATTGAATATATTTCCCTGAAAAACTCTATAGATATAGGCTCAGTAATAGGGACAAATAAGGTTCCTTTCCTTTTTTAAATTCGCCACCACAATGCCACCAGTGGCAGCAGCAGTGGCGGCAACCAATCTCTAGATGGCGCTGCCAATATTTCAGTGCCGATATCATATTGTTAGGGTTAGGTAGAGTGTTAGGGGGAGATGTGAAGATTTCTTCAGTCAGGCTTGATAAGACTGTTATGACCATACCTACCCAGCATATCCACCAGGTTCTTTTGATCACTTCAACTAGACAGCTGATGGCTCTTAAAATGCCCTTACTCAGATGAAGCATTTAAAAAAAAATATGAACTCAGGCTAAGCATATAAAAATCATGGAAATGTTTTAATTGCTATTGTAATTCATAACAGGTTCAACAGATGTACATTTAAACTTGAACTGATAACAGTCTGTAACAGTTTGTGTGTCTTCTGGATTTTGTATAAATTGCTATTAGTCATTTACAGTGTTTCATCTGCAAGGCATCATAACATCCACTTCATTATTATCTTCTCTAGGAATGCTGACATATACATATATATATATATATATTAGTTTCCTCCCATTTGATTAGGAGCATAACACACTTTGGTTTCTTCCCCTTTGATTAGGAGCATATACACACTTCATTAACTGTAGAGGATCAGGGCAGCCATTTTCTTCACTCTGACACACATATGTCTTCCAGATATATTATTCCATATATATATATATTAAGCTTCTCAGAGTCACTGATAGCTAGGTTACCTCACTTCTCTCCTGTCAAAAGCATCACAGACTGCATTCAAACTGGCTTTTTCTCAGAGACACCATTACATAACTAACTGAAACTCAACTGTCAGTTACAGATCACCTTTTAACATTCTAAATCAGTTAACGCCTTATCAACTGGACAAAATGAAACATACAGTAATCAACATAACATATTACAGAACTATAAAACATACTGTAAAATCGTAAGCCCAGTCCCACAACCACTTAAATAAAAGTCCAAAGAACTGGTGGTCAGGGGAATCTAGGTTAGGGTAAGTGTTAGGGTTAGTTTAAGGGTTAGGGTAACCTTCTAAGGTTACAACTTCTCTAAAATATCGGCAGCACTGCAAAATATTGGCAGCGCCATCTAGCAGCTCCTTGCTACAACTGCTGCAACAAGAAGCTGTTTTCATATCACATATAATAGTTGTCAAACTGCGAGACGTTGTCACACTTTGCGTAGTGCGTACGACTTAGGCGCTCAGCGCAAGCCTCACAATGAGTGCCGAAGGTCCTGAGGCTTACAATGAGAGCCAAAGGCGCTCATTGCAAGGCATGTGATGAGCACCAAAGGCGCTCAGCGCAAGCCTCGCAATTAGCGCCGAAGGTCCTCACAGTACAAAATGGTTTCAATTATGTCTCAAACAGCATTCCCGTATCTTCAAATGTTATTGCCCCGTCATTTTTGACGGGCAAGTTGTAATTACTAATTTCCTATGACATAAACCAGTACTCAAAATATGTAAATTCCTATGTCTAGGTCATGTACATTGATCTGTCTTTTTCCTCTTATTTTGATATTGTGGAATAAACCTTCATTTACTATGAGTCCATAAAAATATCACTGTATTCCTGGCAAAACAATATCCCACTGATTACATTATTGCAATTAAAGATTCTTCAACTCTCTCAAGGGGTCCAAAAATGCATTTCTGTAGTCCTTGCCAAATATGCACTTCCCAGCTAGTATGGCTGCCTATTGGTCTGCCCTGTCTGCATTCTAAGGGCCTCATTCAATTGCGATTTGGCCAATTGCATAGGGCGCTATATAAGCACACATCATATTTTGTTTACAGAAGTTTTTGGTTAGAAAAATTCTATCCAAAAGCAAGGTCTTCACTAACTAAAAAAATCTGCAAAAAAATATGCTGTGTGCTTCTATAGAGCCCTATTCAATTGGCAAAATCGCAATTGAATGAGGCCCTAAAACGGCAGATAATTCCAACTAAGCACCTCAGAGGTGCTCAGGCCACCAAAAGTACATGAGCTGAGACGATCGCAGTGAGCGCCAAAGACGCTCAGCGCAGGGCTCACAATAAGCGCCGAGGGTGCTCAGAGAAGCAAAAGTACAATAGGTTCGAAATGAGCGCCAAAGGCACTCATCGCGGGGCTTGCAATGAGCGCCGAAGGTGCTCACACAACCAAAAGCCTTACATTGTGTGGCAAACAGCATTCCCTGCCTTACAATTTTATTGAACGTCATTTTTTGACGGACAATTCGCTAGTATTTCAATAAAAAGCTGTATAAACCAATTGTTTGTGGATATATGGGGCCTCATTCCATTATCGGGCGTAAAACGACCGCAAAGCGGCGATTCCTTGCGGGGCTACCGTTACCTTGCAATTCAAATAGACGGCGCCGCAAGGATATCCCCCTTATCTTGCAACCGGCCGCAAGGTCTGAAAACTTAAAAAGCAAATATAAATTCAAGACGACACTGTAAAGCTCTGTAAATGCTAGGGATCATAATGGGGGACATGAGGATTAATAGCAACCCCCTCTCAAGCTTGCACATCAGCCCAAATACGATATTTCATTAACTGTTTATTTTACGTCCCGCAGCCTGGGCAGGTCTGAGGTGCTCCAAGCCCTCGGGACTTTGTCCACGGATATTTGACATGAATTAAAATAAAAATTATTTACGGATTTGAGTGTAGGGGAATGTTGTGCTATGAATGCTAACACCTACAATCACTTTATCGTCTCATCAGAGTGCAGGATGGCTTTATTATGGGTTATCTATGAACACCTAGTAATATGTCATATACACTGCCTTAATCATTTCTTATGTAATGCAATAGTCTTCCACAAAACCTCCATCAAAGTCCACAAAATAAATTACGACCCAATATCAGAAGCTTCATGTCATTTAATATAAGAATAATCTAAGTACTTATTTGCATATACAAATACCATTTATTAATAATTGTTTAAAGAATTTGTTTTTATTCATGGAAACCTTCTAAATAGGCCCTACAAAGATCTGTTCCCAGTTAGTCATGTACACAGTTTCTATGCTCGCTAAATGTACTTGCCAAACAAAGACTGTCTCTCAGCAGCATGTTGTTGAAATTATGCTAAGAGTCAATCTGTGATTGGCTAGTACATGCAGTACCAATAGAGACATGGGAGGAGATTTAGGAAAGGATTGCGGGTGCTAACACACTGAGTTACCCAGCAATCCAGCGACTCAGCTCATTGTGCGATTTATTAAAGCCTCTTCTCTCATGTTATCCCATCATGGCTGATCACGATTTATAGTAAACAGGTGTGTTACCGGCGTTACTTACATCTATCATGAAAGCCCAATTCCTATGAATTTGCTAAAACCTCATTTGGTTTTTACTACCCGCTATGCTGGTTTTCAGCATTGTGTGCTTGAACGCTGCGTTAGCAGTATAATTTATCTTTGAATAAAATAATATAACCAAATATTTATCCACTGATATACAATACACACTTCTAGATATTATATAGAGCGGTGTATGTTGAAATTCTTATTTAAATATAAAATATACTGCTATACATATATGGGGCCTTTAAGTAAAAACATGTTCCTCAATGGCACTTAACATCAGCCCTTTGCCATGGGGGTCAATAGGGACCCCATGTTATAGGTTAATGTTAGGTGCCATGAAGGACTATAAGGACACCATGGTTATACTTAGAGGCCCCAAGGGGAGGTTAACATTAACGTTAGATATTTTATTAATATGTAGTGCAACTGACTGAGCACAGGCATGGTATTATTTCACAGAGTTTTTGGTGTTACGTCAATATTGATTTATTGTCGACCATTACAGGTTTTCCAGCCAATTTGGCACCTGCACTGACTGACATCTCTGCGCCTGACTCCTATAACATGCGTGCGCTATGACGATCTCAATGTGTAAAGGGCTGAGTAGGGGGTATATTGTGCATTACTGTGGCTCGTCACACACCTAATTATTATACCAGTGATTTAGTAAGTTGCATGGAGACCTGAGTATATTGCAAGTCATCGTTAAGCCTCTAAATAAATCCCCCCATTGTGTGTATGAGCCACTGGGGGCATACCTTTGTAGAGACTACCTGGAATGTTTCAGTGAGTAAAAATAGATAATTTAAGCACTTTGTAATACAATTATGTTTATATATGCAAATAAATACTTAGTAGATAATTATTATAATATATAATATAATATTAAAAATAGAGAACCATCCATGTCCTTTCAACCAAAGATTAGAATATTTGTTTTTGGGTGGATCAGAAAGTCTCATTGACAGATAAATATTGCAAATTGCAATGTTAGTTTACATTAGGAAAATATATTTTTTTTATATAATATTTAACTGAAAACGTACTTGTTCTTACTAATAGTTTTATATTATACAATATTTGGAACCTCAACTGTGTCACTTTAATTATTCACTGTTTTCCAGTGATGTCAGCCAGTGAAAATTATCAATGACAAATGTGTCTTGGTTGTCTAAATTCAAGAAAAGAGGTTGTAGTTTGGTTCACATTTTTTTTTAATTCAAAATGTGTTTACATTTTCAAATAATTTTACATATTTTTATGCACAAAACGTGGAACAATTTTTTTAACTTGACAGCAGAAACCTAGTTTTGCAGATGGTTGAGGTTGATGCCAGTGAATGACTTCTGAAGTTGGAAGACAGGATATTCAAGAATAGTGCTATGCTTTTGGCACGCAAAGCAGTCTTTTAAATGGATCATATTACACAATGCAATAATGCAATAATGTGTCATTTACAAATTATTTTACAGGCCTAGGTTTATGCATTCATGTAAGAAAACTTGGGAAAATGGTTAACAGATAATCATTCATTACCTGAGGCCTGGACTAAAAATTTACTAATGAAAACTCATTGCTTGCATATACCCCTGGTGAGTATAGTGTTTGTGTTTTTGATCAGCTGTTATCTCGAGTGTAATTTGTTTTTTTATTTGTCTCAATTCTATGATTATGATTAAAATATGTATTATATAAAACCTATGACGTATCATAGACACTTTAAAACGTTTAAAGGTATATACAAGTAAACTGGATTATGAATACATCTGATAGAGGACAATTGTTAATTAGCATACATAATACATTGTATCTCTTTGGTCTGTGAATTGAGCTGCAGCTTTCCTTTAGATTTCTGCAATACCCAGAACAAGGTCTGTGCCCCTCTATTCACTGATTGTTTTACCTACATCCCAGGTGATACTTCCCCCAGCCCCGGTGATTTGCCCCTGTAATGCCCAGCCCCAGTGATTTACTCTATCACTTCCCCCAGCCCCAGTGAATTGCCCCTGTGATCTCTTCCAGCCGCAGTAAATTGCCCCATTACCTCCCCCAGCGCCAATGAATTGCCCCTGTGATCTCTCCCAGCCCCAGCGAATTGCCCCATTATCTTCCCCAGCCCTAGTGGATTGCATGCACTCACTCACGCAGAGACACATGCACAGACCAAGAACCTTCCTCCAAAACGTAGCAGGTCATTGCAGGACAACAAATCAAGCATAAATGCTCACATCTTTATGGTCCAGCTCTCACATCCGTATGTTACTATTGGTAATACCATAGTTCTAACTATTCGGACCTTGGTTGATAATGTAATATATTTATGTTTTACATGTAGGTCCAAGCTTAAATTAATGAAAACTTAAGGTCACTACGATCATTTCCATATAAGCGCCTTAAGAAAATCTACACGCAACTATAGATTAAGGACTCATAACTTGATGATTAAACTACTAGTATTTAAGACTAGCTACCTGACTGTCAAAAATGGCGTAAATACAATTGTAATCCTGGCAATGCTGTTTGCCACACAATTCGAGGCTTTGCCACCTCTGAGCCCCTTCGGAGCTCATTGTAAACCCCCTGCTGAGTGCCTTTGGCGCTCATTGTGAGCCTCTCCTCCCGTCTACTTTATGGGCCTTGCAATGAGCGCCTTCGCCCTTGGCAGTCCTTGGCAGCCCTTGGCAACCCGCCACTTTTGTGCTTTGCAATGATCACCTTCAGCGCACATCAATTGTCCCGGCGCTCATCACGTGGTTCGCAAAGATCAACCTTTGGCACTCCTTCAAAGCCTCTCCCCTGTGTAATTTAAGTGCTTTGCGATGAGTGCCTTCCCATAGTTTCTCCAGGGTATTATAGGTCGCCATCCAAATATGCTGAACTTTGGGGCAATCCCATGCCAACCTCTGGAGCAATTGCCATCCAATTGACTATTTGAACAGTGGAGTCTAGCTAGGGTAAGGTACCAACTCAAGATAGTTTTGTAAACATTTGCTTTCAATATAATGTTTAAAGAGGAGTTTGCTGTGTACTTGATAATTATACCCCATTGTTCATTATCTAGGTTAATATTGAGCTCAGCCTCCCAGTAGGCACTATAGGACAAATTATTAGACGTGGCCTGTTAATTTAGGTAGTTATAAAGAATACTAAGGGTTTTTTTACTTTTTGAGTTGAGTAAGCAACAATGCTCAAATGGAGTTTGCTAGCTATTTTTTTTTTATTTTTTTGCAGTTTGTCCCACTTGTGTGCTAACCATCATCAGGTTAAGCCATTCTTTGTGTGGCAACCGATGGAGACCAGTTTTGACATTCTAACAGTAAATCTGCAACAATTGTTATCTGACTTCTGATCCACCATGTGAATTGTGTATTTTAATTGATTGATA
Organism: Discoglossus pictus; assembly: GCA_027410445.1. Lineage (NCBI taxonomy): Eukaryota > Metazoa > Chordata > Amphibia > Anura > Alytidae > Discoglossus > Discoglossus pictus. The sequence goes on from CM050165.1 coordinate 358,066,744, forward strand.
AGTTTGCATGGGGTAGCCACAATGGCGTTAGCCATGAGCCATTTTGTAGTAGAGGAGTTCTCTTGTTGATTTGCTTCCATAGTACGATGGAGTGACTCAGACAACACAGAAGTGATTTTAAATTTATACTCTGATGGATGCTTAGCCATAGTATTTGGTTCAGGAGAATATTTTGGTCCCATAAAACTTGACGTTCTATCTCCACCCAAGCTGGGGGGGCTCTCTTAATATACCATTTAGCCATTTGAGCTAATCTCGCCGCCTTATAGTATCGTAGGAGGTCAGGAGTTTCTAAGCCTCCTTTCTGTTTTGATGCTGTCATGGTCGCCCTATTCATTCCAGGTTTCTTATTGCCCCAGATGAATTTAAATATTGCTTTTTGTAATGTTGCTATGTCTTTAAAATTTATCGATTATGCTATAGTCCTAAAAAGGTAAAGCAGTTTAGGGAGGGTGTTAATTTTAATGGTGTGTATTTTACCAAACCACAAGATTTTTAATGAAGACTAGGTGCGAAGATCCGAATATATTTCTTTAAAGATAATGGGGCAATTGACATTATATATCTGTTTAGTAAATCTAGGGATATGAATACCTAGGTATTTTATATGATGCAAGGACCATTTAAAGGGATAGATTAAGGTCAGCAAATTTTCCAGTTGCTTGGGCAATGAGACATTAAGAGCTTCATTTTTATTTGCGTTAATTTTAAACCCTGATATATGGCCCAAATTGCTCAATGTTTTAAATAGGCTAGGTAAGCTAATTAATGGGTTAGTAACTGTGAGGAGAATATCATCCGCAAATAGGCTTAGCTTATATTCTTTATAGTCTAACTTGATTCCACTAACATCTGGAGCTTCCCTTAATGCTATATCTAGTGGTTCTAAACATAGAGCAAAAAGTAGAGGCGATAAAGGACATCCCTGTCTTGTTCTCCGATCTATCTTAAATAACTGAGACTTGAAACCCTGATAGGAAATATAGGCCCTAGGTGCAGAATATAATGTCATAATGCTTCCTACAAAGTTTTCACTAAGGCCAAATTTAAGCAATGCTTCTTTCATAATAATCCAATCAATCCTATCAAACGCTTTCTCTGCATCTAAAGATAGTAGCATTAGTGGTAATTTTTTGTCTGAAGCGATATCCATGAGGTTAAAGATTCGCCTAGTATTATCCCGGGATAAAGTCCACCTGGTCCGGATGAATCACAGTCGACATCAAAGAAGCCAATCTATTTGCTATGATCTTGGGGAAAATGTTGATATCATTGTTTATTAAAGATATGGGACTATAACTGCTGCACTGCATCTGGTCTTTGCCTTCTTTATGTATTACTATAATTTTTGTCTCCAGTGATTTAGCTTTTATAGTTTTGCCCAAGAGGAACTGATTAAATCGATGTTGGAGGTGAGGTAACAAAGTTTCCATGAATTGCTTGTAATAGTAATTAGTGAATCCATCCGGACCAGGTTCCTTATGAGGCTTAGTAGCCCCTATTGCTCTTCTAATTTTCTCTTCAGAGATAGGGGATGTGAGAGAATCTACTTTACTTTTCTCAAATTGGGGTATCGTAATGGATGACAAAAAAGTCTCTATTTGGGATTTATGGCTTTGTGACGCAGAATGGACAGGCATTGAGTACAGCTAGGTATAAAATTGTTGAAATGCCTTAGTAATCTGGTCTGGTTGGTATAACATGCCATTTTCTTTAGTGAGTAATTTAGGAATAAAAGAGTTTGCTCTCTGTTTAAGTCTTCTAGCTAACATTGTATCTGGTTTGTTGGAGAATCGAGAAAAATTAGATTGTATATGCTGCAATATAGTCACCATTTTCTTTTGCAGAATCTCTTTCAATTCTTGTGTACATTGATGAATTTCCTCGAAAATCTGAGGTGAATTCTGAACAGAGACTAGTCTATGAAGGTCTGAAATTTTTTTGTTCAAATTGTTTATCTGAGACGGATCTCATTTTTTTGCTATTGAGACAAATTGTATGCAAACCCCTCGCAATACTGCCTTATGGGCTGCCCAGACTCCCATTCCCATCTACTTTGCCACCACTATTCAGTGCAAAGTAGTCCCCCAAAGCCTTATTAATCTTATCTTTTGGCAGAGGGTTATTAAGAAGTGCCGGGTTGAATGTCCAAGATGGGGAGCAACCTTTTGGGAACAAATCACACAGTGACACACTTACAAGGTTGTGGTCAGACCATGAGATAGGATAAATTGTTGCGTCAATCAAGTTAGAAGCCACATTTTTGTTGTAGCAGTATATAGTTGATGGGTGATTGGGATTTATGTCTGGCTGAGTAAAAGGTAAAGTCCTTCCCTCAGGCTCAGGATTGATTTAAAAACCTTAGTGGCGGTGGGTATTTGTGATGGGGTAGAGGGTCCAGATCTATCTCTGAGTGGATCTAGAACCTCATTCATATCTCCTCCTATAACCCAAAAAGAATGTTGCCAATTAGAAATTAGGTTTGAGATTCGAAAGAAAGTGGACTGGTCTGAATTTGGTGCATAGACATTGAGAAGTGATACTGAACTATCATTAATAATTCCATGAACTGCGATATATCTGACTTCAATGTCTTTTTGAGTGTTAGTGTGTTGACAATTAAGTCTTTTGTGAAACAAAATTGAGCCACCTTTTGTTTTATCTGTTGCAGATGCATGATATGATTGGAAGTATATTTTTCCCCAGTATTTGATTATTGACATTTTTTAAAGTGGGTTTCCTGTATCATGACAATATCTGCTCCCAGTCTGTGGTATTTCTGAAGGGCTATCCCCCTTTTAACAGGCTCATTTAAGCCTTGTGCATTATATGAAACTATTTTAATGTCCACGACTCACCAGGTGCTGAGATAGAGGAGAGATACTGAGGATATCAACTAATCAGTCAGGCTTTCAACTAGACTGAAGCAAGATGACCTCCTGGCTGGGACACAAGGAGCAAGAGACTGAGATCTATTAATTAAGGGCCGATTCCCTGAAAAAACTATGGATATGAAAAAAAAACACAAAACGAAGTCAGAGCAGGATAAACCAGACTTAGAAAATGTATGCAAACCCTTTGTGATCTAAAATGAGATTCGTAGTTAACTAGCATACTGGTACCTCAAAGGAGATAGGCAATTTTGTTATCGTAACCATGTAAGTGAGTGTAGATATATTTCTATGGTACACTATGGAAGAGAAAGAAAAGGAAAAACAAGAGAAAAAAATAAAAAGTAGAAATATCAGTAACTTAAATTACTTAGAGGAGAGCAATAGCTGTCCTCTTAACTTTAATCAGTGAGCCAACTAGTACTGAGAAGGTTTGCCTAAAAATGAAACTATATTTACGCCCTATAGGGGCACTTTTAAAATATTTGGTAACATTATAAGTGACATTGCAAAATAAAACGTATGTGTAAACAAGCATATAACTGTGAAAAAAGGAGATAAATGATAGGTAGCATTTCAGGGTACATCCAATATGTAGACCAATATGCTTAAGTGAAGTCCCCTAGTATTGCTATGTCCATTCGACAAATAATGAGAACCATATTCAGGTTGTTGTAGTAGCTTGGCTTCTCGAACCTCGCCTCTGTTGCGGGGTTGATTCAGGAGGAGGGTTGACATTTTCTGGAAGCTGAATGTTCCATGAAGAGAGAAGTGTAACTCCTTCTTCAAAAGATCGAATGGTGTAAAATTTCCCCTCCTTGGAGATGTTCAGCCGGAAAGGAAAGCCCCAGGTGTATTTCCAACCTCTGGCTAGTACAAGTTCCAGAATGGGTTTTAGCGTCTTCCTCTTAAACAGGGTTGTTGCAGACAAATCTGAGTAGATACTTGGTTGGCAGCCTTCTACTTCAGGGATACCAGTTCTAGCCGCACTCATAAATTTGTCTTTGGTGGAGAAATAATACGAGCCAAACTATAACATCTCTTGGTCGAGCGGAGTTGGATGACTGACCTTCCTAGCACTCTGTGGACTCTTTATCCATGTCTGGCAGAAGAATTTTGCATAATTCTAGCAAATATTGCGAGAGCTCTCTCACCAACTCAGGGAGGTTCCTTATGCGGACATTTTGTCTATGGGATCTGTTCTCTAAATCTTCTTGGACAGACTATTGAAAAGATTGAACCTCCTTCATTAGGACCATCTCCTCCTCAAGTAGCGTATGTGCAGGAAGAATATCATTGTAATTGTTCTCCAGTAGCGTTGTTTTGGAAACTACTGCCTTTATCTCTGTAGACAATTCCGTTGCCACCTTTTGAATTTCAGACTTGATCTCTGTTCTAAAGGAGGATATCAGTTCCTTCAGGCCCTGAACCTTGAATGTCTGCCTTTGTGCTTGGGGCAGATGCCTCCATATTTAATGAAGTGGTATTAGTTGGCGTAGAGGCTTGTATAGTATTATTCCTTTGGACAATCAAATTTTCTTGAGTTGTGTCTTTATTTCAGTTTCTGTAGTCAGAGGTAACCAGCCAAAAGATAGCGGATCAGTATTGCTTGAAAGATTTAAAAATTGTCATTAAGATTATCAATATTCACAGCCCCAAAAGTTGGGTAACATGCACTTTCATCACTGTTGGGTCTTGATAGCATGTATTTCCACCCTCAGCCAATAGATGGTGCTGTTGGGCTTGGTAATGCAGTTCAATAGCAATAGATGGTGCTGTGGAGACTAGGAACTGCACTCTCAGCCAATAGATGGAGCTGTAGGGCTTGGTGATGCAGTTCAATAGCAATAGGTGGTGCTGTTGAGTCTAGGAATTGTTGTTTCTACATAGAATGGCAAGGTGGAGTACCAACCCAATAGAGTGCCTTGAAAAAGTATTCACCCCTCTTGGCATTTTTCGTGTTTTGTTGCCACACAACCTGGAATTACCATTGCATCATTTAATTTACAGAACATGCCCACAACTTTGAAGATGTTTTTTTTATTTTTATTGTGAAGCAATCAACAGAAAAAGTCAATGTGCATAACTATTCACCCCCCTAAAGTCAATACTTTGTAGAGGCACCTTTTGCGGCACTCACAGCTCCAAGTTGCTTTGGATAAGTCTCTATGAGATTGCCACATCTTACCACTGGGATATTTGCTTATTTCTCCTTGCAAAACTGCTCCAGCTCCTTCAAGTTGGATGGTTTGCGCATGTGAACAGCAATCTTTAAGTCTGACCACAGATTTTCCATTGGATTGAGGTCTGGGCTTCGACTAGGCCATTCCAACACATTTACATGTTTCCCCTTAAACCATTCAAGTGTTGCTTTAGCAGTCTGTTTAGGGTCATTGTCCTGCTGGAAGGTGAACCTTCGTCCTAGCCTCAAATCACTCACAGGGTGGTACAGTTTTTTCTCAAGAATATTCCTGATTTAGCACCATCCATCTTTCCCTCAACTCTGATCAGTTTCACAGTAGCAGCTGCTGAAAAACATCCCCGCAGCATGATGCTGTCACCACCATGTTTCACTGTGGGGATTGTGTTCTTTGGGTGATGTGATGTGCTAGGTTTGCTCCAGAAATAGCGTTTTTTTTTTTTATGGCCGAAAAGTTCAATTTTACTCTCATCAGACCAGAGCACCTTCCTCCATACATTTTGGGAGTCTCCCACATGCCTTTTCGCAAACTCAAAACGGGCCATTTTGTTTTTTGCTGAAAGTAATGGCTTTCTTCTGGCCACTCTGCCATAAAGCCCAACTCTATGGAGTGTACAGCTTATTGTCGCCCTATGTACAGATACTCCAGTCTCTGCTGTGGAACTCTGCAGCTTCTCCAGGGTTACCTTAGGTCTCTGTGCTGCCTCTCTGATTAATGCGCTCCTTGCCCGGTCCGTGAGTTTTGATGGGCGGCCGTCTCTTGGCAGGTTTGCTATTGTGCCATGTTCTTTCCATTTGATTATGATAGATTTGATGGTGCTACTGGGGATCATCAAAGATTTGGATATTTTTTATAACCTAACCCTGACTTGTACTTCTCAACAACATTGTCCCTTACTTGTTTGGAGAGTTCCTTGGTCTTCATGCCAGTGTTTGGTTAGTGGTGCCTCTTGCTTAGGTGTTGCAGCCTCTGGGGCCTTTCAAAAAAGTTGTGTATATGTAATGACAGATCATGTGACACTTGCACACAGGTGGACATCATTTAAGTAATTATGTGACTTTTGAAGGTAATTGGTTGACAGGGGGTGAATACATACGCACATGCCAATTTTCTGTTTTCTATTTCTAAAAACTAGTTTTATGTATTTGTTTTTTTTTATTTTACAAAAAGCAGAAGAAAGATTTCTAAGTACCAAAAACCACTCGCAAGTAATTTTCAAACCCTTGCTATGTCCCCCAGAAACATTTAAAGTAACACTATAGCAAAATTAATGAAATTATAAAATTTCAACATTATTTAACATTTAACAGTCCGATATCAACATATGTGTAATTAAAAAATATTATATGTTAGTATTAAGTCTGTTTTATGATATGAAATCCAGGGTAACACACAACAAAGTGCTCAATGGTTTAATACAAGTCACAAAACCATGCTGCCTAGGAACAAATGCTCTGATACATTGGCTATAACTATATCATATATTAACACAAAATAAACTAATTTTTACTGATTGAACTACAAATACAATTGTAATATATATATATAAGTTTTTAAATATTTTATTACATTTTTTTCCAATACATACAAAGTTCAAACAAATACATAAACAATAAAATAAATTAAAAAAAATAAGAAAATTAAAAACATAAACATACAGGGCCTCATTCTATTATCGGCCGTAAATCGGCCGTAAGGCTGCGATTCCTTGCGGGGGTTCAGTTAACTCGCGATTCTATTATACGGCCCCGCAAGGATCTCCTTTTACGGCCGGCCGCATATCTTGGAACCGGCCGTAATCTCAGAAATATAAAAACGCAAAAATAAATTCAAGCCTGCACTGTACAGCTCTGTAAATGCTAAGGATCATATTGGGGGACATGAGGATTAAAAGGAACCCACTCTCAAGCTTGCACATCTGCCCAAACCCAAGTTCAAATTAACTGTTTATTTTCCGGCTGCGGCGTGGGCGTGTCTGAGGTGCTCCAAGCACTCTGGACTTTTTACATGGATATTTTACGGATATTAAAAATAAAATATTTTACGGATTTGAGTACAGGATAATTATGTGCTATTTATTCTAACACCTAAAATCCCTTTATAGTCTTCGCAAAGTGCAGGATGGCTTTATTTAAGCTATTTTATGTGCTTAATTGGTGCTAGCGAGACCTCTTTCCTGCAAGTAAGCTGCGGCTCGTTTTTAGCCTTGCAGAGAGGTTTCCCGGAGCAATTGAATTGCAAATCTCTTGCGGCCGTTTTAGATCAAAGGCTTTCCTCCGGCGCGAGCGGCCGCAAGAGATAGCAAGGCACCGGCCGCAAGCCTGCCGGAATCCCCGGCCGTAAGGGAATAGAATGGCAGAATAGCTTGCGGCCGGTCCTTGCGGCCCCGCAACGGCTGCGGCCGCTAATAGAATGAGGCCCACAGTCAATAGTGGATAAAGATGTTTAATAAACGCCTCATTAAAGCAAAAACAAATATAGATTTATTAAATTTTGTCCAAGAAACAATCCCAAATCTGCCATTTATGTTTATTTCTTTTGATGAAACTCAAATGGGCAAAATCTATTTCAATTTGTGTATTCCTTTCTATTACTACTTTAATCTCACTCCATGAAGGAGTTAAGCCTTTTCTCCATTTTAGGACAGTTAGCCATTTGTCTACCATAAGGATTTAAATAATAATTAATTTATATCTATAATCTAATTCTGTTGGAAACATATGGAATAGAATCAACTCTGGAGGTTTCTTCACATTAATCCCACAGATAGTAGAAATATGATTCATACATATATTCCACAACTCTTGGATAACCGGGTATTGCCACCACATGTGCACTTGTGTACCAACCTGGTTACAGCCCCTCCAACAGGTACCTATTTTATTTATTAGGAAACATTTTATTCAATATAATTAGAACTAGGTACCACATTTGAGGTATTTTAAAGTGGGTTTCTCTTAAGGAAACACAAATTAAATTGTTTTTAGTTGTTTTTAAAGCTCTGTACTAATCATTTAGTTCCTTAGCTCTCTCTCCCAGTTATTTATTGCAGGAGTTTTTTTTTACATGAGGTTCCAAGTTCCAGTATTGTCATACATTTAAAAACATTAAAACTACAGGAATCTGCTTTACATATTTTTTCAAGGGAACTACATCTCACATATGTTAACAGATATGTTAACAACTCCTAAAGAGTTGTAATGCAACCAAAGATCAGCTGGAATTCCATTTTCCTGACCACATCTTCAAATGGTCTAAATGGATTATTTTCATATAAATCCACAATATATCTCAAATTCCAAGTTGCCTATCTAATCTGTTGTACCCTTGGGAAATTACCAGAAATTGAGGATAACGGGATTAAAGAAGAAGGGAAGGGCGCTAATTTATATCTTTTATTAAGGCTATACCAATTTCTAACACCGGTTCTGACCACCATGGGTAATTCAGAGATGCTTTTCTTATCTAATGGTTTAGACCATAATATATTCTCCAAATTAGGCTTTGGAGAAAGAGCTTTTTAAATCTGCAAAAATTTCACATTTAGGTTTCTTGCAAAGAACATTAAGAAATGATAAAGTGCCACTACCTTTTTCAAACTTTCTCTTAAGAACTTCCTTTTTTATTCTAGATTTCCTCCCATTGTTAATGTTTTGATCAATACTTGATTGAAAGTTCCTCAACATTATACTGTATATGGTGTTTGTAATGGGATACTTCTAAGAAGGTATAAAAGTTTAGGCAAAATAAATATCTTAACTGCTGCCACTCTGCCCATCCATGAAAGATTGTTTTTTCCCATTTAGCTAGTGTAGATCGTACTTTACAGTACACTTATCCATTATTTTTAACCAGAATTTTAAAGTTTGGAGTAAAATATATACTGTGTAAGGCTATTATTACTCCAGTCAAACAAGTAAAGATCTTTAAGTTTCTTTTTTGTCACTTTATGTATATTTAATATCATAACCTGTGTCTTAGAGGAATTAATCACTAAATCACTATAATAGTTGTGGATCTGCGGGGTTGTTAGGAACGCTTACGATGTTGATCATGCAACTGCGAGCCTCACGAAGCGAGGCGAGCCGTCGACTGAGCAGGACTTAGGCTGCAATGAGCGCCGAAGGCGTTCATTGCACTGTGAGCCTCGCAAAGCGAGCAGTTGAGGTACGCGGGACCTAGGCTGCAAAGAGCAAACAAAGTGAGGCAAGCAGTTGAACCACACGGGACTTACAAGGACTTAGGACCAAAACCCGCACAAACACTGTGCGCCTCGCAAAAATCCGACTTTAAACCACGGAACTGGAAAGACCTAAAAAAAAAACAAATATGCCTCAAATTCGCTTACACACAGCACAGTGGGAGAGGTTGCAAGTTAATTTGAGCCATATTTTTTCACAATTGAAATTTGCCTAAGCAAAGGAAAAAATGGCTGGCGAAAAAACGCAACATAACAAGGCCCGAAAGCCAGTAACACTTCATATAAGGCACTAACATTTAACACAAGGTAGAAACACTTAACCCAACCAAGAAACACTTAACCCAAGGCACTAACTCAACCAAAGACACTAACACTTAAGTGCGAGGCCTATAAAATACACAGGGAAAGAGGCTTGCAATGAGCGCTGAAGGTAATCATTGCAATGCAGGAAATTTACGGCTCGCGATTAGCGCTAAAAGGGCGCAGAGGGCCCATAGCTTTGTGTGGCAAACAGCATTACCAGGCTTACAATTTTATTCCCCTACTTTTAGAAGGGCAATTTCCTAGTTTTATAATTAGACAAAACACTGTAAAGCTCAATATTTTTCATGAAATTTCTGATTGAATAAATAGGATCGATAATTGGTATTACAACGCCGTCCGCAAGCAAGGTCATTTTGGATCTTAAATCCTAATTTACAGAGCCTTTAATATTTTTATCACATCTAATTTTCTCTGCAAAAGGTTTGATATTAAGAGAGAAGATCAGTGGGGAGAGTGGACACCCCTGTCTAGTCCCATTTCATACAATGAATTTGTCTGTTTTGAAACCAGGACCAGATATGTAAGCTGAAACATTGGTGTATAAAGCCATAATGGCCTTAGAACTGAGTTTACCGAAACCAAATTCTCTCAAGGTCAATTCCAAGAATTCCCAATTTGATCGATCAAAAGCTTTTTTGGCGTCAAGCGCCATCCTTATTAATGGAGTTCTAGTTGCTTTATAGTGGGCAAACAAATCTGTAAGTTTACGGGTATTATTTGCCCCATGTTTGGCCTTAATAAAGCCCGACTGATCGTAATTAATCAAATCTTTTAACATAAGATTAATTGTGGTTGCCAAAATGTTCGCATATATTTTGGCATCCGTGTTTAAAAATGACATTGGGCTATAGTTGGTAAAAATAGAAGGATCATTTCCTTCTTTCGGGTTAGTAATAATAGAAGCTTCTAGCATCTCTGCTGGTGCAAAACCAGAGTTTTTAATTTCATTGAGGGTGTTCCTTAGATGTCTATTTATTGTTCCAGAGAAGGACTTGTAAAAAATATTTGGATAACCATCAAGGGCCAGAGATTTATTGGGTTTAAGGGATTTAATACACTCGTTTATTTCTTTATTTGAAATCTCTTCCTCTAGTTTCTTTCTCTGAGCTTCTGAGATCTTTGACAGTTTTATTGAGTTCAAGAATTCCGTTAGTTCATTCTTGGAAGGTTTAATGAAATCTTTGCTTTTTTCCAAGTTGTACAAAGATTTATATTATTTAAAAAATATATATCCAATCTTATCCGGTTTAGTTTGTAGAATTCTGTCAGTTTCGTACATTTCTGAAATTTTTTGCCTGAGAGACTTGTTATTAACTTGATTGACCAAAATTTGACTTGCTTTATTACTGAGGTGATAAAATGTTTTCTTTGATAACCAAATATTTTTATCAACTTAGTAGTTGCACAATCTTCCTGATCTGAGTTAGAATTTTCCCCAATTCTATTAAAGATTTTGTTCAAGGAGCTAATTTGTTTAAGGTATTTATCTTATTATTTAAAACTTAACATTTAATAATGTATTCAAAAATATAAAGTTAAAATCTAGATAAAGGTACTCAATGTGCTTGCTAAGGCACTTGGATAAATAATCCCAGGAAATCACAATGCAGTTAGTGATCCTATTGTGAAATGATCCAATAATAAAGTGCTGTATGCTTATAGAGAATTGTGAATAAAAAATTGATAGTATATACACAGTAAAGTGAATAGTGCTTAGTGCAAGAAATAACTGTGTGAAATCACACAATAGTAAATTCTATTCCACTTTCATATCAATCTTACGTCACATACCTTTATCTAGATTTTAACTTTATATTTTTAAATACATTATTACATGTTAGGTTTTAAATAATTTATCTATCTCTGTTTTGTAAATAGGCCTAGGGTGTGCTCTATTTTTGTAAGGGATATTCTGTATTCTTTTTGTACTTATTATAACATATTATTATCCCAGTAGCACCCCATTAACCCAAGTCCTTGTCATTCAAACCTGAGCCACCTATCTTTTGTTACTTCTAATTATTTATCTTATTAAGTTTAATGTAAAACTCTCTAAGGGAACAGCCCCTCTCTTGTTTTTTAGAAGCAAGAGATATTAAAAGGCCTCTAATATAAGCTGTTAATGTGTTTCACAAAGTAACTTTAGATTCCACTGAATTTTCATTTAGCCTAAGAAATTCCTCAATTTCCTCATCTGTCGATTTAAACATGGCTGCATCGACTCAAAATGTCTTACCTAAATTACTCTTTTATTTATATGTAATGTTACACAGGCATGATCTGAAATGGTAATTAAACCAATTTCGACTTTAGTGACAATGTTGACTGTTTGCTGAAAGTAGTCAATTCTTGTGTAGGTCTTATGGCACTGTGAAAAAAAAGTATAATCTAGCTCTTTAGCGTGAAGAGTCCTCCAAGCGTCATATAAATTGTGTTTTAACCAAGTTTCTTGGAACACTCTATACATCATAGTTGAGTCACTGTTTGGTTATAATTTGACAGCTGACTTCCCGTCAAGATCTGTATCTAAAGTCATGTTTAAATCTCCCCTAATTATTAAGGCTCCTTTGTTGAGCTTTACTATATGTTTTAGCATTTTTTTTTTTAAACGATTCTGATATTATTTTGGGGCATACATATTTGCAATAGTATATACCTCTTTATTTATTGTGCCTATGCAAATAGCAAATCTACCATCTGGATCCACCTTTACCAGTTACTCGGTTATTATATTTACCTTTTTATTAAACAATATGGCAACCCCCTCCAGATGTGGTCTTATAGCTAGATGCAACTTTAATTTAAAACATTTGGCTTGGCAATCTCGGTTCCAAGCCCTTTAACCAATGTGTCTCTTGCACACATATAACATCAGGTATATTCGAATCCTTCACATTATATGTTATTAATTTAATTGCTAGAGACATTGTCTACAAAACTCAATAATCCAAATAAGTAACCAATCAATGCTACAGAAAAATAATGAAATATCAGGAACTTTAGTTTCTATTTAAAAATAAAGCATTTCCTTACATACATATTCCCTCTTGACAGTATTATCATGGTATTAACTGTCATAATTTTAATAGGTACTGGTCCAGTAAGAGAGACTACCGCCCAGCACCTAGGAGCAACAAAAAAAACCTTAATGTAGGTATAAGCCTTTTATAATCACAGAAGAGCTTATAGACTTAAATTTTTTCTTTTAAATAAGAAAATAGAATACCTTTATAACTTTTACCCCATAGCTTTATTGTATAACCAAAATTCTTCTAAAATGTGCCTTCCATTACCTTTAAACCATATCAAAGAAGAACCTGAATATAATGACCAAACATTGTATTACTTGCAGAGCAACACAGGAGATCAAGTTTATGCCCACAATTGACACCATGGAAGGGGGGGGGGGGGGGGGGGGAGGGTTACTATGATTAATGAAATCTGAATTTCAATAAATTTAGAGTTTAGTGAATAGTAATATAATACCCATTTATATATTGACCTAACAAGTGCAACTGTAAATATAGATATCCTTTCATAAGGGATACACATTTCTTTAAGTAACTATTCACTTTTAGAATTGTATCTTTATATGAATAACAATGCAGAAAGGGGAGTCCAGTAGATCATATCAATCTGGTTCTCAATTATAAAATCCCCTATTTTATTGTATTTGATCTTAAGATTTTTTAATTAATCCTCTAGGTAATTTATGTGAATTACAAATTTTTGATTTCCAGACCATAAGGTCTCATGTCTGTTTTCTAATTCAGTAACCTTTCTGAAATTGCAACCATAGTTTTAGCATTGTTTGCAATTTCTGAAACTACCTCCTTTCTCAAAGAAACTTACAAGTCACTCAATAATCTTTTCATAGAGGACATGGTTATAGATTCTTGGTCCTCCAAAACAGAGAGATTTAAATTTTCAATTATAGTTTCGTATTCCATATTGACTAGTTTAGGTATAACTGAATCATCTAATATGATTTTTGATAAATGTGAACTATTTAGGCTTTTTCTTTTTTCATTCCCTTTAGGGGAAAAAAATTAGAAGCTGTTTTGGAAATAGATTTTTTTCTCTTTATCTCTATTTTTCCCCTTAGTTGTATTTCTTTAATTTTTTAAATTTTTTTAAGAGTTCAATCAATTTTTATCAATCTCTAGAAGGTGAGTTTTAGATAGACTTCTTAAAAAGCCCAATTGTCTTATCTCTAACGGTAAACACACACATTAATGTTAAAGTTATGTCATGCGTAGGGCCTGACTGAACTATTTTACACTATGGCCACAATTGGCAAAAAGTTACCCTTTCTTATTGTTATAGTTATGTATTTTGTATTACTTTTGGTTAAAATTACACATAAATTGTATGTATTTTGATTATGTGACAGTGTGGTTATCTGGTGATGACTCACTCAGCCCCACCTAAATAAACAAGCACAGGCGGTCTTGGCAGATAAACAGTCTGAGTGTTTACAGCAAATTATTATAGGTAATACAATTACCAGAATAAGCTTAAGGGCCTGAGCTCATCAGATGTACAGGGTTTCCTAGTAAGCAGGGGCAGCCTATTATGTTAATTGGTCCCTCTTCTATGTACCTAAGGATGGGGCTTACTGTGATTGGCCAGCCTGTGTGCCAGAAAATTGAATGAAATGTGACAATTGATAAAGGTATGACAGTTGTGTCTGGACTTACATAAAACAAGGTGTAAGTGTCATTCTGTGCATTAATCCTAATTCGAATGGATTATATGGTGTTTCTGATATCCCTGTGTTCCACGCTCCTGTGCGTGGTACTGGAGTTTGGTCCATCTTCTGCTATCAGAGGTGTAGGTTGGCCAGATTCTTACCAAGTCCAATTGTAGTAGCAGATCGTGACAAGTTACAATTAGATTATTACCGTTCTTTCACTCTAATACAAGAACTTTCCAGTGTGTATCCCAAGAAGATCAACATAAGAGAAATTAACATGTTATAAAACCTTAAGTTAAGTACATTTTTAAGTATCTTATACTGACTCTATAGATTTTATATATGGTTATTAACTTTCCTTCCACAGGGTCTTTGATCCTTTAAGGGATAGCTCCCCATAAGTTACACTTTAGTTTTATTTTATATAAAGCCAGTATATATTCATTTTATGGCTAGTGTTTTCAAAAATTTATTTAGATCTCACTTTAACCATTATTCATTATTTATAACCATCGTCAACTGTCTATCAGCCCAATCTTTGTTATTGCTGACAGAAAAGGGCTCTAAAAGGGGATAGTCACAACTTATCAGAAAATCAACAAGAAAAGTCCAGATCATCAGTCTCAAAGAAAAATCTGAATGTCCCACATTCAAGTAGATCTCATCAGTAGATAGTTCTCTCATAGCTATCAAAAAGTACTTGCATTATATGCAGTTGAAGGTGACACTGCTTACGAACTCAACAGATTAACATCCTCCGTACTGAAGAAAACTCTGAGCAATGCACCAACCTTACCACATGCCCACAAGCTTCTATCAAGAAAGTCAGGGTCCACGCCAGCTGCAGTCCTCTCCTGGAGTCTGTCAAGCTTCAGACTGTGTCTAGATATTACTGCCTGCCGGGCCAGTGTTTCCTGTGTACATCCGGAGCAAACCAGTGGCCCAGATGGACCCCCCTGAACCAAGCAGGTAAGAAGGTTATAGATCTTGTAACCGACCATCCTTTGGGAAGTTTCAATCTGTTCAAGTGTGCGCTTAACTGCTGTTGTATGCCTTTACAAGCACAGAATCAGGTTCCTCATCGAACTATGTTCCATGTTTATGTAACTAGACATGTTACTCTCGGTATTCCAGACTCAGAACTAGAAGAGCCAGAATAAATCAGGCCGTGTCATTCCACACTGACAGTCTCATAGGTCCCGCTCACCTCTTATCAGAGCTCTAAGTGTAAGCCAGCAAATTTGGATCTCGCTCAACAGACTCTGTACTCATTGAATGGTACTTTCCCTCTCAGAAATCTGCTGCTCAAGATATTATATATCCTTAATGCAGGACATGCAATTATAGATCAGTAAAGCTGGCATACTTTTCTTGTAGATTATCGTGGCGTCTCATAGAGGGAGCTCTCCTTTTCTCTCTTCTTCTCTAATCAGCAGAGGTTTATTGTTTTCTCAAAATATATTATTTATTTAATAAATTATTACTTTCTATATATATATAGCTGTTTCCTTGAAGCTGCAGTTACGGCAGTTTTTACTGCACTTCCCACTTATTATAAGATTTAAGATGTTTGCATTTCCAACTGGCTTCTAGAGCCGTGTCTCATACTTAAGATTTTTTTTGGCTCCTCCCTACATAGAAATCTGTTGCGTCTACAGAGCATGATTTATGGCTGTGCACTAAGGGCTCTAATATGGGGGAGTAAAAGATTTACAGAGTGTATAAGTCTGGGAAAAACAGCTCCAGCCGATTTACACAAGTCCCTAACTTAGAGCCATATTAAATTCCAGCCTTGTAAGTCCAACGTGTAGCACGTAAGGGCTGTGTGCTTCAAATGTGGCTGTTTTACATTGCTATTAAATTAGAAAGTGCTACAAGCTACGGGCAAGAAATGCTATTTTGGAAATCAGTTCTCGGCCGTTGGAGTTGCGTGCTCAAACGCAAACAATTAAGCAAGCACATAGTTACGGGTTCAGATGGAGCCAATGGAAAAAGAGATTGTTAACGTTACGTCACCAAAAAGGGGAGGGTAGAATGTGAAGTCCTACGTGCTTCAATTACAGTTTGCGATCGGACCTACATTCCAGGTATGATGCAATATTAATAAAGCTGTAAATATAATATTCTATTACATGCAAATTACAATGATTGCAGGGATCGATATAGCACAAAATATAAACATGAAATAAAGACCGATTTATGGGCTTGAGAATGTTGTGCTTTTAATTCTAAGACGTAACATCACTTTCCCTTATAATAAATGTACAGTAGAGTGTTTTTATTTGATAAACAAGTGCTACGTACAGTGCCTTGCAAAAGTATTCACCCCCTTTGGCATTTTCCGTGTTTTGTTGCCTCACAACCTGGAATTAACATGGATTGTTTGAGAATTTGCATAATTTAATTTACAGAACATGCCCACAACTTTGAAGATGTTTTTTTTTTATTGTGAAGCAAACAACAAATAGGATAAAATAACAGAAATAGTCAATATGCATAACAATTCACCCCCCTAAAGTCAATACTTTGTAGAGCTACCTTTTGCGGCAATCACAGCTCGTAGTCGCTTTGGATAAGTCTCTATGAGCTTGTCACATTTTAGCGGAACAACACTTTATATAGAAATTAATAATCCTCAAACTAAAAATAAAGAATGTTCAGATAGTAATATCACTTTACAAATTAAGCAAGTAAGATCCCAAATACAGAAAATTCTTCAGATTCAAACAGACAATGCAATTCTTAGATCCCAACAAGAACACTATGTCTTAGGTAACATAGCTGGAAAGTTTCTAATGCATACAATTAAGAAACATAGTATAAATCAAAGAATAAACTGCATTAGAGATAAAAAGAATATGAAATATAAACACCCTAAAGAAATAAGAAAGGTCTTCGAACTATATTATCGATCGTTATACAATTTAGAGTCGGACAAGATCTTTGTTAAACGTCGTAAAACAGAAATAGAACATTTTCTGAAAACTATAAAATTACCAAAATATCTAAGGAGGAGTTAACAGAACTAAATAAGGATATTTCTATAAATGAAGTTGTGCAAATTATTAAATAATTAAAATTGAATAAAGCCCCAGGCCTAGATGACTTAATGCATATTATAAAACATTCATAAAAGAAATTAGTTTAGGTCTTTGTAATATGTTTAATGAAGTGATAAACACAGGTTATATGCCAGAGGAAATGACAGAAGCCAATAATATTAATATCCCCAAAATGGGGAAAGACCCAGAAATAGTTACAAATTATAGACTTATTTCCTTATTATCAGCGTTATTAAATTGCGGTTCGGCCACTTGAATGGGGCTCTATATAAGCACAGTGCATATTTTGTTTACAGAAGTGTTTAGTTAGTGAACTTCTATCCAAAAGCAAGGTCTTCACTAACTAAAAACTTCTATAAAAAAATATGCTCTGTGCTTATATAGAGCCCATTTCAATTGTCCGAATCGCAATTTAATAAGGCTGTAAATTCGAACACGAAAATGTACGCTAAGTTACTAGCTAATAGGTTGAATAGTTGCATTTCTAATTTGATAGATTATGATCAAGTGGAGTTTATGCATATGAGACAAGGTCCTGAAAACACAAGAAGACTTATTAATTTATTATCGTATGCTAAAAGTAGATCTATTTCTTTGCTGACCATCTCTTTAGACGCGGAGAAGGCATTTGATAGAGTGAATTGGACATA
Source organism: Discoglossus pictus (assembly GCA_027410445.1). Lineage (NCBI taxonomy): Eukaryota > Metazoa > Chordata > Amphibia > Anura > Alytidae > Discoglossus > Discoglossus pictus. Next base: position 358,084,769 of record CM050165.1, read on the forward strand.
CATCAAAGCTGTACTAAGTAAATTTGGGTTAGAGGAATATGGTACTAAAGCAGTCATGGCACTATATAGGAACCTAAGGGCAATAGTCACCAGTGTTGACTTTGAAACTGAAAAATGTAGTATATTGAATGGGACTCGACAGGGTTGTCCCCTGTCCCCATTAATATTTATCTTAACATTGGAACCACTGGCTGAATTGATCCTAAAGTCAGATTTAATTTGTGGAATAAACATTGGAGCAAACCAACATAAGTTATTAATGTTCGCCGATGATATGGTACTAACCCTAACAGAACCAGCACCTTGCCAGCTCTATTTGATCTGCTCTGAAAATATAATAAACTATCCCACTTAAAGATTAATTCGTTGAAATCTGATACCTTAATGTTAGGAATGCGTAATGAAGAAATCAACCTTTTTAAAAAATAAGTTGTATCCATATATCTGGTCAATCTTCTGCAAAGGGTATTGAATAAATATATATGGATAATAACAAGAAATCTCGATTAAAGTTAAATGTTATAAAGAGATGCTCTGAACAAGGAGGACTATCGGTTCCCTCCATTCCAGATATACATAATTCCATCTCAATTAGTCATTTATTGGGTTGGAATTTAGCAGCTAGAAATTCTAAATGGCTTAGATTAGAAGAAGATCTTATAGGAGAATTTCCAACAGGTTTACTACTATGGCTTCCCAGACTAGATATGAAATTGATTATGCCCCTGTTTGTAGGCATTCCTTCATTAGAAACACTTTGGTATAAAAAAGAAATATAAGGGATTTAGCCAAATATCCATTTCCTGCAGCGCTTTGAGCCTCTTTCTTTATATAGATATCCAGAAATGGAAATGGTTGGAATTACAAAGTTAGGAGATCTCTTTGAAAACAATGCTTGTATACCATATTTAAAATGAACACAACAATTCTGTGATTTAAATATAACATGGTTGGAATATATGACTATTAGAACTGAATTAAAATTGTGTGGTATTGTATTAGAGGAATTTAGCGACTATTTGCCTGTAGAACACATTGTAGTTGAGGGCCTAGATACCCATACACTTTCCAAATGTAATAACATATTAAGATCTTTAGATGAAAGATCTAAACGAATAGAATGATTAAAAAGGAGCAAGATCTTGAATGCAGATGCACTGAAAAAAATTGGTTCCAAGCATGTTCTTTAATTAAGAAAAACACGGTCTGTGCCTTTTATAGAGAGCTTTATATTAAGTTAATCCAGAGGTGGTATTTGGTACCAACAAACATGAAAAAAATGAATACCTCTAACACAGAGGAATGTTGGAGAAGTTGTGGTGATATAGGAACATATTTCCATATATGGTGGAACTGTCCACAGATACAGCTATTTTGGACCACATGTATAGAACAAATATAAGTTACTAGCGACTTGCCCGTCAAAAAATGACGGCAATAAACATATAAAGCTGGGAATGCTGTTAGTGACACAATGTGAGTGTACTGGGTGGCTCAAGTATAGAGACCGCTATAGCACACTAATAAACCCATGTAATAACACTATAAGTGGAATGAGGGTCATCCAGGACCCTCATGACACAAAGTGTTTGCAGTGTTTGTCCATACAGACCCTTATAAGCCTATATTTAACTTCATTAGTCCCATAGGAGTATGTAAAGACCCTCATGGGACAGTTAGATGCCTAAGATGAATCCCAATAAGTGCTATGAGGGTCCTCCAGGACCCTCATGACACTAAGTAGAAACACTACACTGCACTATACCCCCTCCAATAAACCATTAAATGTAAAGTAAGTCCCCTGTACTGTAACCTATTAACATCTACACTACCTACCTACCGTACCTAGCTACCCGCTAATATACCCCACCACGCCACTAATTACAGAAAATAATAAAACCTAAATCGCAAAAAGTAATAAAACTTAAGTAAAAAATTAAAACATTTACATTACAGAAAATAAAAAAAACGAAGTCACCGAAAACAAAAACAAAATTACAGAAAATAAAAAAAACCTACATTACAACCCTACCCCCCACAGTACAGAAAAAAAAAAAAAAACATTACACACCTGAAAAGGAAAGGCATATATAGAATACAATACCAAAAAAAAAAAAAACAATACCTACCTACCGAAAATACAATAAATACTATCTAACATACATACATCTCCTCTACATAAAATACAATAAATCCTAGGTAACATACATACCCCCCTCTATATAAAATACAATAAATCCTAACATAAATACATCCTCTCTATCTAAAATAAAATAAAGCCTAACATAAATACATCCCCTCTATCTAAACTAAAATAAATCCTATCTAGCATACATACACCCATTCTATGTAAGATACCAAAAAACCTAACATACATACATCCTCTCTATGTAAAATATAATAAATGCTCTCTACATACCAAACTCTAAATCTAACCTAAAATACAATAATTAAGACCACTGTTCCCCTCAGCCAATCACAATCGTATACACTCCCAGAGAATGATTGGCTGAAGGCATCTGTGCCTTGTGATTGGCTGATGTCAGTGTCAATCAGATAATAGCCAATCAGAAAGGGCAGATGTGTTCAGCCAATCACCACGTGGGGGTATATCCCATTGTGATTGGCTGAATGAAATTGTGGCTTCTGATTGGCTGTTGTCATTGTCAATTAGACTGCAGACAATCAGAATGCGCAGATGCCTCCAGCCAATGACACTGTGGGGGTTTATCCCATTGTGATTGGCTGAAGGCAATAAAGCATTGTGATTGTTTTAAAAAAAATGACAGGTGCATTAGCCAATGAGAACGGGATATGGGGGTGTATCCCATTCTGATTGGCTCAGACCTTGGGGCCTTCTGATTGCCTGAAATTTGATTGACAGCGTTTTCAGCCAATCAGAAGGCACCATTGGCAATTTTCATCCTAAAAATGCTGTAGGAGGCTCATTAGCGTCGGGGAGGTCGGAGAGTGCGGACCTCCGATAGTTAGTTTTTTTTAGAGCGTGGATTCTTCCAGGGCCAAGCCTGGGCAGAAGAGGAGGAGGCCAGGGACATCGCGAGGAGGTAAGTACAATGTATATTATGCTTATTTTATTTTGTTTGTGTTTGTATTTATTATTAATATAATTATTTTTTTTAACAGGTGCTGCACTGGAGAAGAAATGAAGAAAGCCAGGGACATGCTGGAAAGGTGAGTAGAATATGTAGAATATTTCAAATGTTTATTTATTATATGTAAATTTGTTGTATTATTTTTTTTTTCCTTTTTTCCTAGGTTGCTGATCTGAAGGTTGATCTGCAAAGGTAAGTGGTCTTAATTTTTCTATTTTAGGTTAGATTTAGGGTTTGGGCATGTAGATAAGATTTATTTTATTTTAGATAGAGAGGATGTATATATGTTAGGTTTTATTGTATTTTAGATAGAGGGGATGTATTTATGTTAGGATTTATATTATTTTATATAGAGAGGGGGTATGTATGTTAGCTATGATTTATTTATTTTATGTAGAGGGGGATTTATGTATGTTAGATAGTATTTATTGTATTTTAGATAGATAGGTATTGTATTTTTTTTGTATTGTATTGTAATGTAATGTATATATATATATTGTATGCCTTTCCTTTTCAGGTGTGTAATGTTCTGTAATGTTTTTTTTTTACTTAGGTTTTTTATTTTCTGTAACTTAGGTTTTATTATTTTTTGTGACTTAGGTTTTTTATTTTCTGTAATGTAGATTTTGTATTTTCTGTAACTTAGGTTTTATTATTTTTTGTGAGTTAGGTTATACTATTTTGTGTAATTATTGGGGTGGGGGGTTTATTAGTGGGTAGGTAGGTAGTGTACGTGTTAATAGGTTAGTGTAAAGGGTGGTTAGTTTAGGTTTAATGGTTTATTGTGGGGTATAGTGCAGTGTAATGTTTGTAGTTAGTGTTCTTGAGGACCCTCATGGCACTTATGGGGTTAAAGTTAGGGTTGTAACTGGCCCATTAGGGGGTTTATATACCCTTATGGGACTGATAGGGTTAAATATAGGCTTATGAGGGTCTGTATAGACCCACATACCAGACAGGACTAATAGGCTTAGATGGGTTTAAAAAGGATCGGATATGGTTACTTAGGTACTATTATGGTTAAATGTGTAGTTTTAGGATTAAATAGTTGCAGGGTTGGGTTTATGGGGTATAGTTAGGGTTAATAGTGTAGAGGTTACACTTTGTGTAATGAGGGTCCTGGATGACCCTCATGGCACTTATAGTGTTATTACATGGATTAATTAGTCTCTGTAGGGGTCTATATAGACCCATATTGGACTGATAGAGTTAATTATTGGCTTATGGGGGTCTGTATTGACCCCTATTAGTGACAGGGTTAATGAATGGATTATGGGGGTCTGTATTGCCCCCCATGAGTGACAGGGTTAATTAAGGGGTGATGGGGGTCCTGATTGACCCCCATGAGTGGGAGGGTTAATTAAATGTTTATGGAGGTCTGTATTGACTCCTATGAGTGAGAGGGTTAATTAATGTATTATGGGGGTCTGTATTGAACCCCTTATGAGTGACAGGGTTCATTATTGGTTTATGGGGGTCTGTATTGACCCCCATGAGTTACAGGGTTAATTAAGTGGTTATAGGGGGTCTTAATTGAACCTCATGAGTGACAGGCTTAATGACGGGCTTATGGGGGTCTGTATTGACCCCTATGAGTGACAATGGTAATTAAGTCGTTATGGGGGTCCTGATTGACCCCCTTGAGTGACAGGGTTAATTAAGGGATTATGGGGGTCTGTATTGACCTCCATGAGTGTCAACGTTAATGAAGGGGTTATGGGGGTCTTAATTGACCCCATGAGTGACAGGGTTAATAAAGGCCTTATGGGGGGTCTGTACTTGACCCCCATGAGTGTCTGTGTTAATTCAGGGCTTATGGGGGTCTGTATTAAGCCCCATGAGCTACAGAGTTAATTAAGGCGTTATGGGGGACCCTCATGAGTGACAGGGTTAATTCAGGGAGTGGGGGTCCTGACAGGGTTAATTAATAGATTATGGGGGTCTGTATTGACCCCCATGCGTGACATGGTTATTTAGGGGCTCATGGGGCTCTGTATGTGATCAGGGACCCCCACTGCGAGGGTTAATGTGGGGTTAATGTGGGGACCCTCCGGAGGTCCCAATAGGTACCCCCACCACTGGGGGGTTACGGTTAGGTGATGGTGGGGGTACTTGCAGTATCCCCGCTGCTGGACTTAATGTTTGTGTGGCTCAGGCCCTTTAAGGAGCCGCGACATTGAATTTAAAGGTTTTAAATGCAGAGGGGGACACGATCCTGACCCCCACTGCAAGGGTCAATGTGGAGAAATTGTGGGGGTTCCCCATGGAGACCCCCAGCATGGGCTTAATGTAGGCACACTTGGGGGGTCCCCGCTGCAAGGGGTTAATGTGGGGTCTCAAGCTTATCTTGGATCTCTTGGGAAAGGTTGTACGTGTTTAGCAGTGTATTTCGCGGAGCCTCGTTTTAATTTTTTTTCTGCAAGCAATGAGGGCCAGAAGGGGAAAAGAGACGCAGGGGCAGAGAGATGCAGCTGAAGAGAGACGCAGGGGAAGGACAGGAGAAGGGGAATAGAGACACAGGGGAAGGAGAGGAGAAGGGGAAGAGAGACACAGGGGAAGCAGAGGAGCAGGGGAAGAGAGACGCAGGGTAAGGATAGGAGGAGGGGTAAGAGGTTGTTTTGGGGTCGTAGGGATGAGCACCTATGGCGCTCATCTCCACAAGTGCAGTGAGCGCCTTCGGCGCTCCCTGCCTAAGTCGTAAGAGGTCATAGGGATGAGCGCCTACACCGCTCATCTCCACCAGCGCAAGGAGCGTCTTTGGCCCTCCTTGCCAGCAACTGCTGTGGTATCGCTACGCAAGCCCGCAAGCATTAGCAACAACCCGCATGCTGACAACTATATATGTAACTACTAAAGTTAGGATACCATTAAACCCCGCAATTTTGTTAGTATGTAAATGGCTATTAGTTAAATACTGGAAATCAAAAGAAACTCCAAGATGGCCAGACATTGTAAGGCTTATGGACCGAGATAGAGAGCTGGAGAAGGGTCTTACACATCATAAAATCAATGGATTAAAAGTAGTGAATAAATGGAAGCAATGGGATGAGAAGAATATGCAATACATTATTATGCATGTTCTACCTCAACTGTCTAAAAAATTTTCAATATTTAAGGAAAATATTGCTTTTCATACTTTCCTTTGATGTCTTTGCCATATAAATATCTGTATAATATAATTGGTGTTATCTTTTAAGAATGAATGTATGATTCAATGTTTTGGTATGTGGATGTAAATGTTACATTGTGTGCTGTTTTGTTTGTATATGTTGAAACAAATAACAATATATATATTAAAAAAAAGGTATCCATTGCAATGGTTATATTATTATTGACCTTCCTTTCTTAAGTAGATAGTAACCACTGGAGGAATATTATTATTAACATCCTCACTTTTGCTAATTATAGCTATTCACACATATTGATATTAGTGGTTGCGTAATCTTTTACTATGATAGGGTAAAGTACTTGATTGCACCATCCAAGCAGGAGGAATACCTTTGCTGATGGTAGCACTATTATGTCTCTTGCCCTATCTAACAACTCTAGCACAGAGTTCTCATTCATTTTTTAAATTTGTTTATTTTATTGTTTTTAATTGTTCCATTGTCAGTATCTAATAAAGATATTTGCTCCATTTTTCATATATTTGAGATAGCATAATCACTGCATGTTTATGTGTTTACACTGATATGGAACATTTTTTTTCCTTTTGAATCACCTGAGTTCCTGCTGTCTAATCACCTAAACCACAATATCTACTGGTTAGTACCCAGATTACAACACAAATAAAAATGGACTCATTCCTTCCAGGAAACTGAAACCACAAGAAGGGTATGAGAAATGTTGACTGCTTCAGCACAAACATGTGATATGTTAATATGATTTGTTTTAAGTATCTATATTACAGAAAGATCAAAAGTGAACATACAGTACCTTGCAAAAGTATTCAGCCCCGTGACTTTTTACCTATTTTGTTACATTACAGACTTAACTTCAATGTTTTGTTAATCTGCATTTTATGTGATGGGTCAGAACACAATAGTCTAAGTTGGGAAGTGAAATTATTTTAGAAATAGAAAACAGAAAATTGGTATGTGCGTATGTATTCACCTCTTTTGCTACAAACCTCATAAAAAGCTCTGGTGCAACTAATTACCTTCAGAAGTCACATAATTAGTGTAATGATGTCCACCTGTGTTCAATCTAAGTGTCACATGATCTGTCATTACATATACACACTTTGTTTGAAAGGCCCCAGAGGCTGCAACACCTAAGCAAGTGGCACCACTAACCAAACACTGCCATGAAGACCAAGGACAAGTAAGTGACAATGTTGTTGAGAAGTACAAATCAGGGATAGGTTATAAAAAAATATCCAAATCTTTGATGATCAAATCTATCATAACCAAATGGAAAGAACATGGCACAGCAAACCTGCCAAGAGACGGCTGCCCGGGCAAGTAGGGCATTAATCAGAGAGGCAGCACAGAGACCTAAGGTAACCCTGGAGGAGCTGCAGAGTTACACAGCAGACACTGGTGTATCTGTACATAGGACGACAATAAGCTGTACACACCATAGAGTTGGGCTTTATGGCAGAGTGGCCAGAAGAAATCCATTACTTCCAGCAAAAAAACAAAATGGCACATTTTGAGTTTGCGAAAAGGCATGTAGGAGACTTTTTGGTCATCAAAGAAAACACTATGTCTGGTGCAAACCCAACACATCACATCACCCAAAGAACACCATCCACACAGTGAAACATGGTGGTGGCCGCATCATGCTCTGGGGATGTTTTTCAGCAGCCAGGACTGGGAAACTGGTCAGAGTTTAGGGAAAGATGGATGGTGCTAAATACAGGGATATTCTTGAGCAAAACCTGTACCACTCTGTGCGTGATTTGAGGCTAGGACGGAGGTTCACCTTCCAGCACGACAATGACCCCAAACACACTGCTAAAGCAACACTTTAGTGGGTTAAGGGGAAACATGTAAATTTTATTTAGATTTTAATCCCTTTTTTATTGAAATGTCAAGAACAGACTGACATAGAATACATTTCCAGAGAGGGCTCTCACAACCATGCAGAAATATAAAACTAAATAAATAAATCATGGCATCAACCCCCAAGTCTGGCTATTCACAATACTCTACACGCCATAAGAGGGACTCATCCACTTGATATAATCATCAACTTAAAAATGTCATCAACCGTATTAACAACTGAGTGGAGCAATCACTGCCCAGGTTGTCCCTCACCAAGCTGCAGTTGGACCTAATTGAATTGCACTAGTAAGCTCCAACATCTACAGCCTCAGGGGTCTAGTAAAACACTACCATGGCTATTCATACTGGTGAAACCTGCTATCCCTAACAAACAGGAGACTCAGCTGTCTTTGTGCATGACTGACCCAACAACCGTGAAAGATAATGAACATTGCAGGCTGGCCTCAACCTTTGCAGGTAATTCAAACTAAACTTTGCATCAGACAGACAGAGTAGGAGTGAGGTAAAGATGGTGTAATCCACCCCAAATGGATTTTACAGACTTTGACTCTCATGCACCAAAATAACTAGATTATCTATTAATGCACAGACAGTACACTACATGTTTCCTGTGATGTCACATAGTAACATAGGAAAATATGTTGAAAAAATCCTTTAGTCCATCAAGTTCGTGTTCTCTGTTCTGTTAAATACAGGTATTAATTTTAGAGAAAATCTAAGGGTTTCTGAGTAGGCTTGTTTAAATAATTTAGATAAGCTTTTACTATTTGACATCTTATTTCCCTGCACTTGTTCAGAATCGGGCATTCACAAGTTGACATGCAAGCCCTGCTAGTACTGCTGATGTCTTGTACAGGAAACTCCTCTCCACATCAGCACCGATATTAGTGAGTGTCCATGTCGCTTGTGCAAATTTACATAGCGTTGGAAAACATTGTTTGCTGTTCTCTTAGTAGTTTGTCGCTGCACCTTTCTGTCAATATCATTAGACGTGGTAATACCAAGTGAAAGTGGTACATTGAAGACTGAGTATGCATAGCATTCAGCATTGACTGAGCCGTAACAACTTTCATAATGACATTAGGAAAATGGAAACAAGAATTTCCATTATTTACTGCATGACTTGGAAATTATTATGACTTTTAGAACTTTATTAGTATTTGACAATAAATAATATGACAACATTTTGTATATATAATTTTCACCGTTCATTACAAACATTTCTTAAGAATGTGTTTTAAGACCAATGGATATATATGTTCTTTTCAAACTTGTCAGCAAATTATACAGTGCCTTGCGAATGTATTCACCCCTCTTGGCATTTTTCCTGTTTTGTTGCCTCACAATCTGGAATTAACATGGATTGTTTGAGGATTTGCACCATTTAATTTACAGAACATGCCCACAACTTTGAAGATGTTCTTTTTTTATTGTAAAACAAACAACAAATAGGACAAAATAACAGAAAAATCAATGTGCATAACTATTCACCCCCCTAATGTCAATACTTTGTAGAGTCACCTTTTGCAGCAATCACAGCTCCAAGTCGCTTTGGAAAAGTCCCTATGAGCTTGCCACATCTTACCACTGGGACTTTTGCCCATTCCTCCTTGCAAAACTGCTCCAGCTACTTCAAGTTGGATGGTTTGCGCTTGTGAACAGCAATCTTTAACTCTGACCACAGATTTTCTATTGATTGAGGTCTGGGCTTTGACTAGGCCATTCCAACACATTTACATGTTTCCCCTTAAACCAATCAAGCGTTGCTTTAGCAGTGTGTTTGGGGTCATTGTCCTGCTAGAAGATGAACCTCCGTCCTAGCCTCAAATCACGCACAGAGTGGTACAGGTTTTGCTCAAGAATATCCCTGTATTTAGCACCATCCATCTTTCCCTCAACTCTGACCAGTTTCCCAGTCCTGGCTGCTGAAAAACATCCCCAGAGCATGATGCGGCCACCACCATGGTTCACTGTGGGGATGGTGTTCTTTGGGTGATGTGATGTGTTTGGATTCCGCCAGACATAGTGTTTTCTTTGATGGCCGAAAAGATACATTTTAGTCTCATCAGACCAGAGCATCTTCCTCCACACATTTTGGGAGTCTCCCACATGCGCAAACTCAAAACGTGCCATTTTGTTTTTTTGCTGGAAGTAATGGCTTTCTTCTGGCCGCTCTGCCATAAAGCCCTAACTCTATGGAGCGTACAGCTTATTATCGTCCTATGTACTGATACTCCAGTCTCTGCGGTGGAACTCTGCAGCTCCTCCAGGGTTACCTTAGGTCTCTGTGCTGCCTCTCTGATTAATGCCCTCTTTGCCCGGTCCGTGAGTTTTGGTGGGCGGCCATCTCTTGGCAGGTTTGCTGTTTTGCCATGTTCTTTCCATTTGGTTATGATAGATTTGATAGTGCTCCTGGGGAACATCAAAGATTTGGATATTTTTTTATAATCTAACCCTACTTGTACTTCTCAATAACATTGTCCCTTACTTGTTTGGAGAGTTCCTTGGTCTTCATGGCAGTGTTTTGTTAGTGGTGCCTCTTGCTTAGGTGTTGAAGCCTCTGGGGCCTTTCAAAACAAGGTCTGTATATGTAATCACAGATCATGTGACACTTAGATTGCACACAGGTGGACATAATTTAAGTAATTATGTGACTTCTGAAGGTAATTGGTTGCACCAGGGCTTTTTATGGGCTTCCTAACAAAGGGGGTGAATACATACGCACATGCCAATTTTCTGTTTTCTATTTCTAAAAAATAGTTTTATGTATATATTTTTCACATTTCACTTCACCAACTTAGACTATTGTATTCTGATCCATCACATAAAATTCAGCATCATGCTGTGGGGATGTTTTTCAGCAGAGTTGAGGGAAAGATGGATGGTGCTAAATACAGGAATATTCTTGAGCAAAACCTGTACCACTCTGTGCGTGATTTGAGGCTAGGACGGAGGTTCACCTTCCAGCAGAACAATTACTGCTAAAGCAACACTTTTGTGGTTTAAAGGGAAACATGTAAATGTGTTGGAATGGCCTAGTCAAAGCCCAGACCTATATCCAATAGAAAATCTGTGGTCAGACTTAAAGATTGCTGTTCACAAGCGCAAACCATCCAACTTGAAGGAGCTGGAGCAGTTTTGCAAAGAGGAATGGGCAAAAATCCCCGTGGTAAGATGTTGCAAGCTCATAGAGACTTATCCAAAGCGACTTGGAGCTGTGATTGCTGCAAAAAGGTGGCTCTACAAAGTATTGACTTTAGGGGGTGAATAGTTATGCACATTGACTTTTTCTGTTATTTTGTCCTATTTTGTTATTTGCTTCAATATAAAAAAAAATCTTCAAAGGTGTGGGCATGTTCTGTAAATTAAATGATGCAAATCCTCAAAAAATCCATGTTCATTCCAGTTTGTGAGGCAACAAATCACGAAAAATGCCAAGGGGGTGAATACTTTTGCAAGGCACTGTATTTATGCAGTTGTCTGCAGTCCTGACAATCTCCGTAGTTGTCTTATAATACACCCCGCTATTTGTAGATATATGTTTTATATATTTTTATAAATATTTTTTGTCAAGCAAGTGGGAACCTTGGAGACTAAGATTAACTTGTTCTTTGAACTTTTATTCATAGAGAAGACATATTACTTTACTTCTGCCCTTCAAGCTGGAAAAAGTTGAAGAATTAACAGGCTGAGGTAGCTCCAAGCTAACCATGGATACTGCCAGGACTTTGTATGTGAATAAGATAGGAAGAATTTAATTTGTATTTATTTTTTAAGCCTCCTAAAATATTTTGCCCATTATCAGTTCTAGTTCTTTAAAACAGGTTACTGAAAATATGGGACTACAGTGTCTATTTAACAGAAGTAATATAATTTTGTAATTGGATGCAATACTTAGCAAACCTGGCAACGAGCAACCATAAAACCTTATATAATAGAAAAATGTAAAACTAATCAAAATTGAAATGTTATGCATCCTTTATTTGCTGAAAGCATTCTGTTTTTTAGGGAAGATTGAGAGAAGAAAGATGACTAACACTCTGAGTCTACGGGAGTCTACAGGCTAGGTGTAGAGGATTCCCGCAGGACAGAGTTTGATCGGCAGTGTTTACAGTATCATAATTATCTTGCATATTCCTAGTTCTTCATACACCCCTGGGATGGATATGCAAGAAGATGAGTTGGGAGATTGTGAAACTGTGAATTCACCTTTGATAAGGCACATAACTGACTAACAATATATATTTTTTCATCAATCAGGATTGGCTCACAGTATCCTATAAATAATATATTATGAAAGGTTATTTCTATCATAATGCTAAATATACTGTTTGCAGATGTTAAAATGTCAACAATTTCCTTCCACTAGATATACTAGATATACAGTGTCCACAATTCTTCTACAGACTAAAGTATGGTATCTGTGTATGCCAGCTTAAACAGGCAATACCAGTAGCTCTTATTCATTTTATCTCCCACTTCTTTTTCATACACCCACCTGCTTAAATATGCATGTATACACATAGTTGCACCCTGTCTCATATATTCATATATTCACTTTACTCTAGGCTTTAGGGGCAAAATACTGTAGCTCTGCATCTTTATTCTATCTTGTACTAGGTCCATCAGTGTAAAGAAGCCAAACCCCTTCAAAATAGTGACTGCTTTTTTTAGAAACCAGTCATTTGTGAAATGTTTTTTTTGCAGTAGAATGAAAGTTAAAAGACAGATGATAACTCACATTTGTAATGACTTTCCCTAGCTCCAACATTTTTAATTTCCATTCAAGTTCCACATATGGGTTATGTACAGACCTCCTTGGACCGACAGCCTACCATATCAGCATTATAAGGCGACAGAAGTATGCCGCTGGGAAGTTCATCTAGTGTTTTCCTACAAGCACATAAAATGGGTTTTCTCTAAATTAACTAGCAGCTTCATAATTAATATGATATGTGAATAGTACAACTATGACAGACTGGAATGGGTTAAACATGTAACATACTGTAGGTTTAGATGTATAAGTGTACTTGCAATTCGGTGATGGCGATAATGCAATTATACAATAAACATGTTGAAACAAACATACCTGATAAATTCCCTTTATATTACACGTACATAAATATAGAGTAATATATATATATATATATATATATATATATATATCACATATTATAATTGTCCTGCTACGAGTCGTCGTCACGCTGTTTGCGTGGTCCGTACGAATAGCGTGCTTAGCGATGAGCGCCGCAGGCGCTCATCGCCCGGCGAGCCTCGCGAAGCGAGGCGAGCCGTTAACCCGTAGAACTTTAGCGGGCTTAGCGATGAGCGCCGCAGGCGCTCATCGTCCGGCGAGCCTCGCGAAGCGAGGCGAGCCGTTAAACCGTTGCACTTTGGCAATTAACCCGTAGAACTTTAGCGGGCTTAGCGATGAGCGCCGCAGGCGCTCATCGTCCGGCGAGCCTCGCGTAGCGAGGCGAGCCGTTAAAACGTAGTAAAAAAATACGGCCGCAAGCCGCCTATCATAAAAATTTAAATTAACAATAACTACACACACCACATACATAAAAACCTAACCGATAGCAAGAGGGAGCATCCACGACCTGCAGAAAGCGAGTTACACATTGATTTACCTTAAAATACAAAAATGTAAACACAAAAAAAAAAATAAGCGACAGAAAAAATGGAGGCCGAAAAAAATGAAAACGAGGCTACAGCACTCTGAGCACGAAAAAGACTTGCGTAGACACATTACGGATAATCCGTGACGGCGTATAAGACACATTACGACATCGCAAAAATCGGACGCAACCCGCGGACAAGAAAAAAGATAAAACACACTAAATACACAGAACACATAAATAAAAATGTTACCGACAGCAAGAGGAAGCATCCTGGACCTCAAAACAAAAACTATCGCCTTCATTTAAAGCAAAATAAAAGAGTTTAGACACTTTAAAAAAAATAAGCGAGAGAAAAAATGGCGGCCGAACAAAACGAAAACGAGGCTACAGCACTATAGCCACGGAAAACACTTACGGAAAATCCGATAAGACGCACACCACACATTTCCGGATTAACACGGAGTTCCCGCCTTTGTCTCGCGTAGACTCCGATTTCCCGCCTTTGCCTCGCGCCGACTACGATTTCCCGCCTTTGCCTCGCGCCGACTACGATTTCCCGCCTTTGTCTCGCGCCAACTCCGATTTCCCGCCGAAAACAACACATTGGTCTCGAGCAACAGCGTATTTCCCGCCGAAAACAATGCATTTCGCTCGCGCACCCGTATTTCCCGCCGAAAACAATGCATTTGGATCGCGCAAAAACCTATATATAGGGCACAATTGACACATTACTGACACCTTTTACTGAGGTGATGACAGTGTGACTGGACATTTTCGGATGCTGGAAAATCGAACGAGATTGATAGCTCTTCAGGATACTGATTCAGGAACATTGAATTACAAAAGGTACATTTTAAGAAGTATCATTAATTAATTACTATATTATTAGTTACTTAATAAGGACAATTATGTACATTAAATTAATAATTGGTTATGTATTGTGCATTAATTATTAATGTACATTACATTGAATTATTAATTAATAATGTACATTAAATTAATAATTAATTGATTATATATTGTGCTTAAATGTGTGAAACATTGTAAATAATATTTATTATGTATTTTATTTAATTAAGAATTAATCATCAATAAAATATAACCAATTAACTATTAAATTAATGTACATTATTTCATTAACAGAAATATAATATTGAGCTTAACTGTGTGAAACAATTGACAATACTATTGATAATGTACATTAAATAATTAATGAATTAAGCATTAATATAAAAGTGAGTTTGCGTTTAAGAATGTCCAGAAAAAAGAAACACATTTATTCATGAATTAATAAATAATGTACATTAAATTTAATTATTAATTAATAATGTACATTCTATTACAAATTAATTGGTTATATATTGTGCATTAATTAATTGTACATTAGATTACTAATTAATTGGATATTGTAATTACCTGTGTAAAAGAATTGTAAATAACGTTTAGAATGTACTTTCTACAATTAATTAATTATTACTAAACAGTAATATCAAAAATGTTAGCGTTTAAGAATGTGCAGAAAACAAACACATTGATTCATTAATTAAGAATGTACATGATTTTAATAATTTAATTCTCAGATAGACTCATGTTTATGTTTTCAGTTTAAATTTAATTAATAATGTACATTAAATTAATAGTTGCTTATATATTCTGCATTAATTAATAATGTACATTAAATATAATTATTAATTAATAATGTATATTACATTAGTAATTAATTTGTTAGATATTGTGCTTACCTGTGTGAAAGAATTACAAATAACATTCATAATGCACTTTATTTAATGAATTAATTATTAATAATGAGTAATATCAAAAACAGTTTTGTATTAGATTACTATAGGAACATATTAAAGAATTTGCTTTCAGGTTTTTAAGGAATAAAAATATATGTCACTTGATTGATGTTTATTTCATGATATGGGTGAAGTGAAATAATACAAAGATTCAAAAATTTAAATTACAGATTATTGATCAAGGAAAGTGAATAAACACACAGTGTGACGTTTGCAGCCTTTGAACAACATCAAGACCGTCTTTGCAGGTAAATATTTAATTTGGTCCTGACACATCAAAACAGCATATGTTAAAAAATTTTATGGAAAGTTGAATAGACAATACGAAGCAATACAAACATTTAACAAAAAGAAGAAGCACTTGCCAAAAAAAAAAAAAAATGTATGCAGTGAAGTGAATCAAGAAGGATTTAAAATGAATTGAAAGATGAATAATTGATATAATAAATATATATGTCCAGTTATTACCAATTTAATATATGTCAATAAAATACTTTGAAAAATGGTTTCATTTATTTCATTGGAAACAAGGATAACGTTTATTCATCAACTTTAATGTAACAGTCCAAAAAGTAAAAAGACATATGTACACAAAAATAAGAAGAAAGACTAATTAATATTTATATTGACTATTACAGATTAAAAAATGGAAGATAATGGAGAAGACAAAATGGAACGCAAAAGAAGATTGGCAAGGGAAAGGAAGCAAAGGTGGAGAGATGCTCATACACCAGAAACTTCACAACGCTTGAGAGAAGAAGATCAACAGAGACTTTTAAATAAAAGAAAGATTGCTAAGAAAGCCAAAAGTGAGTCTGTTGGGCCTTGCAAAAAAAGGAAAAGTAAAAAAAAACATCTATGTGAACCAGTGTCTAATGATTCTATTGTGCAGAATGACTTAAATGTAGACACACATGACAACAATGTACATATAGAAAGTGGGTTTGATATATATGTGGAAAAAATGCATGACAATGTGTTCAATACTGCAGTACATGTAGATACTCATTATTGTGGGTTACTTAATGTGCTTTGTCAGTTTTGTGGGGCCTATCATTTCATAAAGGAAAGACCTACTGATGGAAATTTCATTAGTTGCTGTCAGAAAGGAAAGGTGAAACTTCCACTAAGACATCCATTTCCATATTATTTAGAATGTATTATGAGTGATCCAACATTTCAAAATTATAATAATTTCAAACAAAACATCAGGTCTTATAACAGTGCAATTTCATTTGCTTCAATGGGTGCAACTTTAGCAGAAAATGTACCAGGACATGGTCCTTATTGTTTCAAAATTCAAGGTCAAATATACCACCGAACTTCACATTTACACCCACAAGAAGGAGAGCCAAGGAAATTTGCACAGTTGTATGTCTTGGATACGATGGAAGCTGTGGAACAAAGAATGACACTACCAGAAAATAGACAGTGTTTGCGCATAGTCTTTGAACAGCTGGATAAAATTATGCAAAACAACCCATATAGTAAAGCATACAAACAATTAGCACAGCTGGAAAAAGAACAACAGGAACATGCTGAAAGACATCTATTGCCTATACCAAGAGTAAATATGGTGTTAAAAAGAGATCGCAACACTGATCAAAGAAGATATAATTTACAGTAAATGAGGTTGCTATGGTGTTTAAAAATGAGGATGGTGAACCACCTTTTCAGCGTTATATTAGAATATATCCACGCAATGAAGAACAACCATTTATCAACATCAATATATTAAGTTGTAATTTAGATCCAATGACATATCCCATTTTCTTTCCAAATGGTGAACCTGGATGGGAACCAAAATTAAAATTGGAAACTTATCCCAATACTAAACTTCGAATTAGATCTAATGTTTCAATGCTGGAATATAAAGTTGCACAAACTGCTATCCGTGACTGCTTTAATCCAATTTTACATGGAGGCAAACTCACTCAACAATGGATTATTGATTCATATCTACAAGTTGAAGCCAATAATTTAAATTTCATTAAATTTCAACAACAAAAATTACGAGTTGAACAGTATTGTGGATTAATGGATTATGTGGCTGAAATAGCTGCAAACAGAGACATTCCAGCTGGAAGAGCAATTATTTTGCCATCAACTTTCCAAGGATCTCCTCGCAATATGCGAGAAAGGTATAATGATGCCATGGCTATTGTCACAAAATTTGGAAAACCAGATTTATTTATTACATTCACGTGTAATCCCCAATGGCCAGAGATCAAGGAAAATTTGTATTTGGGACAAACTACATCTGACCGACCAGATTTAGTGGCAAGAGTATTTAAAATCAAACTGAATTCATTAATACATGATATCACTAAAGCAAAATTATTTGGACAATGTATGGCATTTGTTTACACTATTGAATTTCAAAAGAGAGGACTGCCACATGCTCACATACTTTTAATACTGCAGGAAAAAGATAAGTTGAAAACTGCAGAGAGAGTGGATTCAGTCATTTCTGCCGAATTGCCAGACCAAGAAAAATATACAAAACTTTGGGAGATTGTTACACATAGAATGATTCATGGCCCATGTGGAGAGATGAATCCTAATTCACCATGTATGGAAAATAAAAAATGTACAAAAGAATTCCCAAAACAATTTCAAATGCAAACTTATGCTAATTGTGATGGATATCCTTTGTATAAAAGAACACAAGGAGAAACAGCTATTATCCGGGGCCAAAAGGTTGATAATAGATTTGTTGTTCCATACAATCCACATTTGCTCATCAAGTACAATGCACACATCAATGTAGAAGCTTGCACTTCGATTAAATCAATTAAGTATGTGTATAAATATATATACAAAGGATATGACGCAGCTACTGTTGTTGTACAAGGTGCTGTAAATGAAAACGAAAATCCAATTGTACACGATGAACTATCAAATTATTTAGATGCTCGCTATGTTAGTGCTCCTGAAGCAATGTGGCGCCTTTTGAAATTTGAGATGCATGATCGGTCACATGCTATCTATCGCTTAGCTGTACATTTGCCTCAAAGTCAGATGGTTTGCTTTACTCAAGGAAATGAAAGACTTGCATTATGTCAAAGTGAAGACAGAGATACCACACTTATAGCATGGTTTAAATTAAACTGTCAGGATACGCAGGCCAGACAATTTTTATACATAGAGATACCATATTACTATGTATTTGTAAATGGTCAATGGAAAGAACGAAGAAGAGATGCACAAAAAATTATACCACGCATTTATACCGTCAGTCCAAGGGATATTGAACGTTTCAGCTTAAGATTACTTCTGCTACATGTTCCCGGTGCACAGAGTTTTGAGCATTTACGTACAGTCAATGACATAGTTTATGATACATTCCTATTAGCTGCAAGACAGCAAAATTTCATAGCTGATGATACAGAATGGGAGAGGTGTCTGGAAGAAGCAGCGCTATGTCAAATGCCAAAGCAAATGAGACAACAATTTGCATTCATATGCATATTTTGCAATGTACCTGATGCTTTCACTTTGTGGGAAACATTTAAATTAAACATGTCAGAAGACTTCTTGAAACGTTACAGAGAACCAATTGCTCTGTTAAAAACATTGTTGGAAATTCAAGAAATATTGTTTGCTCATGGATTAAATTGTTCAAGTTTTAATTTACCGGATCCAGGACTTATAGATGACATTAATTTTGATGATTATGACACTGAGCTACAAAAACAAAAAACACAAGAAAAACTGGCAACATTAAATACTAAACAGTTAGAAGCATTTCAGGCCATCACAAATGCTACAGATGATGAAATGGTCAAAGACCGGTATTTCTATCTAGACGGCCCAGGTGGATCTGGAAAAACTTATCTTTACAATTGTTTGATGAGTTATATTCGATCACACAGTCAGATAGCTATGCCATTTGCAACAACTGGAATTGCTGCACTTTTGTTAGATGGTGGTAGAACTGTTCATAGTGGATTTAAGCTGCCAGTTCCCATTTTGGAAACATCAGTGTCAGATATTCGACTCAATTCTATACAAGCAAAAAAATTTAAACTAACGAAACTAATTATCATAGATGAGGCAACAATGATGTCATGTCACGCACTGCAATGTATTGACAGATTCTTAAAAGAAGTGATGGATAATAAGTTGCCATTTGGTGGAAAGGTGATGCTGTTAGGAGGAGATTTTCGGCAAACATTACCTGTTGTGCCACACGGAAATAGAACAGAGATCATTGAAACATGTATCAAGACCAGTAAACTGTGGCAAATATTTACACATCTCAAATTAGAATTAAATATGAGATCTGAAGGCCAAAATGAATTCAATGATTGGCTTATTAAAATCGGAGAAGGAAAACATCCAGAAATACAGCATTTACCAAATGATACTATTGAAATTCCATCAGAAATGGTTTGCAACGAATCACTGATATCAGCCATATTTCTAAACACTCTTAATAACGAGGATTACTCAGACATTGCAAACAAAGTGATATTAACATCAAAAAATATCGATGCCTTGAATGTAAATAATGAAATTTTAAAATACATCAATGCACCACAGAAGAATTATTACAGTGCAGATTCAGTTCTGGCTGATGATAAAGAGAGTGAATCGAATTTTAGTATCGAATTTATTAATTCCTTAACACCATCTGGAATGCCACCACATATTTTACAATTGAAAAAAGGTGCAATTGTCATGTTATTGCGAAATATGAATCCAAAAAAAGGACTTTGTAATGGCACCAGATTAATTGTGCATGAGTTAAAAGATCATTTTATACATGCAGAAATTATAACTGGGACCCATAGAGGTGACCGAGTTTTTATACCAAGAATTGATTTAGCTCCAAGTGAGAGTGGTTTGCCTTTTGTCCTTCAAAGGAGACAGTTTCCAGTTATCATGGCATTTGCCATGACCATCAATAAATCACAAGGCCAAACTTTTAAGTCTGTTGGGATTTTTTTAAAGGAACCAGTTTTTGCACATGGACAACTCTATGTTGCTTTTTCAAGGTGCACCAATCCAAACGAAATTAAAGTGACTGTTGACGAAAATGAAAGTCAGGGTCATTTATTAGACGATGGATGCGTTTACACAAAAAACATTGTGTACTATGAGGTGTTGTAAACATAGAGTAGAGTAATTTCATTTCTATGACAACATTTTAAGGTACTCAATATTATTGCACAAAAACAACATTTCAAGAACAAACTATATACAATGGACAAAAAAATCCATAGAGAACAGTGGTTTGACTTCCAGTACAAAATGTAAGTACTCTGGGACTCTTTAAATAGGGGACCACTATTTCACTTTGGAAACTCTATGTGATATTTGCATAAAAGACAAACAGAAAATTAAAAAAAAACTTAAACATCCTTAAACATATTGAAATGGGTTACAAGTTTCATGTTCATATGATTGGTCCCACAAAAAAAAAGGTAAAAAACTGTTTGTTAAAGAGATATGTTATAGGCAAACATGTATTGTTACTATATAGTTGAACCATTTCAGAAGATTTGGAAAAGTATTGATTCAGGGAGTAATCCGATCGCCAGTTAATGGGGTCAGGAAGGAATTAATTTTTTTGCCTCTAAGATACAATTGCAAAAGTTTGAATGGGGTTTTTTATTGTTTGCCTTCCTCTGAATTCAATGCTAATTTAGTTTAACGAGAGTTTAACAAAAATGTTACAAATAAAACAAAAAATGTTATTTGTAAAAAAATGTACTTACTCTAAGTTAATATAGTCTGCAGTTACTAAGTGATAAATATCTATTTAAAAGTGTTAGTATTGTTAAAAGAAGGTTGAAAGATTGTATAATATACAAGTTGCCTGTTACAAAATTTCATGTTACACTTTACAATATGTATGCATTAAAAAGTACAATATGTATGCATTAAAATTAAGATATTATTATATTGTTTTTAAAAAAAAAATGATTATGAAATATAAGTTGAAAGTTACAAAAAATAAAAAGTTAAAAAAAGAAATGTGTATTTCTTTTTAGAAACAAAAAAGGGACAAATGTAGTAGACTCATTTTGTGTTGCAAATAAATTTCACAACATTTAAATTTTATTGACCGTCATTTTTTGACGGGCAAGTCGCTAGTATATATATATACTATAATTTATATATACTGCAAAGCTACTGTATTAGGTGCTGCTCAGTGCAGAATAGCATTCATAACAACAGAGACTTAAAGAGGGTGTAATTCGGACACTGTTGTCCTCCCCTCATTTGCAGATACTCACTGAAAAGAGATTATATGCCCTAACTACCAGTACACAAAGCAGATACTAATCAAACAATACAAACAAGCAACCAATGGTTTATATGGGTACCCTTTTACAGCACACAAACTGTAACACCTCTTACTCACATTTCAAAACCATTCATTTATGCCAAATACAGAGGAATGTTTTTTCCTTTAAATTAATATAATTCTTATTTTTTTATTTTATTAAAAGTGACTTAATGATAAAAATATCTTATTATTTTGCAGCTTGTGTTACCATTCTTACTATAATTTTAGATGAAGAATGTCTGATCAAAAAAATATGCCACCAAAAATCATTGTTTAAGACCATCGTAGTATGGGACAACATTCACATTTCTGAAGTATGAACAAACAACTTTAGCAGCTATGTACTCCATGAGCATAAAACGATTCTTAAAGAAATTCTGCATTTTAGTAGTGTTTGTGTTTGAGGCTTCCATGTTTGGCTGGGACCTGACGGAGAGGGTTTTCCTAGTTTACTTTAATTGCCAAAACATTGAGGAGGTAATTCCGCTATTTTTATTTTTGATGCTTTTTAAAACATTTTGCATGTTATAATTGTCCCTTTCTATACGGGATCTGTATTTCCAAGGTGATCAAACATTGCTAATCAACCACCCTGTATATGATCACACTCATCTCATATACATTGTCACTCATTCTCCCCAATCCTAATCTGTTTATCATGTTTTCTGTGCAGCCAAAATAATCACACTGGAAAACAGCATTTACTTCAATGTAGTTTCCATTTGTAACTGTTTGCTAAATATCAAATGTCTTTCCATTCCAAAAATACACAACAAACCAATGATTTTAACTGAAGCATGAAAGTTACTGTGGTGACTCATATTATTTTTTTTTCAAAGTCACATTTTCATAAGGAAATTCCACAAAACTGCACACTATTTGCTTATATACAAAGCACATATTTGCACATACACCTATCTCATATGCCCGCTTAAAGGGACATGGAACACAACAGTTTTTTCAGGCATTTTAAAGAGCACATTGTAAACATTTGAATGAAATAATATTAATTAAAACCTGTTTAAAATTCCAGGAAGTGCAAAGAGCATATTTTACACTGTAGATCTCATTGGCTGGCAGAGGGCAAGCCCCACGAGCAGTTAAATAATTGAATATTTTTTGTGCTGTGATACCTTTTTTTAAAAAAAGAAAAAAAAAGAAAACACACTGTGGCACGTTATCAAAAGCAATAAATAAAACACTCTTTCCATGTCCCTTTAATATCATATTCACATTGTGTCACATTGTTCCCTCCTTCTCTTATATGAGAAAGGGAAAAAAGTATTTATTTATCAATTACACAAGCAATTTTTTCTTGTATGTGCAAAATTGGCAGATGATAATATGGGAACCAATAAAATATTTAATTTTTCATTATACAAGTGTTTTTATCTTTACAAACACTTTTAGAACACATATTATGTTTGTATAATGATGGATTCCTGTATATATAATTTTTCATTTCACAGTTACTGTTATATTAAGTAAACATAATTGTGTTAAGTTACACAAGAGACAGTTTACTTGCGTGAAGGGCAAGGGTAAAATGGATGCACGCTAGAGAGGTGGTCAACAAATTCATTCACACAAGGTTCATAATCAGTAGAAAGGTTAAAGGGCAAAGTAAAGACTAGGGGCCTCATTCTATTATCGGCCGTAAATCGGCCGTAAGGCTGCGATTCCTTGCGGGGGTTCAGTTAACTCGCGATTCTATTATACGGCCCCGCAAGGATCTCCTTTTACGGCCGGCCGCATATCTTGGAACCGGCCGTAATCTGTGAAATATAAAAACTGAAAAATAAATTCAAGCCTGCACTGTACAGCTCTGTAAATGCTAGGGATCATATTGGGGGACATGAGGATTAAAAGGAACCCACTCTCAAGCTTGCACATCTGCCCAAACCCGAGTTCAAATTAACTGTTTATTTGCCGGCTGCGGCGTGGGTGTGTCTGAAATGCTCCAAGCACTCTGGACTTTTTACATGGATATTTTACGGATATTAAAAATTAAATATTTTACGGATTTGAGTATAGGATAATTATGTGCTATTTTTTCTAACACCTAAAATCCCTTTATAGTCTTCTCAAAGTGCAGGATGGCTTTATTTGAGCTATTTTATGTGCTTAATTGGTGCTAGCGAGACCTTTTTCCTGCAAGTAACTGCGGCTCGCTTTTAGCCTTGCAGAGAGGTTTCCCGGAGCAATTGAATTGCAAATCTCTTGCGGCCGTTTAAGATCAAAGGCTTTCCTCCGGCGCGAGCGGCCGCAAGAGATAGCAAGGCACCGGCCGTAAGGGAATAGAATAGCAGAATAGCTTGCGGCCGGTCCTTGCGGCCCCGCAACGGCTGCGGCCGATAATAGAATGAGGCCCTAGAGGTTTAAATGTGAGGCTGATGGGTGTTAAGTTTACATAGAGGAGATAGGAAAATTCTTGTTAACAGTGCAAGGACCTGATGTAAGTAATTTGAAATGCTTCCAGGTCCATGTAAAGGGCAAATGGCCTTGGAGTACTAGCAGACTCCAACCAGTAGGTGCCACCTCTATTCCCTCTGCTCTAGGAGTTAAGCCTCTATTTCCCTCTATATTAGCTACTTTCTGTTTCCATCTCATTGCCCAAGTAAACAATCTAGTCTTAAGTGTTCTTCTGCTAGGAATATAGAGGATTTCTGGATTTCACTAGTAATTTCTCTCTCTCTCTCTCTCTCTCTCTCTCTCTCTCTCTCTCTATATATATATATATATATATATATATATATATACTTGTATGCACTTTGTTTTATTAAGAAGAGCTTAAAAGCCCTGTTTTCTTCTGTCTAGAATCATACAAACCTTAACCTGCTTGGATCTGGACTCTGCAGCTCATGAATGAGATGGTCACTGATTGGCCAGTATAAGACACAGCACAACAAGTACAGCAGAGTCTGTGTCTTCATGAGCTACAGAGGTCAGAGATTTTAAGCACTTTGTAATAAAATAAAGTACATATAAGTAAATAGATACATACGTAAGTTGTATTTCTAGTTAAATGCAGAAGCTTTCCATGTGCCTTTAATATTTTACGAGCTTTACTTGTAAATGCACTACAGCGGTCCTTTAAGTAACATATGCCTAAAGTGGAGAAATACTTATTAGCATACTCTCAGCCTCAATAAATTAGACCTCGTAGTTTCTTCGGCCCTCGCTAAAGCCCTCGTAGAGCTGTTTGCGAGGGCCGATTCCTAAATCCGTTCCTCGCAGCCAACTTAGCGAGATTACGGGCAAAAACGTCCGAAAATGGCTCAGAGGAGAGCTACGTAGAACAAGCATACATTAATTTATGGGGTGAACCTCGCCCCTCGCTAAAATCCCAACAATCACAAAAAAGTGCCCGCAAGCACTACGAAAGCCTATACGTGCTGCCTCGCAGCAGCCCGATACCCCGTTCTACTACATCCCCCTGCACTCTAAACACATCCCCACATCCTATACATCCTATACATAGCCCCATGAGCTCTTAATTAACCCTATTAGACACTAATTAACACCTATAATAACACTATAAGTGCCATGAGGGTCCTCCAGGAATCTCATGACACAAAGTCTAAGCACTACACTGTTAACTCTAACTATACCCCATTAACCCATTAACCCTAACTATTTCCTGTTAACTCCATCTGGACCCAATAACCCTATCTGGACCCAATAACCCTAACTGGGCCTATCTAATCCTACCTGGGCCTATCTAACCCTAAATCGGCATATTTAACCCCATCTGGACCTATTTAACTCTGTCTAGTCCTATGTAAGCCTATCTAGTCATATTTAACCTTAACTGGGCCTATTTAACCCCGAATGTACCAAGTAAACCCTATCCTACCCTAAACTATTAACCCCCCTCTCTACCCTATTAAACCCTATACTACCTACCACCCTAATAAAATCCCTATTACCCCACTAATTACAGAAAAATAAAAAACTCACCTAATTAAAGAAAATAATAAGACCTAGAATTACAAAAAGGTAGTATAGGATTTAACAGAGTAGAGAGGGAGGTTAATAGTGTAGGGTAGGATAGGGTTTACTTGCTACATTCGGGTTTAATAGGCCCAGTTAAGGTTAAATAGGACTAGATAGGCTTACATAGGACTAGACATGGGTTAAATAGGTCCAGATGGGGTTATGCCGAGTTAAGGTTAGATAGGCCCAGTTAGGATTAGATAGGCCCAGTTAGGGTAATTAGGTCCAGATAGGGTTAACAGGGTATAGTTATGGTTAAGGGGTTAATGGGGTATAGTTGGGGTTAATAGTGTAGTGCTTAGACTTTGTCTAATGGCACTTATAGTGTTATTATAGGGATTAATTAGTGTCTCACAAGGGACTGTATAGACCCTTATGAGAGTATTAGGGTTAACTAAGGGCTCATGAGGCTCTGTATAGGGTCCTATGAGTGATATGGTTAATTAAGGGCTCATATGGCTCTGTATAGAGCCCCATGAGTGATGGGGTCATTAGGGACTCATGGCTCTCTGTATAGAGCCCCATGAGTGACAGGGTTAATTAAGAGCTCATGGGGCTCTGTATAGAGCCCATGAGTGATAGGGTGAATTAAGGGCTCATGGGGCACTGTATAGAGTCCCATGAGTGATGGGGACCTTAGGGGCTCAAGGGGCTCTGTATAGAGCCCCATGAGTGACAGGGTTAATCAAGGGCTCATGGGGCTCTGTATCAATCCCCATTAGTTATAGGCTTCTTTAGGGGCTCATGGGACTCTGTATAGAGCCCCATGGGTGACAGGGTTATTTAAAGGCTAATGGGGCTCTATATGGAACCCATGAGTTATAGGGTTAATTAAGGGCTCATGGGGCTCTGTATAGAGCTCAATGAGTGACAGGGTTAATTAAGGGCTCATGGAGCTCTGTATGGAGCCCCATGAGTTTTAGGGGTCATTAGGGGCTCATGGGGCTCTGTACAGAGTCCCATGAGTGACAGGGTTATTTAAGGGCTAATGGGGCTCTGCATGGAGCCCCATAAGGTATAGGGGTCATTAGGGGCTCATGGGACTCTGCATAGAGCCCCATGAGTGATGGGGTTTATTTTAGGTGCCTGGGGGGGGTACTTATAGTACCCCGGCGGCAGGTGTTAATATTTAATATTTTTGCGCAGGTCCTTTTAGGACCTTTACGGGAGGCGGGCAATTTAAAATTTTAAATGCAGCGGTTCTCACAATTGATGCCGATCGGAGACCCCCACTGCAAGGGTTAATGTGGAGACACTTAACTTAATGTTAGGTGCCGTGGGGGTACTTAGAGTACTCCAGTGTCCGGAATTGGCTAATAGTGTGCCATGGGCCCTTTAAGGACCCGTGGCTGAAATTTGGATTATGTTAGATGCAGCGGGGGTCCCAATCGATCCTGATCGGGGACCCCCGCTGCAAGGGCTAATGTGGGAACACTTCAGGGGTTGTTCTGAATAACATTATCGAGCAGGTGTTAAGATAACTGCACAATGGGCTTAGTCTTTTACAAAAACTTGTTGACAGACATAATTAGAACAGAGGTCACATATACTCCCTAATAATCAATTTTTAATACACAGTGCTAGGTTGCCCTCCAGCGTACAGAACCAGACCTACACAATATATTTGTGAAATATTGATAATTATGTGTATACTGTATGTTCAATAAAACACAATCCATCATGACTGGTGGAAAAACAATCTGTGACAAAGCTAAAGAGGGGGTTTTATCGAGGAGAAGGAAGGAAGGTGGGAGGTCTTCTGGTGAATCTGTCACTCTTGGTGGTGGTCTGTCTGTCCCTTCCTGACATAAACTTCTACCCTTTGATCTTTCCTCTGTGAGTTTCCTATATACCTATCTAGACTTCCAGGGGATTACTGCAAAACAAATGAAGGAGCAACCCTATTCAGCAAGGATCCTCATCCTGCTAACTTCATACTGGGTAAAGTATAGACAAGGCTCTATTATCTTCATTTTATCATAGAATTGAGATAGTACTCTTACAGTCTTTCTGCTATAATTGGCAAGCTGGGTACAATCTGAAATAGGATTTTGGGGGTCATGGTCCGCACAGGAACCCCAAAACGTTATTGTTTTCTACTTGGTTCCACCTTGTTAAAAACAGACTGACTGCCTTGATAAATTAATTTGAATCAATTCTGTTACAAAACCCCTTATCAATATAATAACCTGCCGTGATATAAATATGAAAGTCATTTAGCTTGCAATCTCGGATACAATATAACCAATTTTGCTACACATGCACGCGTGCGTCTTCAGCTCCATCTAGTAGCTGAAAATATGTATTATTATTATCCTTTATTTATAACGCGCCAACATATTCTGTAGTGCTATACAGGGGTTAAGTACAAGCCAAGAACAATTTCAAACAGTGCAAAGGATGGAAGGCCCTGTTATTGAGCTTTCAATCAGACATACATAGTGCTTTCCATAAAGCACCTATCGAGATTGAAAATTTGCAAACATACATTCCTTTTGTTATACCCATGGTGAAAATTCATCAGCTAAAACATAACAGCCTGAATATAATATTAAGCTGTTATTAGTATAAAAAGCATACATTATCTATTTAAGCCTAACCCTAACTCTAACCCTAACTGTAACCCTAATTCTAATCCTTACTGTAACTCTAACCCTAACCCTAACTGTAACCCTAACTGTAACCCTAATACTAACCCTAACTGTAACCCTAATTCTAACCCTAACGCTAACTCTAATTCTAACCCTAACCCTAATTCTAACCCTAAACCTAGCCCTAATTCTAACCCTACTTCCAACCCTAATCCTAATTGTAACCCTAACTCTAGGGTTACATAGTTACATAGTACAAAGTTACATAGTATTTAAGGTTGAAAAAAGATCTTCATTCCATCAAGTTCAACCTTTCAAGATCTCCTCCGATCTGCAATATGCGGATTAACTATTAATTAATTAGTTGTATAAAAAAAAAAAAAAAACATAAAAAAAAAAAACAAATCCCTCCTGATCCCAGCCACCTGCGACCGGACTTCTTCCTGGATCAATACTTCCTCTCTAATTATCCATGATAACCCTGAATTCCCTTTTTAATTAGAAATAAATCAGTCCCCTTTTAAAGTTATCTATCAAATCCGCTGTCACCACCTCCTCTGGTAGAGAATTCCACAGATTAACCACCCTTACTGTGAAGAACCCTTTTCTTTCTTTAAGGTGGAATCTTTTTACTTCTAACCTCAAGGGATGTCCTCTTGTCAGTTGAAAACCTCTTGGCACAAAAAGTTCCCCTGACAAATCTTTATACTGACCCTGGATGTATTTATATAAGGTAATCATATCTCCTCTTAGACACCTTTTTTCTAGAGAAAATAAGTTTAATTTGGTTAGTCTTTCTTCATAACTTTGCCCCTCCATTCCCCTTATTAGTTTTGTTGCCCTTCTCTGTACCTTTTCCAGCTCTAAAATGTCCTTTTTATGAAGTGGTGCCCAAAATTATACTCCATATTCCAAATGAGGGCGTACTAGAGATTTGTATAGTGGCAGAATTATATTTGCTTCCCTGGCTTCAATACCCTTCTTAATATATGCTAATATTTTATTTGCCTTTGCAGCTGCTGCTTGGCTTTGAGCACTGTTACCTAGGTGGTT
The DNA here is from genome assembly GCA_027410445.1 of Discoglossus pictus. NCBI lineage: Eukaryota > Metazoa > Chordata > Amphibia > Anura > Alytidae > Discoglossus > Discoglossus pictus. Next base: position 358,114,252 of record CM050165.1, read on the forward strand.
GTCCACAATCACTCCCAAATCCCTTTCAATATCTGATACACCTAGATTTGCTCCATTAAGATTATACATTGCATGGCTATTTTTCCTTCCCAGATGCATAACTTTACATTTACTCTTATTAAATCTCATCTGCCATTTAGATGCCCATTCCTCAATTTTATGTAAATCCCTTTGGAGGGAAAGCACACTATCTGATTTAATTACCTTGCACAACTTCGTGTCATCTGCGAAAATGGAGACACCACACTCCAATCCTACCTCTAAGTCATTAATAAATATGTTAAAAAGGAGAGGACCCAATACTGAACTCTGAGGAACCCCACTTACCACATTAGTCCAATCAGAGTATGTTCCATTTACAACCCTTCCCTTTAGGGTTAGGGTTAGAGTTAGGGTTAGTGTTAGAATTAATGTTACAGTTAGAATTAGGGTTAGAATTAGGGTTAGAATTAAGGTTAGGGTTAGAGTTATGGTTAGAGTTAGGGTTAAATAGATAATGTATGTTTTTATATACTAATAGCAGCTTAATAGTATATTCAGGCTGTTATGTTTTATATGACCATTTTCAGAATGGGTATAACAAAAGCAGTTGCAATAAATATTTACAGCTACTAGATGTCGCTGAAGACTCGTGCGTGCATGACACTGTCTGAGCCGCGATTGATGCACGCACACGGCTTGTGGCGCTGAACTAAAAGACAAGGTCCCATTATACTCTGGTTACCATAAAGAATACTTTGCTTGTTAATTTGCTATTTACTGTTTTCACAAAATAATATGCTGTACTGCTGGAAATTAATACCAAATATATTGTAGACATCTGATCGTTTATCCAAGTGTGATAAGACTTTATACTCTACGTATCACTTCTGTATTGCACTAACCAAATATAAAACTTACACTGTGTTTTGACTCCTACATTGCACTAACAGGATTTAAACTAATTGTTGTCCTATTATTCAAAGGATTGTGTTCTTATTTTGCTGTTAGGCAGCTTAAGTAGTTTTCTGCCAAAGCCGTCCATTTTGGGATGTTAGTTGCTGATAACTTGCCTTACCTCTGGATACCAAATATGCCTTAATAAGGTTCTTACACTCTTTTTGCTAATTGCTATCTGGTCATAACTGAATCTAGAACGTTGCAAATTGTGTTATCACTTTAATGGTATTGTATATGGTCCATTGATTTTATATTGTAGTCTATCTAAAGATCAAAGCTTACACATTTGCATATATGCTATTGTTTATTCTTGATGTTTACTATTACCCCAATAAAAACTATTCTACAACAAAGTGTATACTCGTCCATAAATTGATCATTAAACTCAATAAAATGTATTAAATCAATACATTGTAATATGTATGTCATATCAAATTTCATGACAATTTTTATTTGAAATTCTGTCATTTGTGCTTAATGAGTTGAATGGAAAATTGAACTGAGGAATTTGTGTAAACGGGTCTTTTGATGTGTACTACTGAGCGCCATTTGGCTTGTTACAAAATTATCTAGCAATTCCACATACATGTCACACACACAGCAATCCAAAGAGCATGAGAAACAAGCCCCCTCTTTCATCATTTCATGTCTTTACAACACTAAGTGTTCTTCTGCTGCCTCCCTGTTCTTGGAAACTGTTATTATTTAGTTTTGTGCATGACCCGTCCTGATGATCAAAACATTCCCTTGTCTACTGCTGCCCCATTTGCGTGTGACCTTGTCCATTCCGCTTGCTGCTCTGGTCTGTAGCATGTGCCCAGTCTTCGGATCTGTCTACAAATATTGTCCTGGATGTGGCTAATTATGTCATGGGGCAAAGCCAGTGACATCATAGCCCAGCCTGATTCCAAGCTCCATCATGGTCCAGCCCTCAGGCTTAGCTGTCCACACTCCCAGGGAGGTGGAGAAAAGCAGCTCTGTCTGAGGTGAAAACATACAATTTAAAAAGTAAGAAAAAATATTAACATATATTTATTTTAAACTACATGCTGTTTTCAAAGGGATATAGAAGATTTCTGGATTTCACTAGTAATCTCTCTCTCTCTTAATATATATATATATATATATATATATATATATATATATATATATATATATATATATATATATATATACACTTGTATGCACTTTGTTTTATTAAGAAGTGCTTAAAAGCCCTGTTTTCTTCTGCCCGAAGTCATAAAAAACTTAACCTGCTTGGATCTGGACTATGCAGCTCATGAAGACACAGACTCCAAAGTGCAGTGTTTTAAATTAGTGGCCATCTCTTATCAGCATGTGGCAGAATGTTGCTGAGAGATGGTGACGGATTTGCCAGTATAAGACACTGCACAACAAGTACAACAGAGTCTGTGTCTTCATGAGCTACAGAAATCAGAACCAAGCAGGTACTACTGTATTTATATGATTCTAGGTAGTAAAAACAGAGATTGTAAGCATTTTTTAATAAAATAAAGTACATGTAAGTAAATAGATACATACGTAAGTTGTATTTCTAGTTAAATACAGAAGCTTTCCATATGGATTTAATGTTTTACGAGCTTTACTTGCACTACAGTGGTCTTTTAAGTAACATACACCTTAGGTGGAGAAATACTTATTAGCATACTCTGGGTTTAGGTCTCTTGTGCTATAGTAGAAAGAAGTTCCCTCTGGTATTATCAATGCTAATTCATTCCACTAAACTAGAGGCCATATCCAGCTTCAAAATGAGATATTATTGGACGCATATGTGTAAAAAATTAAATAACAATTCAAGCTACGCATTCAATTCATTTTTATTTGAAACTAGCGACATGTCCGTCAAAAATGACGGGGCAATAACATTTGAAGCCATGGGAATGCTGTTTGACACACAATGTAAACATTTTTGTACTTTGAGGACCTTCAGCGCTTATGGTGAGCCTCTCGTCACTCATTATAAAGACAGATATATATTCATCTATATTTACTTAATCAATAATGGATTAATTAGTTATTGTATAAATTAATATACTTTACCTATTTGTAATTAATATATCCAGCAATCAATAGCCTGAAGAGCTAACAATCTGTTTATATTTTCCAGCAGCATCCAATGTACAGTTGAAGTGTTGGTGCCCTGATGATAAAGTGTAATGAATGTCCCAGCTGTGCATTAGAATAGGGAAATCCGTTGGTTTAGTTTACATTCGTAATGTTATTAATGTGTTACGCGGCTCGCGAGCATTTTCCGTCATTTATAATAGTGTATTTTGTATTTAGTTCGTTCCTGTGTGAAAGTGTTTTTGTACCCCCGTTTTCATTTCTTTCGGCTGCCATTTTTTAACTCGCTTACGTTATTTTCGTGTGGTGAAAGTCGCCGAAATCGGCTTAAATTTGCGTTCCACCTCTCTCCCAGACGTCCTGCCTGTTCCCTTTGTGTTTTTTGGATGTTCGCGGTTTGGCCGTTAACCTCGTATTTTTGCTATCTCAAAGTTCCGCGTCTCTGATTTTTTTTTTCAAAGTCCCGCGTCTCGTAATTTTTTTTTCAAAGTCCTGCGTCTTGTCATTTTTTTTTTCTAAGTCCGACGTTTGTCAAGTGTTTGAAGGCTAATTATTATTATTATTATTATTATTATTATCTTTTATTTGTATCGCGCCAACATATTCCGTAGCGTTGTACAGGGGATAAGAACAGGGGAAATACACGTTTAACAAATTCAAAGTTGAAGGGCTAATGCGATTACACGTTTACTAAGTATTTTGTGGCTAAGTCCCGCATGTTTCATTGCCATCACTGCTCGCCTCGCTTCTTGAGGCAAGCACGAAATGAGCGCCTTCAGCGCTGATTGCCTATGTGCTGCTAGTTTAATTGACTTAACAGTAGCATCCAGGACCTCAAAAATACAACTTACACCTTCATTTCACTCAAAATAAAAGAGTTTACACACTAAAAAAATTGATGAGCGAGACAAACAATGGCCGACGAACAAAACGAAAACGAGGCTACACACGCAAACACCATACGAAACATGTTACCACACATTACGACCTCGCAAACATCGGACGCAACACGCTGACATACAAACATTTAAAACACAATAAATACACACAACACACACATAAAAAGCTTACCTACAGCAAGAGGAACCATCCAGCACCTCAAAAAAACAAGTTACACCTTCATTTAAATAAAAATAAAACACTTTAGACACTAATAAAATCGCTAAGCGAGAGAAAAAATGGCCGACGGACAAAACGAAAACGAGGCTACAGCACTCTCAACACGCAAAACACCACAACACACTCGCAAAACACCACATGAAACTCGAAAACCACTACAAAGCAACAACGGACAATACGCAAAGACGCACAACACACATAAACCGCCATTTAACGCAAATGCGGAAGTACGCCACTACGCTAACGGTTTCGCCTCGCGCATGCACAGTATTACACTGCACACATTCACCACGCTTATAGAGCAGCTCCACAACACTAATGGCTGCAGCAACATCAAAACACATTCACAGCTCTTCAACACAATGCTTACAAATAGGTAAAGTATATTCATTTATTATTGTATTATATCTTTACTATTACACACCAAACAACATTAGCTCACTTACAATAACATTGCCGTCATTTTTTGACGGGCAAGTCGCTAGTATTAAATAACTAGCAAATTGCCCGTCAAAAAATGACGGCAATGAAATTGTGAGGTAGCTAATGCTGTTTGGTGTATAATAATGAAATATGTAATACATTACTAAATGAATATACTGTACCTATTTTGAAGCATTGTGATGAAGAGCTGGCAATCTGTGTTGATGTTGCTGCAGCATTAGTGGTGTGGAGCTGCTGTGTAAGCATGCTGAATGTGTGCACTGTGTGGTATGAATATCCGTAGGTCGTTTGTGGCGTTTTGCGAGTTTCTTGTGGTGTTTTGTGAGTTTCTTGTGCTGTTTTGCGAGTTTAGAGTGCTGTAGCCTCGTTTTCATTTTGTTCGGCGGCCATTTTTTCTGTCGCTTAGATTTTTTTTTAGTCTCTAAACTCTTTTATTTCGAGTAAAATCGAGGTCTAAGTTGCATTTTTGAGGTCCTGGGTGCTCCCTCTTGGTGTAGGTAAGGTTTTTATGTATGTGCTGTGTGTATGTATTGTGTTTTACATTTTGTAATGTTTGCGAGTTGCGTCCGAGTGTTGCGAGGCCGTAATGTGTGTGAACGTGTGTCGTATGTTGTTTGCGAGTGTCGTAATGTTTGTGTCGTGCTGTTTGGGTTGCGACGTGAAGTTTGCGAGGGTCGCAGTTGCTGGAAGGGTCGCTTTGTGAGGTCCTCAGGTGCTGGCATGGAGCGCCTACGGCGCTCCATGCCAGCAACTGAGACCCTCGGCCAGTGCCCTCGCTACGTGAGGGCCGCAGCTCGCTACGCGAGCCCTCAGCGTTAGCAACAACTCGCACGCTCACAACTATATATGTGATGTGATAAGGAAGCTTCTGTATTCACAATGGGAGGGGTTCTCTTTAACAGAGAAGATAGAGAGAGAGACAGGATGGACACAGACAGAGATAGAGAGAGAGAGACAGGAGGGACACAGATAGAGAGAGACAGGAGGGACACAGATAGAGAGACATGAGGGACACAGACAGAGAGAGAAAGAGACTGGAGGGACACATAGAAAGAGAGAGACATGAGGGACAAAGAGAGATACATGAGGGACACAAAGAGAGACAGGAGGGACAGAGAGAGAGAGAAAGGAGGGACACAGATAGAGAGACATGAGGGACACAGACACAGAGAGAGAGAGACCGGAGGGACACATAGAAAGAGAGAGACATGAGGGACACAGAGAGAGACATGAGGGACACAGAGAGAGACATGAGGGACACAGAGAGAGACAGGAGGGACAGAGAGAGAGACAGGAGGGACACAGACAAAGAGAGAGAGACAGGAGGGACACAGAGAGAGAGAGACAAGAGGGACACAGACAGAGAGAGACAGACATGAGAAAAAGAGACAGGAGAGACACAGAGAGAGAATGACAGGAGGGACAGAGAGAGAATGACAGGAGGGACACAGAGAGAGGCAGGAGGGGCACAGACAGAGAGACAGGAGGGACAGAGAGAGAGACAGGAGGGACACAGACAAAGAGAGAGAGACAGGAGGGACAGAGAGAGAGAGAGAGACAAGAGGGACACAGATAGAGACAGGAGGGACACAGACAGAGACCGGAGGGACACAGACAGAGAGAGAGAGAGAGAGAGATGAAAAAAAGAGACAGGAGAGACACAGAGAGAGACAGGAGGGACAGAGAGAGAGTGACAGGAGGGACACAGAGAGAGAGAGGAGGGGCACAGACAGAGAGACATGGAGGGACACAGAGAGATAGAGACAAAAGGGACACACAGAAAGAGAGAGAGACATGAGGGACACACAGAAAGAGAGAGACATAAGGGACACAGAGAGAGACATGAGGGACACACAGAAAGAGAGAGACATAAGGGACAGAGAGAGAGACATGAGGGACACAGAGAGAGACAGGAGGGACACAGATAGAGAGAGACAGGAGAGACACAGAGAGAGACAGGAGGGACAGAGAGAGAGAGACAGGAGGGACACAGACAAAGAGAGAGAGACAGGAGGGACAGAGAGAGAGAGAGAGACAAGAGGGACACAGATAGAGACAGGAGGGACACAGACAGAGACCGGAGGGACACAGACAGAGAGAGAGAGACATGAGAAAAAGAGACAAGAGAGACACAGAGAGAGAGACAGGAGGGACAGAGAGAGAATGACAAGAGGGACACAGAGAGAGAGAGGAGGGGCACAGACAGAGAGACATGGAGGGACATAGAGAGATAGAGACAGGAGGGACACACAGAGAAAGAGGAGGGACAGAGAGACAGGAGGGACACACAGAAAGAGAGAGACATAAGGGACACAGAGAGAGACATGAGGGACACAGAGAGAGACAGGAGGGACACAGATAGAGAGAGACAGGAGAGACACAGAGAGAGACAGGAGGGACAGAGAGAGAGACAGGAGGGACACAGACAAAGAGAGAGAGAGTCAGGGGGGACAGAGAGAGAGAGAGACAGGAGGGACACAGACAGAGACAGGAGGGACACAGACACACAGAGAGAGACATGAGAGAAAGAGACAGGAGAGACACAGAGAGAGACAGGAGGGACAGAGAGAGAATGACAGGAGGGACACAGAGAGAGACAGGAGGGGCACAGAGAGAGACATGGAGGGACACAGAGAGAGAGAGACAGGAGGGACACACAGAGAAAGAGGAGGGACACAGAGAGAGAGAGAGAGAGAGACAGTAGGGACACAGAGAGAGAGAGAGAGAGAGAGAGAGAGAGAGAGACAGGAGGGACAGAGAGAGAGAGAGAGAGAGAGACAGGAGGGACAGAGAGAGAAAGACAGGAGGGACACAGAGAGAGAGACAGGAGGGACACAGGCAGAGAGAGAGAGACACACAGAGAGAGACACGAGAGACAGGAGGGACACAGAGAGAGACAGGAGGGGCAATGACAGAGAGAGAGAGAAAGGGGGGACACACAGAGAGAGACAGGAGGGACACAGGCAGAGAGAGAGAGAGACACAGTGAGAGACAGGAGAGACACAGAAGGAGACAGGATGGACACATAGAGAGACAGGAGGGACAAAGAGAGAGACAGGAGGGACAAAGAGAGAGACAGGAGGGACACAGACAGAGAGAGACAGGAGGGACAGAGAGAGAGAGAGACAGGAGGGACACAGAGAGAGACAGGAGGGACACAGAGAGAGACAGGAGGGACAGAGTGAGAGAGAGAGAGAGAGAGAGAGACAGGAGGGACACAGAGAGAGACAGGAGGGACAGAGAGAGAGACAGGAGGGACACATACAAAGAGAGAGAGTCAGGAGGAACAGAGAGAGAGAGAGAGACAGGAGGGACACAGACAGAGACAGGAGGGACACAGACACAGAGAGAGAGACATGAGAGAAAGAGACAGGAGAGACACAGAGAGAGACAGGAGGGACAGAGAGAGAATGACAGGAGGGACACAGAGAGAGACAGGAGGGGCACAGAGAGAGACATGGAGGGACACAGAGAGATAGAGACAGGAGGGACACACAGAGAAAGATGAGGGACACACAGAGAGAGAGAAAGAGAGACAGGAGGGACACACCGAGAGAGAGAGAGAGAGAGAGAGACAGGAGGGACAGAGAGAGAAAGACAGGAGGGACACAGAGAGAGAGACAGGAGGGACACAGGCAGAGAAAGAGAGACACACAGAGAGAGACACGAGAGACAGGAGGGACACAGAGAGAGACAGGAGGGGCAATGACAGAGAGAGAGAGAGAAAGGGGGGACACACAGAGAGAGACAGGAGGGACACAGGCAGAGAGAGAGAGAGACACAGTGAGAGACAGGAGAGACACAGAAGGAGACAGGACTAACACATAGAGAGACAGGAGGGACAAAGAGAGAGACAGGAGGGACACAGACAGAGAGAGACAGGAGGGACAAAGAGAGAGACAGGAGGGAAACAGACAGAGAGAGACAGGAGGGACAGAGAGAGAGAGACAGGAGGGACACAGAGAGAGACAGGAGGGACAGAGTGAGAGAGAGAGAGACAGGAGGGACACAGAGAGAGACAGGAGGGACAGAGAGAGAGACAGGAGGGACACATACAAAGAGAGAGAGTCAGGAGGAACAGAGAGAGAGGGACAGGAGGGACACAGACAGAGACAGGAGGGACACAGACACAGAGAGAGAGACATGAGAGAAAGAGACAGGAGAGACACAGAGAGAGACAGGAGGGACAGAGAGAGAATGACAGGAGGGACACAGAGAGAGACAGGAGGGGCACAGAGAGAGACACGGAGGGACACAGAGAGAGAGAGAGACAGGAGGGACACACAGAGAAAGATGAGGGACACAGAGAGAGAGAGAGAGACAGTAGGGACACAGAGAGAGAGAGAGAGAGAGAGAGAGAGAGACAGGAGGGACAGAGAGAGAGAGAGACAGGAGGGACAGAGAGAGAAAGACAGGAGGGACACAGAGAGAGAGACAGGAGGGACACAGGCAGAGAGAGAGAGACACACAGAGAGAGACAGGAGGGACACAGAGAGAGACAGGAGGGGCAATGACAGAGAGAGAGAGAGAGAGAGAAAGAAAGGGGGGACACACAGAGAGAGACAGGAGGGACACAGGCAGAGAGAGAGAGACACAGTGAGAGACAGGAGAGACACAGAAGGAGACAGGACGAACACATAGAGAGACAGGAGGGACAAAGAGAGAGACAGGAGGGACACAGACAGAGAGAGACAGGAGGGACAAAGAGAGAGACAGGAGGGACACAGACAGAGAGAAACAGGAGGGACAGAGAGAGAGAGACAGGAGGGACACAGAGAGAGACAGGAGGGACACAGACAGAGACAGGAGGGACAGAGTGAGAGAGAGAGAGAGAGAGAGACAGGAGGGACACAGAGAGAGACAGGAGGGACAGAGAGAGAGACAGGAGGGACACATACAAAGAGAGAGAGTCAGGAGGAACAGAGAGAGAGGGAGACAGGAGGGACACAGACAGAGACAGGAGGGACACATACACAGAGAGAGAGACATGAGAGAAAGAGACAGGAGAGACACAGAGAGAGACAGGAGGGACAGAGAGAGAATGACAGGAGGGACACAGAGAGAGACAGGAGGGGCACAGAGAGAGACATGGAGGGACACAGAGAGATAGAGACAGGAGGGACACACAGAGAAAGATGAGGGACACACAGAGAGAGAGAGAGAGAGAGAGAGAGAGAGAGAGAGAGAGAGAGAGGAGGGATACACAGAGAGAGAGAGAGAGAGACAGGAGGGACAGAGAGAGAAAGACAGGAGGGACACAGAGAGAGAGACAGGAGGGACACAGGCAGAGAAAGAGAGACACACAGAGAGAGACACGAGAGACAGGAGGGACACAGAGAGAGACAGGAGGGGCAATGACAGAGAGAGAGAGAGAAAGGGGGGACACACAGAGAGAGACAGGAGGGACACAGGCAGAGAGAGAGAGACACAGTGAGAGACAGGAGAGACACAGAAGGAGACAGGACGAACACATAGAGAGACAGGAGGGACAAAGAGAGAGACAGGAGGGACACACAGAGAAAGATGAGGGACACAGAGAGAGAGAGAGAGACAGTAGGGACACAGAGAGAGAGAGAGAGAGAGAGAGACAGGAGGGACAGAGAGAGAGAGAGACAGGAGGGACAGAGAGAGAAAGACAGGAGGGACACAGAGAGAGAGACAGGAGGGACACAGGCAGAGAGAGAGAGAGACAGGAAAGACAGAGAGAGACAGGAGAGACAGGAGGGACACAGAGAGAGACAGGAGGGGCAATGACAGAGAGAGAGAGAGAAAGAAAGGGGGGACACACAGAGAGAGACAGGAGGGACAGAGTGAGAGAGAGAGAGAGAGAGAGAGAGAGAGACAGGAGGGACACAGAGAGAGACAGGAGGGACAGAGAGAGAGACAGGAGGGACACATACAAAGAGAGAGAGTCAGGAGGAACAGAGAGAGAGAGAGACAGGAGGGACACAGACAGAGACAGGAGGGACACAGACACAGAGAGAGAGACATGAGAGAAAGAGACAGGAGAGACACAGAGAGAGACAGGAGGGACAGAGAGAGAATGACAGGAGGGACACAGAGAGAGACAGGAGGGGCACAGAGAGATAGAGACAGGAGGGACACACAGAGAAAGATGAGGGACACACAGAGAGAGAGAGAGAGAGAGAGAGAGAGAGAGGAGGGATACACAGAGAGAGAGAGAGAGAGACAGGAGGGACAGAGAGAGAAAGACAGGAGGGACACAGAGAGAGAGACAGGAGGGACACAGGCAGAGAAAGAGAGACACACAGAGAGAGACACGAGAGACAGGAGGGACACAGAGAGAGACAGGAGGGGCAATGACAGAGAGAGAGAGAGAAAGGGGGGACACACAGAGAGAGACAGGAGGGACACAGGCAGAGAGAGAGAGACACAGTGAGAGACAGGAGAGACACAGAAGGAGACAGGACGAACACATAGAGAGACAGGAGGGACAAAGAGAGAGACAGGAGGGACACACAGAGAAAGATGAGGGACACAGAGAGAGAGAGAGAGACAGTAGGGACACAGAGAGAGAGAGAGAGAGAGAGAGACAGGAGGGACAGAGAGAGAGAGAGACAGGAGGGACAGAGAGAGAAAGACAGGAGGGACACAGAGAGAGAGACAGGAGGGACACAGGCAGAGAGAGAGAGAGAGACAGGAAAGACAGAGAGAGACAGGAGAGACAGGAGGGACACAGAGAGAGACAGGAGGGGCAATGACAGAGAGAGAGAGAAAGAAAGGGGGGACACACAGAGAGAGACAGGAGGGACACAGGCAGAGAGAGAGAGACACAGTGAGAGACAGGAGAGACACAGAAGGAGACAGGACGAACACATAGAGAGACAGGAGGGACAAAGAGAGAGACAGGAGGGACACAGACAGAGAGAGACAGGAGGGACAAAGAGAGAGACAGGAGGGACACAGACAGAGAGAAACAGGAGGGACAGAGAGAGAGAGAGACAGGAGGGACACAGAGAGAGAGACAGGAGGGACACAGGCAGAGAAAGAGAGACACACAGAGAGAGACACGAGAGACAGGAGGGACACAGAGAGAGACAGGAGGGGCAATGACAGAGAGAGAGAGAGAAAGGGGGGACACACAGAGAGAGACAGGAGGGACACAGGCAGAGAGAGAGAGAGACACAGTGACAGACAGGAGAGACACAGAAGGAGACAGGACGAACACATAGAGAGACAGGAGGGACAAAGAGAGAGACAGGAGGGACACACAGAGAAAGATGAGGGACACAGAGAGAGAGAGAGAGAGACAGTAGGGACACAGAGAGAGAGAGAGAGAGAGAGAGACAGGAGGGACAGAGAGAGAGAGAGACAGGAGGGACAGAGAGAGAAAGACAGGAGGGACACAGAGAGAGAGACAGGAGGGACACAGGCAGAGAGAGAGAGAGACAGGAAAGACAGAGAGAGACAGGAGGGACACAGAGAGAGACAGGAGGGGCAATGACAGAGAGAGAGAGAGAAAGAAAGGGGGGACACACAGAGAGAGACAGGAGGGACACAGGCAGAGAGAGAGAGACACAGTGAGAGACAGGAGAGACACAGAAGGAGACAGGACGAACACATAGAGAGACAGGAGGGACAAAGAGAGAGACAGGAGGGACACAGACAGAGAGAGACAGGAGGGACAAAGAGAGAGACAGGAGGGACACAGACAGAGAGAAACAGGAGGGACAGAGAGAGAGAGACAGGAGGGACACAGAGAGAGACAGGAGGGACACAGACAGAGACAGGAGGGACAGAGTGAGAGAGAGAGAGAGAGAGAGACAGGAGGGACACAGAGAGAGACAGGAGGGACAGAGAGAGAGACAGGAGGGACACATACAAAGAGAGAGAGTCAGGAGGAACAGAGAGAGAGTGAGACAGGAGGGACACAGACAGAGACAGGAGGGACACAGACACAGAGAGAGAGACATGAGAGAAAGAGACAGGAGAGACACAGAGAGAGACAGGAGGGACAGAGAGAGAATGACAGGAGGGACACAGAGAGAGACAGGAGGGGCACAGAGAGAGACATGGAGGGACACAGAGAGATAGAGACAGGAGGGACACACAGAGAAAGATGAGGGACACAGAGAGAGAGAGAGAGAGAGAGAGAGAGACAGGAGGGATACACAGAGAGAGAGAGAGAGACAGGAGGGACAGAGAGAGAAAGACAGGAGGGACACAGAGAGAGAGACAGGAGGGACACAGGCAGAGAAAGAGAGACACACAGAGAGAGACACGAGAGACAGGAGGGACACAGAGAGAGACAGGAGGGGCAATGACAGAGAGAGAGAGAGAAAGGGGGGACACACAGAGAGAGACAGGAGGGACACAGGCAGAGAGAGAGAGACACAGTGAGAGACAGGAGAGACACAGAAGGAGACAGGACGAACACATAGAGAGACAGGAGGGACAAAGAGAGAGACAGGAGGGACACAGACAGAGAGAGAGAGGAGGGACAAAGAGAGAGACAGGAGGGACACAGACAGAGAGAGACAGGTGGGACAGAGAGAGAGAGACATGAGGGACACAGAGAGAGACAGGAGGGACACAGAGAGAGACAGGAGGCACAGAGTGAGAGAGAGAGAGACAGCAGGGACAGAGAGAGGGACAGAGAGAGGGACAGAGAGAGAGACAGGAGGGACAGAGAGAGAGACAGGAGGGACAGAAACAGGTGGGACAGAGAGAGAAAGAAACAGGAGGGACATAGAGAGAGAGAGACAGGAAAGACAGAGAGACAGACAGGAAAGAGGGACAGAGAGAAATACATACAGGAAGGAGGGACATAGAGACAGCAGGGAGGGAAAGAGAGAGAGAGAGAGAGAGAGAGACAGGAAGGAGGGACAGAGAGACAGACAGGTAGGAGGGACAGAGAGATACAGACAGGAGGGAGGGACAGAGAGATAGACAGGAAGGAGGGACAGTGAGAGAGACAGACAGGAAGGAGGGACAGAGGGAGAGACTGACAGGAAGAAGGGACAGAGAGACAGACAGGAAGGAGGGATAGAGTATGAGACAGACAGGAGGGAGGGATAGAGAGAGAGAGAGGCAGGAAGGAGGGACAGAGATAGAGACTGACAGAAAGGCGGAACAGAGAGACAGACAGGAAGGAGGGCCAGAGAGAGAGAGACAGACAGGAGGGAGGGACAGAGAGACAGACAAACAGGAAGGAGGGACAGAGAGACAGACAGGAAGGAGGGACAGAGAGAGATGAGAATAGTGGAGTTGAAGAGACAGGGGAGGGAAAGCGGGGTGGAAGAGACAAGGGAAGGGAGAGCAGGGTGGAAGAGACAGGGGAGGGGGGGAAGAGAAACAGGGGAGGGAGAGGGGTGGAAGAGACACAGCAAAGGGAGATGGGGGGGAAAGACACAGGGAGGAAGAGGAGTGAAAAGAAACGGGAGGGAGAGGGAGGGAAGAGACACAGGAGAAAGGGAGAGGGGTTGAAGAGACACAGGGGAGGGAGGGAGGATAAATGGGCACAGGGGAGGAAGAGGGGTGGAAGAGACACAGGGGAGAGAGAGAGGGGAAAGGGGACTCATGGGAGGGAGAGGGGGGAAGAGATGCAGGGGAGGGAGAGGGTGGAAGAGACACATGGGGGGAGAGGCTCGCAATGAGCACCTTTGGCGCTTATTCCGATGCCCATCATGAGCATCAAAGGTGCTTAATGCAAGGCCAGTCAAGTAGAGGGGGGAGAGGCTCTCATTAAGGTCCTACCGTCAAGTAGAGGGGAGGGGCGGGGGTAGAGGGGGTAGAGGCTCACAATGAGCGCCAAAGGCGCTCATTGCAAGGCCAGATAAGTAGAGGCTTGCAAAGTGTGGCAAACACCATTGCCAGGCTTCAAATGTTATTGCTGTCATTTTTGACGGGCAAGTCGCTAATGTATTATAAAAGGAAATAGTAAGCTATGCAAGGGGTACAGTAGACACAAAATACAACGAACACAGTGGAAGCAAGTGTATAGTCTCTTGTGTGATATGTGTGAGGATACTAGGCAATTCCAGTATAATCCTGAAGGGTCACATATAAGTCAAAGCAGGATATTAGCAGTCAGTACACTAGCTAGTTCATACAGATGCATATATGACACAATATTGCCCTTTCCAGCAACTTGCTGGACATACAGACATTATAACCCACATCTACAACAATTCAATGCATTGATATCCTAGTGAATTTAGGATCATGGGCTAGGCTGTGGTAACAGCCCTTGAAGGGGAAAGCAGCTACACGAGCCAAGAGCCAACATTAGTCCATGGTGTGTCCATAATTATATTTTTGTACAAATATTATATATAATTATACCATCTATAAGTGCAAAGTAATTCTCCCTTGCTATTCTATTCACCCATCGCAGAATCATTGGGAGAACTACCTTGACTGACTATGGCCAGACAAAGCTGTTACGATCCTACTGCTTCTATTGGGCTCAGAAAGATCTTAGACCAATCTCACCCAGTCGGTAGTGGGGTTCTATAGGAATATCCCTGTTAGCAGAAATGGCATAGCATGCGACCTCCAGCGATTACCAGGAAGTTCAAGAAACAGTTCAGCAGTAATATTCCCAGTGATTAGGAGCAGAGTATCAGACAGGCCCCATTGCAATAATTCCATTGGGTTGAATTATTATTCACCCATAATAAACCACACTAACAGCCTTATTGAATTCCAGCCTCGTAGATAAGAGGCTTTTCTACTTAAATCCTACGTGCTGCAAATTTATAAAAGTTACAATGCTATTAAATTAGCCCTGCTGTGTGAGCTACTCAGCACGGCCGTCCGTATCAACACAGTGAAAATCTACATGAGGAGTGACAGCCCGCAAGATGATCTCGTAGGCACCCACACCTCATCAATTGCTGCAGGGGTCCTGAACGGGACCTCCGCGGTGGTCCCACACATAAGCCCTGCCGTGGGGAATACTCCAACTCCCCCCCGGCACCTAAAATTAACCTCCCTCTATGCAGGGTGTCCCCATCGGGATCCCCGAAGTGTCCCCACATTAACCCCTTGCAGCGGGGGTCCCCAATTGGCATTGATTGTGACCACGCTGCATTTAAAATTTAAAATTTCCAGCCTCGCTGGTCCTTATAGGACTGTAAAGGTCCTGAAAGGACTTGCGCTAAAAAATATTAACCCTAGGCAACTAAAATTAACCCCATAAATCATGGGGTCAATACAGACCCCCATAAGCCTTAATTAACCCTATAACTCATAGGGGTCAATACAGACCCCCATAAGCCCTTAATTAACCCTCTAGCTCATGGGGGTCAGTACAGCCCCCATAAGCCCTTAATTAACCCTGTCACTCATGGGGGTCAATACAGACCCCACATAAGCCTTAATTAACCCTATAACTCATGGGGGTCAATACAGACCCCCATAAGCCAATAAATAACCCTGTCACTCATGGGGGTCAATACAGACCCTCATAAGCCTCTATTTAACCCCATCAGTCCCATAAGGGTATATTATGACCCCTATGTGCTCCGAGGCAGCACGTATGTGATTTAGGATCCCTTGCTAGCACTTTTTTGTGCCTGTAGGCATTCTTCCGAGGTGCGAGATTCACCTCATAGATTTAAGGCTGCGTGTTACTCCGTATCTCTCTCGGAGCCTATTTTTCGGAGTCATCTCGCAAAGCAGGCTGCGAGGGAAGTATTGGGGATTCGACCCTCGAAACAGCAAAAAACTGCCTTTTGCGAGGACCGAGGGGACTACGAGGGCTAATTTAATAAGGCCCTATATGTTTATGTAAGTTTAAGCATAGCTACCATTTATTGATGTTCACAAACATATTTATACCCAAAAGTATCCAATCCTTTTCAGCCTTTCCCCCCTAGCCACTTGAAAACCCCATCCCTTAACAGATGACCTTGCAGCGGGGGTCCCCGATCGGCATAGATCAGGCCCCTGCTTCATTTAAAACTTTTAAATTCCACTGCGCGGCTCCTTAATGGGCCCGCAGCACACTATCAGCAATCCCGGCCTCCCCCCTGGTTTCAGGGGTCTGGTAGGTTTCCTGAAGGGTACTGGATCAGTCCCGCCCTTTGACTTCTCATCTGTCCTGTCCACCCAAGGCCCATAGAATTGGACTTAGCAGTCACTTGGTGTCATAGCAATCACAGATCAAAGGCATGCCATGTGACCTTCCCCTTAGGCAGTGGTTGCTGAGGTAATTACCTCCAGGTGGCGTTTTGACAAGGCAGTGTTATCTTAGTGACAAGCATATTCCTTTGTGAGCTGAATATGCATGTAACCCCTGATCTCACTATCTTCTCTCTCTCCAAATGGTGTGGCCCCTCAACTTGCGTGGCCCCTACCTGTGTCCCGCGCCCAGGGAATCCCGGTATAACACTTTATTAATATTCTCTCGGGAGAATGGTGCAGTTTGAGACCAGATATGACTGGGTTTTCCATCAATAAATAAACATAAAAAAATCTTAACACAGTTTAACATGGCAGGTCAGGCCGCTGTCAGTCCAAAAATCCCATATGTAGTTTTAGGGTCTCCCTGGGCATAACAAAAGACGCAAATTGTTTTTATTGAAGGATAGTGATCATATGAAGCCATTTATTATCATATAGTTGTTTGGCTCCTTTTTTAAATAATAATGATATCACCCAAATGGCCCTGATCTAACATTTGAATACCCTTAGTTCTTAATACTGTGTATTGTCTCCTTTAGCATCAAGCAACAGCGTGCAGTCTTTTGTAATAGTTGTCATTGTCATGCTGGAAAGTCCAAGAGCGTCCCATGCGCAGCCTTCATGCAGAAAAATGAAAATTGTCTGCCAGTATTTTCTGATAACATGCTGCATTCATCTTATCATCAATTTTCACAAGATTCCCCATGCCTTTAGAGCTCACACCCCCCAAAACATCAGTGAGCCACCACCATGCTTCATAGTGAGGATGGTATTCTTTTCACTATAGGTCTTGTTGACCCCTCTCCAAACATAGCGCTTATGATTGTGACCATAAAGCTCTATTTTATTCTCGTCACTCCAAATTACAGTGTGTCAAAAGCTGTGAGCCGTGTCAGGTGTTGTCGGGCATATTGTAACCAGGCTTTTTTGTGGCATTGGTGCAGTAAAGGCTTCTATCTTGCATCTAGACGATGCAGCTAATTTTTGATCAAGTATCGCCGTATTGTGCTTCTTGAAACAACCACACCATCTTTTTCCAGAGCCGCCTGTATTTCTCCTGAGGTTACCTGTGGGTTTTCCTTTGTATTCCGAACAATTCTTCTGGCAGTTGTGGCTGACATATTTCTTGGTCTACCTGACTACCTGCCACTTCTTAATAAGTGATTGAACAGTACTGACTGGAATTTTCAAGGCTTTGGATATCTTTTTATATCCTTTTCCATCTTTATGAAGTTCCATTACCTTGTTACGCAATATTCTTTTCTGCTCCCCATGGCTCAGTATCTAGCCTGTGCAGTGCATCCACGTGAGAGATAACAACTCATTAAATTTTTATACCCAGACACTAATTGCAATTTTAAAGGCCACAGGTGTGGGAAATTAACCTTTAATTGCCATTTTAACCCGTGTGTGTCACCTTGTATGTCTGTAACAAGGCCAAACATTCAAGGGTATGTAAACTTTTGATCAGGGCCATTTGAGTGATTTCTGTTATCATTATGACTTAAAATAGGAATTAAACAACTATGTGATAATAAATGGCTTCATATAATCACTGTCCTTCAATAAAATACATTTTTATTGTATGATCAGTCATATTTTCAAAATCAATGTCAAAATGTCACAATTTCTGCCAGGGTATGCAAACCTTTGATCACAACTGTATATATATATATATATATATATATATATATATATATATATATATATATATATATACACACATATATGTAACGCCTGGTTTGGTGTGATATTGTGAGTGAACGAATACTTTGTACACTGAAATGTTTTCTGGACAAGAAAGGATTTATAGATGTCGGCTGAGCGCTAAAATACTGCAAGTCAAATGCTTTCTATGTCGTGTAACATACCGGAAAAAATCCCCCGCAGACGATTTTAAGCTATAACACAATTTGCATTCCTCAAACAGAATAGGGCTCTAGGACAGTAACACTCGCTTATTATGCCACATATTCAGTAATATTGAAAACAAGATTAATGAGACTAAAACTAAAAATCTCACCCAGCCTTATAGTATTACACTCTCGGTGTCCTCTCAATCTCTTATTTCCAATTAGCAACAATGTATTTGTTAGTTACCTTTAAAATAACATTGTTGCAGTACAGTGCTGCTACCAACATTAAATCACTATTGTATTCTAGACCATATTGCTAAACCCACATCAAGGCTCTAAACATTATACAAATTATTATAAATAGTAAACATAAATGTACAAAATGTTATAGTTCTTCATAGTTCTTATCTTTGTAAAGCTCCTTGAGGTTGATGGTCCCATTGGCTAGTGGCCATAATGGTCCAATGGTCACCCAAAAAAAGAGTCCATAAAGGTTTTTAGCCCTGGAAGGCCATTTTTGGTGGGGCTGAGTGGGGTTCTACCCTGTCCCCGAAATGTGGGTCATTACAAGTACTTTCAACAGAACTAATGGAAAAATTGTAAGTTTACAGGGACACACCATACTGAGATTGTAGCAGAGAGAATCAAGTCAGAAATGCAAAGAGATCCCTGCAGTAAATAATAATTGCATTCAAATTTTTAAATGTGACTAATGTGATTAGTTATTATTACATATTTTTTAGTCAATAATCTTATTCTATGAAGTCAACAATCTTATTCTATGAAGATTACACTCTCATATATTCAGAATGATTATTATGAAGTACTAGACTTGATAACAGACAAAAGAAAACACTCTACAAGAAGGTTTACAAAGTTTCAGTACAACTAATTGACCTAGCATTATCAGTAAGTCGTGTATATATATATTTAATTCTGCCTAGGCTATTTCAGATTAGTGCACCTCTCACTCCACAGTCGATATTCCTCCTTTCCCCTTGCTATACCTCAGTCATATGACTATCACACTCCTATACAAAAAAAAAATCCTAAGTGTATGTGTGTTTATGTATATATATAGTATACTAGGAAATATCAGTTATATTTAGAAGCAGAAATATTACTGCATATAGACATCTGCTTTTGAACACTCTATTCCATGGCACTATACTAGTAACTACAGGCAGCCTGCTGCTGCCTGCAAATGTGCAGCCCTAGGCCTGAAACAACTGGTATCAGTAATCAATATTCATTCACACGGTTAATAAAGGTATATGAAAGTGAGGTGGGTTATGAATGCATCCTGTAGAATGCATCATAACCCAACTAGCAAAAAATGTTTGCATAAAAAAATTCAATCATTTTTTGCAGAGAAGAAAAAAATGTGCTGGAGGTGATGTAGACACCCCCAGCAACTGAGATTTGCATATTGGATATCTAATTTTTAATGAGATATTCAATATGCAGCACATGCTGATTGGCTAAATCATGTGACTTCCCACAGTAGGGCAGACTACATGTGCTAACTGAGCATGCCTGCACAATCCCCAGGCCAAAAAGAAACATTGTATAAGTTATGCTAATTATCCCTGGGAATTTCAGGGGCTGTCAAAAGAAACAAATTCAGCAAACTCCAGGCTAACAGTTTAACTGTTTACTTTGGAATTTTTTCATGCAAACAATTTTTTTCAGACACTATAAATTCGTCCCTCTATCAGATGCATTAATAACCCAGCTCATGTTCATATACCTTTAATCATAAAAAGCAATGGTCTACATAACAAGTAATACATTAAAGGCTAATTATTAGCCAGTAAAAACATTTGACCTATTATCAACTCTAGCTCTTCAAAATGGTGTGGGACTTCAGTGATCCTTTCCTTTACATTGCATTCCATTTGACAGACTAAATATATATATAAAAAAGAAATAACAGTAAAAAATAGGAAAATGTACTTTCATTTTAAACAGCAGTAGTATTGATGGAAATGCAAAGTATCATCTGTATCCAAACAACCTTATGTTCACAGGTAGCACGCGTGCAACTGCAAATAATGTACTGTAATCAGCTTGAGTATGAGTCACACAGGGACTGTATTCCAGGAACTGCTTTGAATAACAAGAATACATTTCCTTGGCAGATCACATTGCGCAAGATATATTTTTAGCATCTACTTAATCTACTCATAGATATAAAGCAAATATGATATATTTATGTGTATAAACAAATATATGAGACATTTTCCCTTTTACTATAACTAAAATAAAATAAAATTCTGAAATAAAATCTAAAGCCTCAAATGCTACTCAGTAATATCACGGCAATTTCATTTTTGTGCTTAAAAGCTCTGTTTTTACTGCCTAAAATCTTACAAATAGCTCTTACCCTCTGCAGCTCATGAAGACAGTGTACTTCGTATAGTAGCCTATCAGTGGCAATATTCTGCAACATGCTACCTGACACCATGTCCCTTCCTTCTCACTGGTCAACAGACTCCTTGCTTCAGGAAATGCAGCCATAAATCTCCAGAAATATACATTCTCTCACACACACACAGCCTTCACCTATGTATAATGGAATCATTCAGGGCCCAGCTGAGTATCAACAATTATTTTTTTATAATTCCAACTAGCTGTGTAGCCTTTCCTTCTTAATTATGCGCTTAGCAGGACTCAAAGTTTTGAAACAAATATATTCTTTTAATGTGCAGAGATCCTTTAACTCTATTTATGAAATTGGTTCACTGCAATGTCAATGCTTGTATCTTTCATAAATCTCTTTATATTGGAATCTTGAATAAATAACAATTCACACCTAGTATTCTGGTACATATATTAATGTATCATTGCAGTACAGAAAATTAAAACTGTTCATTTTGATTACTATATTTGTGCAAAGTGACATCTTAACATTATGTAATTACATAATCATACATAATAGCAGATGAAAAAATAAGCATTTTTTTCTCAAATCAAAAACTATAAAATTGCAATAGAAAATGAATATGTAGGGAAATCAGGATGTAAGTCCGTGCTCATAAAATGTCAATATTTCTTTGGTTATAATTATGCCAGCATAAGGCTTTATGGTATAGTTACTAGATATAATTATTATGTTGTTATGTCAAAGTACTCCAGGGAAATGACTCAGTCTGAGATTGTATATTAGGATTCCCTGAGAGACATATTTGTTTGTTCTGTGTTGGAGTACCTGAAAGGAACATAGGGAGTAAATACTATCAGCCTTATTAAATTGTGATTCGGTAAATTTAAAAGGGCTCTATATAAGCACACAGCATGCTGTGTGCTTATATAGAGCCCTTTTAAATTTACTGAATCACAATTTAATAAGGCTGTTCATTGATATTATGTTCACTACAGAAAACTATTTCTTGTGCTATCAGTATATGTATAAATAGCATTGTCCGGTGTAAATGCCTTGATTATGAGGTAATTATCTCCAGTAATTTCAGCCAAAAGGCTGGTTTTAGATAAAATGGTATCACAGAAGTGCAGAACAGCCTATTTACCCATACCCCATACTTCTAAGGAGTTCTACATCTGCGTACTATGTTGGTGCATTTGAGTTTTAGCTGTGTAACGTGTATGATGACTAGAAGGGTTGATGTAGGAATGTAAAGGACAATCTGGTACCTTGAGAATAAGAGATATATAAAGTGATCCTTAAGGTGTTCCAAGCTCTGGATGTCAGAAACATCTTTATTTCAGAATTGATCAGAACTGGGGAAAACAAGCACAACATATCCTCATAGAGCCCCATTCAATTTGGGTCTCGCAACTTGATCGCAAATAGGCAAATGCCTGGGTTCGAGTCGCGGGCTCCATTTGGTCTACTTTTGCAATGATATTCAATTGGCTGGGCCCGCAAGTTAGGTGCTGGTCATAATATTTGGAAACCATGCTACTGACAGTAGCATTTGCGTGCTTGAACATGATTGAGGATGCAAGCCCGTAACTTGTGGTTCAACCCCGACAAATCGGAGCACTTTAAATGCAAATATAATATCAATACAGCACTGTAAATGATTGGGAACACAGTGAAGGGAGGGAGAGGAGGGGGGAAATGAGATCAGGTACAGAAGGGAGGGGGTGGAGGGGAGAAATGAGACACAAGGGAGAGAGAGGAGGGGGGAAATGAGACACAATGGAGGGAGAGGAGGGGGAAAAGGAGACACAAGGGAGGGAGAGGAGGGGGAAAGGAGACACAAGGGAGGGCAAGGAGGTGGGAAATGAGACACAAGGGAGGGAGAGGAGGGTGGAAATTAGACACAAGGGAGGGAGAGGAGGGGGAAAAGGAGACACGAGGGAGGGAGAGGAGTGGGGAAAGGAGACACAAGGGAGGGAGAGGACGGGGAAATTGGACAAAAGGGAGGAAGAAGACAGGGAAAGGAGACACAAGGGAGGGCGAGGAGGGGAGAAATGAGACACAAGGGAGGGAGAGAAGGAGGGAAATGAGACACAAGGGAGGGAGAGGAGGGGGAAAAGGAGACATGAGGGAGGGAGAGGAGGGGGGAAAGGAGACACAAGGGAGGGAGAGGATGGGGAAATGGAACAAAACGGATGAAGAAGACGGGGAAAAGAAGACACAAGGGAGGGCGAGGAGGTAGGAAATGAGACACAAGGGACAGAGAGGAGGGTGGAAATTAGATACAAGGGAGGGAGAGGAGGGGCAAAAGGAGACACAAGGGAGGGAGAGGAGGGGGTGAGACACAAGGAAGGGAGAGGAGGGGGGAAATGAGACACATGGGATAGAGAGGAGGGGGAAATGAGACACAAGGAAAAGAGAGGAGGGGGAATGAGACACAAGGGAAGGGGGGGAATGAGACATGACAGAGAGAAGGGGGAATGAGACACAATGGAGGTAGAGGAGGGGGGAAATGAGACACAAGGGATGGGGATGAGGGGCAATAAGACACAAGGGAGGAAGTATACATAGGGAGAGACTTGCAATGTGCTCCGAAGGTGCTCCTTGCGAGCCACGTGAGTACTGAAGGTGCTCAGATGGGCCATACCCCCGCATTGTGTGGAATACAGCATTGCCTGGCTTACATTGTTTGGCGGGCAAGTCACTAGTATTTTAAATAGTTCTGTGGAGAGAAATTGGGCCATGGCTGCATACCAAGATGAGTTTTGACAAGTCACTTAAAGTGAATGTGTAATGTTATTTTATCAATGGAGTCATCAAAGCATCTAAAATAGATGAACCAGTCTACTAGAGAGAAAAAAACTCTTTAAAGTTGTTGAAAATTAAACACCAAGTTGAAGTTGCCAGATAATGATGTCAGGTCTAAATGTTTTTTCTACCTCTTACATTGTTACTTAACAGTGAGAATACCTCAGTTCATCTCAATTACACACCACTGATATGCATGCATGTTGTTTTTCTCCAAGAATTGGCTAAAAACGGTCAACAATTATTTTTTTGGGGGTGGATTATTATACTTCAAATTTGTTCTATTTATTATTTTTAGACTACACAGGGAATTATGTATCCCTTTAAATATGTAGATCTAAAGTTAACAAAATGTGTTGATATATTTTAATAGTGAGTGAATTGTTCTAAAGGGCTGCTGGACAACCTCTACATTTCTGTTTCCTATCCTACGGGACAAAGAGTAAGTGTTAAAATCTCAAGCAGCTACCCAATAATTTATTAACATGGCCCACTAAACCCTTTATCATGCTCATATTATTTTGTTTTTCTTTATAAAAGCTCATATACCATCTGGTCTGTATGCCGTAAAGTTTCTTTCATGTGTAACCTAGTATTATTCTCCCATAGCACCATCATAAATGGTTAATGTTTCTTCTCTATTATTCAGGGATTGGAAAGGATCGATTACACAATTCATCATAGACATGTTAAGAGATTAAGTTGTTTAATATGAAATAAAAATGTTAAATATTGAGTTTTTGAAAAAGGCACAGGTACAGAGTAGCTAAAAACAATGTGTAATGCAAAGTAAAAAAGATACAAAATCCTGGAGCCCTATTCATAAAGTCCTGTCATCTAGAGATAAAATGTGTGGACAGATAAAAGTGTTAATAGACTAATGCCAGATGCACTATTTATAATGTTCAGTGTAGATTGCTAACCATGCTTTTATCAGTGTACTTTCCAAGAATAGTCTGACTCCTTGTAACTGTTCTAAATGTAAACCTACACTCTACTAATATGCCCACTCTATGTAACTATACTAACGGCATACTAACCCACAAGCCATCTCTAATAACTGTTGTCATTCCTGCTATTACTTTCACTGTATGCCTTCTCATGAAACTTGTCTCAATGTGTATTTGCCCATCTCGCTATATGTCTCCTCCAATTAACTACTATAACTTGTCTCACTATATGCTCATTCCATAAAAATCCCCTCAGAAGGTGCTTCCATTCTAACTATATACCTGGTTCATGTTACTTCCTTCAATACATGTTTATCCTTCTCATTACATGTCTCCTCTAAGTAGCTGCTGTCTTGACCCTACCACTGCATACTACCTCATTTTATTTTATTTCTCTGTGTGTAACTAATACTGATGTGTTCCTAACCCTCTTAATAAATGTCCCTTCTATGTAGCTGCTCTTAATGTAAATAAAATAAAAAATAAAAATGTACAGTATATTTTGTAATTTAATATTCAATTATTCTTTACTACATACTCCCATATTGTTTTCTTTTCTGCTGTACAGGAGGGTTTGTCCTTATAACACTAATGAGCTTCCTTTTAGTCCTGCTGACAGCACTGGCAGTTGTAACTTCCAAATTACAGTTGTTCAGATAGGTACTTCTTGTGCATTAAGTCTTTTCGCGCCTCAGGAAGCTGATCTGCTGAAACAAAAATGGTAGATTCCAAAGCAGCACAATTGCACATAAAATCTAATAAATTAGAGGCTCTATAATTTATTTTTAGATTCTAAAAACATTTTTTACTATTTTCAAGTGTGTAGTTCTTTAAAAGGGTACATTTAAACAATGTAACCACATTGGCCTTTTAACTCTCTATACCTTAAATTCAGCCGTAAATCCCGCCTTAGCCACAACAGATTTTTTTGTAGGGAGCAGCCAAACCAAGCTTCACAGATGAGACAGGGCTCTAGGAGCCAATAGAAAATGTGAACGTCAAGAATATTATAATTAGTGTGAAGAGCCATAACAAGTGCCATAACTGCTGGACAAGGAAGAGATATATATAAAGTAATTGTTTTTTATTTATTAATCTATTTTGATATAAAAAATATGTGATATTTGTATTTTTGGTTTCGATAAATAAAGATAAAAACATAAATAAAGTGTTTATTTTGTGTTAAAATATGATATATTTATAGACCATGCATTAGAGCAGGGGTGGGCAAGTCCGGTCCTTGAGGGCCACATGCATGCCTGGATTTGAGGATTTCCCTGTTCCGCACAGGTGAGTCAATAATTTCTTCAGTCATCCTGATTGACTCACCTGTGCACAGAAAGGATATCTTCAAATCCAGGTTTGTGTGTGGCCCTCCAGGACCGAACTTGCCCACCCCTGCATTAGAGCATTTGTTCCTAGGCAACTTGGTTTCTTGATGTGTATTATCCCCTTGAGTACTGGGTGGTGTGTTATCCTGGATTTTGTATCATAACACAGACTTAATACTAACATATATTTTTTAATTACACATATGTTGATATTGGATTGTTAAGTGTCAAATAATGTTGAAATGTCATCATTTTGTAGTGCATTTATGTGATTTAGTGTCACTTTAAATGCTTCTGGGAAACTCGGCAAGTGTTTGTGCTCTTCGAGTACACGTAACTCTTTCTTCTGCTTTTTCCATTTACGGCAGTTCCCTGATTTGCAAATGATCCATAAAATCTTATTAGCATAGGGTTTGGGTGTCAGCGTGTAAGGGAGTAACTCGTAATTTATTGTCAATGCAAAAATCAACTGAGATTTTTGCATTGCTTTTTGCTCATAGCAGTGACTCGTAGAAGTTCTCTTGCAATGTTTTAGGGATGGGGAATTAACATAGACTGGTTGGATTTACTGTGCTGCTACAGCAATTGTAATTGATTTTTCAGAGATTTACATAGGGCCCAATGTTTCTAAATTCTGAGGTATATTTGTGATGGGTTTCTTTAGCATGCATCATCTAGAGACAGAAGCAAAGAAATATGATATAACACTAAATTTGATTAGACTGACATCTAATGCATTGAGCCATATTAGCAAACTGCTTTATGAGCTGAAACCAAATTAAGGCAAATTAGCAACGTAGGAACCTGCCACATGTTATCACATTACGTGTTAAAAGCTAAACATTCACCTTTTCATTTTTACAGGTTACTTCTCACTTCATGTGGATCAAGAGAAAATTCTCAATCAGAAGTGTTTGTGTATATCTACTATTTATAGTGATGATAGTGCAAATATGTCAGTAACTTGACTGTAGAACATTTTGGTGTTGGTCTCATGCTTGTGAAAGAAGAAATCTTACTCTAATGCAAAAATCCAGACATGTAGCAATTTAAATGACCATGGTAGTTTAAGACACTGATGCTTAGCTATATGAAATATTAAAAGTACATTTGCAGAGCTATTCCATGTGCTCCTGCAAAAAAGAATGCAGTAAAATGTACTGAATGGCACCCAGCTTTCAATCTTTAACGTGTGCTGGCAGCCTTTATAAAGTATACCTGTAGGAGACTCCAAGCATAAATATCAGGAGTCTCCAAAGCAACACTATAGAATGGTACTCACTAAGATAAACACGCTACACTAGCCTTAACATTTTCCCATAACCCTATATATCTATATAAACTCATTCCCATTGCAGGGAAAGAGTTACAAAGTAATAAAAGCAAATGCAGGGGTTTACGACTCCTCCACCTAGGTCCCTCTACACTCTGAGCTGGGGTATCCTCCAGGATTCCCCCATTAATACCTGGTAGTCATTAAGCCTTCATCTCTCCACTCCTTTTGTTGTGCAGTGAGGGGTTCATTAACCAAGTGGGTCCCTATGGACCTCTCACTCCCTGTGCTGTGGGGTGGGATCCATCAACCACATGGGGGTCCCTATGGACCCCCCCAAACTAATGAAGATCGTTCTCAGAGGAACTCCCATGCTGACTAACAGCTTTCTGGCCGCAACCTTAAATACTATGACATCTAATTTCCTAAAATATGGGTGAATCACACTTCAGCCAATCAGAATAAAGTATGGGATTTCATTCTAGTATTATATTCTCTGACTGGGTACAAAAAAGACAATCAGAGAAGAGAATGCTAGCTAACTACTACCCCATGCTAGCAATTAAGATGCCATGTGAGTCCATAAGAACCTCTATGGTATAGGGGTTACATTTAGGTCTGTAGGGACCACCTGGTATAGGTGTTAATGTTAGGAGTTAATGGGCTCCATATGAACCCCCATTGTTATAGTCTAGTATACTATGGAGGTCTGTAGGAACCCACATTTTACATTGGTAAATGTATGTACAACAAAGGTCCATAAGAACAACTATAATAACAGGGTGAATATAAAATGCAATGAGGATCCACATGTTATACCCATGGTTATACTTACACTTATTGCATTAAATAGAGGGAGTTTGCTAATTATTGTTGCTTGGGAGAGTATATGTTAACAGTGAGTGAAAGGTAAACTGAGCGGGAATAGAAGTGGTCAGTTGATATAACTAACTGAGATGTATTTTACATGGGCAGCTGCCAAGAATCCTTACTATATACTGTTTATTCATGTTGAAAGAGTGAGCTGGGTTTCTAGAATTACATACAATGTGACTTTAATGAATTATTTACTGGGATAAATGCTAAGATTCAGATGAATAAACAATGGATGTTGGATTGTTAATATAATTGTGGAAAAGGTGAATTTTCCCTGTATCTGGAAAAGTTTGTGGAAAAGTCATGCAAGCGTTTTTACAAACTCTATTGTTGCTGTGTATTAAAAAAACTACCAATAATACGGTATATTCATTTTCACTATAGTCTCAATGACATGGATATGGTTCAATATAATATTAACAGATCACAAAAGTCTCACATTTACACTATGCTCTCTTAAGAAGTGGAATTGATAATGGGCATAAAGGGTAGCTATATGCTAATGAGATTTTTCATCAGCCTTATTGAAAGCACTGGTACCATGTTTTCATTTACAACTTGCAAACTTATCTGCATTCTAATTCTAAAGCAGAGACAATAATACATTCAAAAGAAAACTATAAATAGAAAATAAGTACAATAAGCAAGCTGTTTAGATCAATATAATGTGTATAACATGACAAATGATATATTTCTTTACATTCACTAAGCTTCGGAAGAGTTGTGAAGTGCTTCACTTTGCCAATGATGTTTACATGGAAAATAGCAATTAAAACAGCGTATTTCTAAACCAAATCATCAAAACGCATCACCAATTATGTGATATATGAATACTCCATATGCATCCAGTCCTGGATCCACCTTTGTGGAGCCCCTGGGCAGTAAAGTGGAGGAGCCCCTGTGAGTGTGTACACAAGTGTGCACGCACCAATTTTTGTTCTCCACAACAGCCATTTTAACATCGCTAACGCCTAGCAATTACTTGCTTATTAAATGCATTTGATGGTGGGCCATATTATTTATATTTTTCTTTGGGAGGGCAGCGAGCGCATGTTACACAAACACATATAATGATCACTGATATCACACATAAATATATAGTGGATTTAAAAAGTCTACACACCCCAGTTAAAATGTCAGGTTTCTGTGCTGTAAAAAAATGAGACAAAGATAAATTTCAGAACTTTTTCGACCTTTAATGTGACCTATAAACTGTACAATTCAATTGAAAAACAAACTGAAATCTTTTAGGTTGAGGGATGAAAAATAAAAAATAAAAATAAAGTGGTTGCATAAGTCTGCACACCCTCTTATAACTGGGGATGTAGCGGTGTTCAGAATTAATCAATCACATTCCAAATCGTGTTAAATAGGAGTCAGCATACACCTGCCATCATTTAAAGTGCCTCTGATTAACCACAAATAAAGTTCAGCTGTTCTAGTTGGTCTTTCCTGAAATTTTCTTAGTTGCATCCCACAGCAAAAGCCATGGTCCACAGAGAGCTTCCAAAGCATCAGAGGGATCTCATTGTTAAAAGTTATCAGTCAGGAGAAGGGTACAAAAGAATTTCCAAGGCATTAGATATACCATAGAACACAGTGAAGACAGTCATCATCAAGTGGAGAAAATATGGCACAACAGTAACATTACCAAGAACTTTAGTTCCCTTCAAAATTGATGAAAAGACGAGAGGGTAACTGGTCTGGGATACTACCAAGAGGCCTACAGCAACATTAAACGAGCTGCAGGAATATCTGGCAAGTACTGGCTGTGTGGTACATGTGACAACAATCTCCCGTATTCTTCATATGTCTGGGCTATGGGGTAGAGTGGCAAGACGAAAGCCTTTTCTTACGAAGAAAAACATCCAAGCCAGGATACATTTTGCAAAAACACATCTGAAGTCTCCCAAAAGCATGTGGGAAAAGGTGTTATGGTCTGATGAAACCAAGGTTGAACTTTTTGGCCATAATTCCAAAAGATATGTTTGGCGCAAAAACAACACTGCACATCACCAAAAGAACACCATACCCACAGTGAAGCATGGTGGTGGCATGTTTTTCTTCAGCTGGAACTGGGGCCTTAGTTTAGATAGAGGGAATTATGAACAAAATCTTCAGGCTTCTGCTAGAAAGCTGAACATGAAGAAGAACTTCATCTTTCAGCATGACAACGACCCAAAGCATACATCCAAATCAACAAAGGAATGGCTTCACCAGAAGAAGATTGAAGTTTTGGAATGGCCCAGCCAGAGCCCAGACCTGAATCCGATTGAAAATCTGAGGGGTGATCTGAAGCGGGCTGTGCACAGGAGATGCCCTCGCAATCTGACAGATTTGGAGTGTTTTTGCAAAGAAGAGTGGGCAAATCTTGCCAAGTCAAAATGTGCCATGCTGATAGACTCATACCCAAAAAGACTGAGTGCTGTAATAAAATCAAAAGGTGCTTCAACAAAGTATTCGTTTAAGGGTGTGCATACTTATGCAACCATATTATTTTATTTTTATATTTTTTCTTCCCTCTACCTAAAATATTTCAGTTTGTTTTTCAATTGAGTTGTACAGTTTATAGGTCACATTAAAGGTGGAAAAAGGTCTGAAATTATTTATCTTTGTCTAATTTTTTTTACAGCACAGAAACCTGACATTTTAACAGGGGTGTGTAGACTTTTTATATCCACTGTATATATATATATATATATATATATATATATATATATATATACAATTCTAAAGTTTACCACCCTCCCAGTTTAACATTTAATTTGTGGGTTCCATACATATTCAGTCACGATTACTTCTTCTCATACAATCTAAACATTTTAGACCAGGGCCTCCTAATATTATATTAGCTTTCACTAAGGGCCCACTATAATACAAATGTATACATAAGCAGCTAGGGTCCCCTTCATTGAAATAAGTATTTGCATATTCAGCCATGGTCCAGTGCAAACAAATATATATGTACATATTTACATATTTCGGTCTCCTCTAGTACTATATATGTACACATATTCAGACAGGGTCTAATATTAATGTATAAATATTCATCATAGTAATACAGTTTATAAATATTTAGTCAGTGTATAATGCAAACAAGCACATATTCAACCAGGGTCTCCTATAGACATATAAGGGAATAAGCCAGGGACCATCATAATATAAATATTCAACATCAATTGTCAATTATTATATTAATGTATATTCAGCTGTGATCATCTATAATGATATTAATGTATATATACTGTATTCAGCCTTGATCACCTAACAATTATATGGATGTAAACATATTCAGCCATGTTGTCCATTCCTCCATAAATCTTTGTACGTGTATCTGATATGTGTTCATATTCAATGATCTTAAAGTTAAGTCAGAATGGCAGTATAATCAAAAATATTACATACTACTGAGTCTTCAATTACATGCTC
This sequence comes from Discoglossus pictus, assembly GCA_027410445.1. Classification (NCBI taxonomy): domain Eukaryota; kingdom Metazoa; phylum Chordata; class Amphibia; order Anura; family Alytidae; genus Discoglossus; species Discoglossus pictus. The sequence continues at coordinate 358,145,898 of CM050165.1, forward strand.
ACACTAGATTCTCTTTATGTTGCTAATCTACGTAGCAAATTTAAATTGTTCACACTTTACATAACATAATGCATAGGTTGCCAGTTTCCAAACCTGCTCCTTTGGTGCAGTTCCTTCCTCTACACTACAGCAGGAAATGCTGAGGAAGTGAACACAACTCTACACTGCAGTTCCAGGTGAACTGCAGCATTTCATTTTCAAGCCACCCCAAAAAATGGAATTTTAAGCCCAAAAAACATCCGGCTCTCAGGGAAGTGCCCCTAGGTAGCTGTCTCGTGTGCCTAATGGGTAATCCAGCCATGTATTTATCAAGGTAATTAATCCCATATAGAGAAGTATCAGCACACACTGGTAAGTGTAACGAGCAGCAACATACTGTATGTGTAGAAAAGTACACATTTCCAAGACTAGTGATGTTAATCCCAAGGGTTACTAAATGTATTAACAACATTTGGATAAGTGATGTCCCACCAGGTTACTGAAAAATGTTAAAACTTAACTTTTATTTACACACAAAAAAAAGTTAAAAAAGGTTATCAATTATTTGTTTTAATTAAAACCTGGTGAATAAAAGAAAACTACTTGAAGACTGCTTTGGTACACTGAGTCTATAATGTTATAAAAATATTATAAAGTATGCCTAAATTTTGAGATTTGCTTTACCCCCAAATTGGAGAGCTCAAAAGCAAATCAAAAATCTATTTGTTAATAAAAAGTATAGTATTCACAGCAAGTGCTGCTAACTCGGTGTGTCAAACAGCGTCTGACGTCGTAAATAAACAATGTCAATCAGAACACAAGCATTTCGTGTGAAGGCTTCTCTTATACAGGAATTCATAAACAGTCTTGGAAATGTGTACTTTTCTATGCATGTTTTCTAACAGTGTTTGAACATTTCCTGTTGGTTGGCCACCAGCAGTGCTAGTGAGTAACCACTAGGAAATTTTAATCAATTTCTGCCAACATTTTTCTCGATTTCCTAGTGTGAGGGTTTGTGGTTAGGGGTTAGAGTTATGGTTATAAATTGACTCAAATATCAGCCTCGCAACCCAACAGGAAAGATCCTAGTGTTTTTCTTCCTAGGCCAAAAGGTTCAAGACATACGGCAGTACATTTGCAGGGACTGCTCAAGTTGCAGTTGCAGTGTCATGGAACAGTGTACACATATGCAAAGAAATGTACCTGACATTTGCAGAGGTACTGTATATATAAACAAGTGAACATAAACACATGCTTATATACGTGGTACTCTTAGGATGGGGCCACTTTTTAGAGGACGAATTGAAAAGTAATTGTTTGAAAAACTGACCTTTAGAAATCTTCACAGTGTTGTATGGTAGGAGTGTTTTGTTACATCACATATTTACCTGTGCATAATAAATAGTCAATGCCACAAATGTAATTGAGAATATAAAACCTAACTCAGATTGCAATAGACAATGTTTTGTGGTCTCCAATTCGTCTTCGATTACGATGCTATTCAATTGCTCAAACACGCAAGTTAATGGTCCAAAGCCGAAACTGTAAACCATGCACTGGTTCATAGCAGTTCAGAGCGGGAACATGATCAATTAAGTAAGCCAGTAACCCCCCATTTTGAATCAGCCAATAGAAAATGAGACCGTCATTAATACGGCAGTAAAACATTGAGGTTACTTGTCAATCAATTAGATTCGGGTGACTAATATGCGATCAAACTCGCAAACCCGCAAAAAAAGAAATTGAATGTCAATACTGTTCTAGTCCATATGGGTGGCCTGATATGTATTAACTCATTGCTACCAGAGATCGATTTAACCCTGAAATTAAACATAAAAATCAATATTATATACTGCCTATTTGCGAGCTAGAGACTTGTGCAATTAATTATAATGTCTTTCATCACTTTCTCTGTTATTTATGGTGCAGTAGTGATTTTTTATTTGCATTTACAGTGCTACGAATAGGTGATTAACACCCTTGTGGGTCCACTCTAGCTCTCGTAGGATTTTGTCCTTCTTTTGCCAATTACGGGTGTGAAAACATTTGCGGGCTTGGGGAAATTAAGCAATTGAATAGCGATTTGCGATTTTAACCATTGTAGCTCTTGCAAAAGTGAAAGATCAAAGGCTTTGGGAGGCTGTAAGTTATGGGTTTAACCATAGCAATATTTTCTAGGCCGCAACTCGTAAGCCGTTTGGAGCCTCCAACTTAAAAGCAAATTAACTTGCAACCTCACTTACGGGCTACTGGATCACCCAAAACCTCAATTGAATGGGGCTCAAAGACAGCACAGTGGCTGTAATGAATAGGGGCGGAGCTATAGGTAGTGCAGGTGGTGCATTGCAGAAGGGCCCTGACATATAGGGGTCCCTCAGTGCTGACCTGCAATGTTTTTGTTTTCTTTTTTAAATATTTTATTCTGTGTATAGTAGTTTTGCCTTGCGGGTTTTATATAGAAAGCGATGCAGTAGTATTGTTACACATATTGGTGAATTGACTAAATAAAATAATTTAAAAAGGCATATTTACTATAATCATAAATTATTTTTCCTTCAAAGAACTGCAAGTTCAGTATGTTTGAGAATTGTATACAAATGCTAAATATCAAAAGCCTCACATTTTGTATATAATCTGTGAATTTACATTTATTTATTATTATTTGTTCAATGCTTTTACCTTTATCAAGAAGAACTCAGACATTTTCCTTGAGCCCACTGAAGGTCAATAGTTACAGTGTCGTTTTTTGAGAAATTAGGATTGATAATTGGCAATATAAAGTAAACCAGCTATTAATAGCACCATTACTGTCTCATAAAATGTCCCCTATTTGTTTCTGTGTCTTGTGAAGTGGGAGAGAGCATTGCAACTTGAGTTAATTACCTGTATTGTTAAACTTCAGGAAGGTCTGTAATGTGTTAAACTTAACATATTCATATAGCTTAGTGCATGGGCAAAAATAAAGAGATTTTTCCTAAATCATAAAAAGATAGACAATTAATAGCGATGCAATTATTTATTAATACTAGCATTGCTTAGTAATTATAACACTGTTATAGCCTTTTATGCAGTGAGGTTACAGTAGATATGGTTATAACTTCTTTTAATACCTCTCCAAGCTGAATATTTAGCACCATCTTGTGTTTATAGGAAGCAATACAATCATTTATAAGATATTTATATAAACTCTTTTGGGCAACATTAGATCTTTGTAATTTTAGACAAAAACAACAATGTATGTACAGTTCATGCTGTAATTTATGCTGACCATACTATGGTACAGATAACAGTAGCATTGTATATTGTAATGATTATTTATTTTAAGGCTGTAGTGCATTTACAGGAAAAGCTCATATGTTTGCTTGTTGGACATAGACTATTAAAAACAATATGCAGTTTCAACTAAATACAAGTTTATATTGTTTTGCCCTCAAGCAGAGCTGCTTATTTCCTCCTACCCTAATCTATCATGGAAAGCTGGAAGTGGGACTAACAAAAAGAAGGACGAGTCAGACTCTAGTTGAGACTGTGCATGCTCAGTAAAGAGGGCGTGGTTATGATATGTTGTGCATTGGGTGGGGCCAATGGGGCAGATGTCTACAGATTCCAGTAGAGGTGTTACCTATGTGTAGACAGTGGTGATGAAAGTAAATGATACCTGGGGTCAGTGAAATCATAGGCCAATTTGCTTCCAAGTTCCATGATGATCCAGGCCCCAGGCAGGGCAGCCACACCAACGTGGAGGTGGAGAAATGTCCCTCTGCTCCATGAGAAAACAGACAATTGAAACCGCATATTGTTTTTCTAATGTATGCCCCAACAAACAAGCATATGGGGTTTAATTGTAAATGTGCTACAGTGGTCCTTAAGAGCAAAAGAGTTTAAGAGTTTTGTGTGCCATTTATAGTGTGAGATATTTTTATGGAGTGTTAGAATTTTTTTAAAGGTCAGTAGAATAAAGTTCGGGTCTTTCCTGTTGGCTAGCGGCACGCTGTGGCAGCCATCAACCACTAGGCGGTACAGCTGACATTTTTTGTCAGTGTAAAGCTTATTATCTGCCAGTACCCTAACCCATAACCCTAACTCTAAACCTGACCCCTAACCCTAAACGCTAACCTCTAACCCTAGGAAATTCACTGAAATGTCGGCCACGCCACCACTGGGCAGCCAACATGAATCCACAGGTATATCATATTCCTAGTGAAATCCATAATCCTTCCATGTCCCTTTAAGTAGGTACAAGGGTGACGTTTTGAGGCAGAGCCCAGAAGCACAGTAATTGCCATAGTAATCCCAATACAATTACTGAACATCAGTAAACACTGTAGCAGCTAAGATATATAAATTATAGGAATCAGAGATAAGGACCTTTAGCATCTGCTATAGCAGCAGCTTCAGTTCAAGTTAATTAAAATGAATAAACATTGCAACGTTGTGTGTATATTGCTACCTGTTTCCCACTCAAACATTGACACATGTATTCTTGTAAATCAAGATTGCAGTTCAGACACATCATATATGTTAATTTCTAATTTATTACATGTTATTAAATGGCATGGGATACACAGGTGGGTGGGTGACAGGTATGATTTAGCATTAACTGTGTGGCATTGTTTAATTGTGTGAGCTGTATTTGGAATTTGCATTTATTGTTCATTAGTAATGTTTCATAGGGCTGTGTTTAACCATTAAGATATATGGAAGTTTCCCTGTTTTAAACATGTTCTAATCTTACACACTTTTTCTAATCTACCAATAGAAACACTGCATTCAAGTACACATTTAACCCTATATTAACCTTCAAGCCAGTAGCAGCACAATGCAGAGATCCATATAGCAATGTATGAGCTCCTTCATGCTTCCTTGTGAAGGGAAAAAAGGACTAAACATCCCATGATGCTTTGCTGATTTCCAAGACATTGAAACAATGGTATAGCTGCCAGTGATTGGCCAAAACAAATTCTGAATTAAGGTTTTCAAATGGGGGGGGGGGGGGGGGGGGGTTCTTCTCAGAATCAAGTGCCAGATAATTTAAGAAAATTTCCAATGGCAGGGTAAGTTAATTAACTTTTATTTTGGGATTTTTTAAATCCAAATAACTGTTTTCATGCACTGCTTTCATACGCTGATTCCCGTCTATTAGATGCAGTCATAATCCAGGAAATTTAAATAGCCTTTAAAATGCTTATTTTGTGCTTAAGGGTCTTTAGGCTTGAACATTATTTTATAAGATTCCTGAAAAATGCTTTTCTAGGCTATTTTTTTCCCCTACTGGGACACTCATAGCTCTTTAGGTGCCACATAAGGCATTGCTCTGAACGTGTGGGAGTTTGAATTTACACAAAAGGATTTGTCATTGAGAACACTCGCAGAGCCTACTAAGTACACATGAGCAAGTTCAGTAACTCTTATGGGAGCTTTGTAAGTGCACTTTCCAATAAAATGTTCTCCCGTAGCAGCAGAGCCTTCAGACAACAGGTAGGATATTCATTTACTTTTACGGAAGCCAGGTAATTGCACTTTAGAACTAATTTCCCTTAGCATCATCCCGATACATTACGTGGTGATCACTTGTAAGAATTTTCTGGCGGTGGGATTTAATAGCACCATAGCTCTCTACATGGAATATTAATGTACGGGTGTTCCTACTGGAGCCATCTAATCAAGCCCTTAGGTTGGTTTAATTTAACAAGGTCTGCAGAGAGTTGCAGCTCTGTCTCCTCCAAGCACTTTATTGCAAATGACACAAAGCAGAATGGTAAATAAGCATATATAACAGAAATTAAGTCTAATTGCAAGTGAATGGACACAGCAAAAACTAATATTCTTTAGTTACAGCTTTCTTATGTTATGGCTGTGCTTTATAACACATACCATCCACAAATTAATATTACTTCATTATAATTGTGATATATTAGTAAGAGAAAATATGTTTATCTATTTGCTTCTATTATAATACTGAAATATAGTAACAGAAACTGTGAAATAAATGAATATATGGATTAAAAATATATAATAAAAAATAATATGCAGTGGTGGATAATTTGTTTTATAACAGTATTTGTGTATTATAATAAGTTGTAAATATACACAAGTCCTTATAGAAATAATTATGAAAAAAACATGTTATTTGTTTTTTTATTAACATCATTGCTTGGATTTTGTTTATTACTGACATTTTTGTATATTCTTTGATCTCTCTTTTTTAATAAACATATATTTAAAAAGAATTACAAATACCAGTTTGTTACTAAAAACAGAAACATGGAAAACACATACATAGAAATATTAAATCTAGAAATGAAAATTAATATTGCAGAGGTATTTCCGTATGGTTACTTATTAAAGTGCATTCAAACTTGGGACATACAAAATGACCTTAAAGGGATTCTGTGAGGTCATATTTTTAATTTTAAATACACTTAATTATTTTCTTTAATTATGCTTTTCTGCTAATAACCCGTTGATATAAAAACGTACTATTTGGTTGGCTTAATGAAATTGACTTTTTTTTAAAAATGTCATTAAAAGATAGACTTTGAGAAAGCTGCTCTTGTTGTAGTGAAACGGCCCCTCAGGCATTTAAGCTGATCCCACTATAAGTATCTTCTTTTCATAGTATATCCATTTTTGATTGTGAGGTTCCCTTACAGACAACCCTTGTTCTATCTTGCATTATGTATTAGGGTTGTAATAACTTCTAGTCATTATATAGGATTTAATGCTGTGGATTATATTTTTTATATAGGAGCTATTTCAGGGATTAGCCACATTTGTTTTTTTTAGTGTTTTCAGTTGTGTTACTTTATATCATGGCGACCCTATGATTACATATTGTGATATCAGGATTACTTCTCCTCAGCCCTTTTTTCATAGTACCTTACATTCAGTGATGGTTTAAAACCCATTTAGGATTAAATTAGGTTTCAAAAGACATAGTTAATGGATTCTTTATTAAGCTACTAGTTATATATTGGTGGTTATTTATTACAAAGCCACCCCCTGATAAGGTCAGCACGTCGCTGACGAAATGCGCATCGGGGTCTGCATCTGAGGACGTGCGTCTAGAGCCTGCAGTCCTTGTCCATGTAAAGGTAGTGTGGTATTGCTTAGTTAGATTTATTTATAAGCTTCCCTTTTCAGGGCTTAGTTTCTTTACCCTTGTGCTTTTTTGATTTGTGCTATTCTCCTGCAGGTGGCCTATATGTGAGGAATGTAAGATTGGTATTTTATTAAGCATGATATGTATACAGATACCAATATGTGTTGCTACTTTATAATGCCTTAGTTCTATACTAGGTATTTGCCACACTGGCTGTTACTCTGGATTTTCACTGTGTTATATAAATTGAATGTATAATGAATAGCTACTTATTGGGCATTTAGGTTTTGATATTTACTGTAATTTTGAGGTAGTTATTTATTACTTACTAAATAAAGCAATGGTCACCTATTTACCATCTATGTATCTATGGGTTAGGATTCTGACCTATGTTATACAACTTTGATCGATTAATTTATTTATTTATATGGGACTGTTTATACAATTACTGGTAATTGTTCCAGTTTAACCATTTAAGTACATAGCTACTGGTTTACTTTATTGTATTATTTTTCAGCTAAAGGGGACAGTTTGTTAATCCACTTATGTGTTCCTTTGATTTCTTGATAGACTTCATATTATATGTCTCTTTCCATTTGGCTTGTATGATTTTTGGGTCTTATTAACATCAATGACCTTATTGGTCATATAAGCAATGGGATTAGTTATCCTAAAACACACATTAATAAATATCCATTGTTGATTCTTACACTGTGTATAAGTGTAATTGTAATAAGCAACATAATTGTTGCGTTTATGAGCGATGAATTGTTATTGATATTTTTAATTGTGGTGTGGTCCATTTTGCAATAACATTTTCCCTTTTTCTTACGTTTGACCATGTTATTATTAAAAAATGTACCATTAATAATAAGGTAATAATGCTTCAAATGATACTGAAGTTACATAATTCATGTCATGTATATGAAAGAGTAGTTTTTCATCATTACACATTTCCTTTGCAAATAAAATTAGTGCTGCAGTGGTTAAAACATTTATTTTTATCCCTGTACGCACTGCTTTTGGAACAGTGATTTGTGTTGTTTGTTTTTTTTTGCTCAATATGATTCAGCCACTAGAGGGAGTAGCTAATTTTTCAATAGGTCTCCATTACTCTACTTGAGAAGTATCATGATAAATCCTATTACAACTGATCAGGAGCGCCTGACTTTCAAATGAGGTATGTGATGTGAATAGAACATTTTTTTATTCTTTTTAAAAAAAACAAGCCTAGTTCTTCAAAAGATAATGCTGTAAATATGGACTTCTCATTGCCAATTAATAGCTCTATGTTATGTAAGCTAATCAGTAATTAATAGCAATGACCTCTCATTAATTATTTTTTTTATCTCGGTTGGTAGAATGAAAAGGCCAACTGGCAGCTCAAAATGGAAACTGTTAATGTTGGTTTACCGTGGGAAAATAAAAAAATATTTTAAATGATAAAATACTTATTATTACCTATACTTTTCATGATACCATATTTAAAATGTCACTGTGTCAAATAAAAATCTAGGGTTTCTATAAAATGTGAACTATAAAACTGGTTCTCATGTGTAGTTGTACGCTGCTGTTGGTCCTTGTATTTGTGATTTGTATTTTTCTCATGCGTATTAGTGCTTCTCTGAGTTTCTTCCATTTCTTGTTTTCTAATTGTTCTTTTCAAAATACATGAAATCCTGTTGAGAAAAAAAACAAATGTCATTTATTTTTTGTCAACTTCATAAATGCTCTGTGTATATACAATCAAATGTCAAAATGCACCAGATAACAACTTAAACTTTTTAATATAGGATATAATTTCATTAGGCTCCAATAATGCAATTATCTTATACAGTACAAATCATTCATCATGCTAATTTTTTGTATATATGGTGAGTAATTTGTCAGTTCTATTTTTACAGTCAAAGTATTATATTTTTTCTCAATTCTTCTGTGTACTATAAAACTTCTAAGAGGAAATTAAAGTGAAATATATATATATTTATATTTAGTCTGCCAGCATGACCACATTACTTTGTACATGTATACCAATTTTTCCTAATATCCTTAATTTACAAAATGATCAGTTTTGATTTGCTGCAGTGTAAGGTTACAAACTGCAATATGGAATTTCTCAAGCTTCTCTTGACCCCTTTGTAGTGTGTTGTTTTGGCAGGGAAAACCTACATTTACCTAGTACAATTCCAACTAATGTACCATTCATAAATATCAAAAAGGAAGCAACTGCTGAAGTCAAAGGAACCTATCTTGAATATAAAATACATTGTATATGTGATGTCCTGTGAAACTCCATATTTCAGTTTGTGGTGCACACAGTAGTCTCCCTATTGGTCCACATTGTCACATGGTGCTGAATCCTGTACTAGGAACTGCAATACACAGGTTAACAGCTTCCCGATCACACAGTGACACACTGTGAGTGATAGAAGTGGCTACCATGCTCTTTCATAACCTAAGTCGAGAGCAACTTATAGTTTTAAAGGGTAATGACTTCAACTCTTGCTATATCTATAACACACTATTTTTGTCATGTTGCACTCTGCACACCGAAATACATTACTACAAATAGAACAATCTGTCTTGTTTTATCATCTTAGCAATACTGTTGATGACATTCTTATTAAAGGAGGAAATTACTCCAGCTTGTTTAGTGTGGAGCTGCATAATTGTTTGGGATATCACAGATTCCATCCCATACTGCAAAATACCCTTATATAAGAGAGAATTATATAAAGGTGCAACAGAAGTCTACAAGTAGTTATTTTGGCTGTACATACCATTGCATAAAAATGGACTACTGCAGAGCAGAGTGGCAAAATCTTTACATAATGGTTTGGCTTAATTAACGGGACATTGAATACAATTTTTTCTTTGTTGCATCTAAAATAGGGTATATGATAATGTACCACTCTATGTTTTCTTTTCTTCAAATGAAGCTGTCAACTACGATAAGCAGCAATCTAGATGTATGACTCATATTTATCTGCCAATGAAATTTACAGACGTTCATGTGCTCTGTGAATTTCTGCTTCATTACAATAAAGTTTAACTTCATTTTTTTTTTAATGTAAAACACAACTTTTCTTTTAAATGCATGCAAAAAGAATTGTGTTCCCAGACCCGGATCTATCTTTTTGGAGCACCTAGGCAGTAAAGTGGAGGAGCCCCTGTGAGTGTATATCCCTATCTTGCTGTGTGAGCAAATTGCAGACATATCCACCATTTTTACAGCATAGCTACTCATACACACGCCAAGCTAGTACTTGTTCACATTCTCTCCCTCACTCTCCTCCTCCCTTCTCTCTCCTCTCTCTACCCCCTGTCTTTCTCTATCTCTCTCTCTTTCTCCCCCCTTTATTTCTCTCTGTCCCCTGTCTGGAGCTCAGTGTTAACTTCTGCAGTACACGCCAGGAGGGGATTTGGAGGGTGTCTGTGATGGAAGATGGGGTGATAATGAGGCGCCCCTCTCAGAGATGCGCCTGTAGGCAGGAGCCTAACTTGCCTAATGGCTGTTCTGGCCCTGTGTGTTCTATGTCCTTTTAAGACTCAGGATAGCCTCATGCTTATCCCAAGCATGCTTAAATTATTTAAATGTTTTTGACTCCACCACTTTAACTGGAAGACTGTTTTACCTGTCTAGTACTCTTTCCTTAGTACTTTCTAACATTGCTCCTAAATCTTTCCCCTTCCTACTTCATGATCTCTTGTTCTTGCTTTCCTCTTTTTCTGGAATGTACTTCTAACTTGAATTGTATTAAATATTTTTATATATTTGGAGGTTTCTATGATATTCCATCTTCTTTTTGCTCCTGAGCTATACATATTCCACTCATTAAGTGTTTCCTTATACTTTTTTAGACCTTGCACAATTTGTATACACAATTAGGGCACTATCTAATTACCGTATCTAAAATTAGAAGTATGTGGGTAAGTAGAGGGTATAAAAACCTCTGATGATCAGCTCCAAAAAGAAGCTCACATTTTGTCTAGTGTGTAAAAGGACAATTGGCCTCATTCTACATGCCTGTAAGCAAAGTGTATACAGATTGAGGTGTCTGCAAACCACTACATGTCACCTTAATTTCAACCTATACACTAATTGCTTTTATATGAAAGTGTTCACTCAAAGAAGTTCAAATCTTTGTGTAAAAGATTCAGCCCTTGACTTTTTATTACTACAAGTTCTGTATGCGTTAGATGCTATGAGCATGCACTTTAAATAAAAGCTTTTCAGATCTAGTAGGGAAGCTCAAAATGTATGTCTTTGAAGGGACTTGGAACTCACATATTTATTTAGTATGCATTTCGATTATAAAACTGCTGATAATGCAGCTTTTCAGTACTGTCAGGCTTTCCAATCAGTCTAAAGGTAGTAAATGACTACACCAAAACAGCTCCATAACTCGGCTGGTGCGTTGCTGTGAAATACTCTATTTAGAAGGAAATTTTAATATAAAAGGATTGAACATTTTTTTTTGTAACATATGTAGTGCTCATTTTTCGTGCAAAACCAAAAGCTATGTATAAAATATGCTCTATTAAATGTAAATTAGACTATTACGTGAGTTCCCTGTTCCTTTAAGAACAATTCTGCTTACTGAGCCACCTGTGCTCAGGTAGAGATAATCTTAAACCCTGACTTGACTTGTGGTTCTTTCATGAAATATTATGACTAATTTGAAAAAAAAACAGCAAGACTTAAAAGTACATTGTAATGGACAAGTTTTTACATTTTAAATTTATGGGGAATAAAAAAGTTGATCTTTTCGGAGATAACTGAAAATAGGTGTTTTTCCTTGATCTTTAGACTGGAGCTCCTCACATCATTTCCAAGTTGTGGCAGAATATGAAGCACATGTCCTCATCAGAGCTGAGTAGTAATGAGGTAGCTGTAAGGGATTGTGCTCCATACTTTAACAGGGTTGGAATAGATACGCATTTATTAATAAATAACCGTACCATAAAGATAGCATTCCTGACTTGCAACTATTTTTATCACCAGAATACGACTTACAATAAGGAAGCAGGCACCCATCATGACTGCCTTCATTTTCACATCAAGATCCATAGGAAACTGGATCCCAAAGTTATCAGCATCACTAAAAAATTCCTTTGCTGCGCCGGACCACTGTTTGGATATTTTCCCCACAACAGATTGCTCATCAAGGGACTTTACCTAAAAGACAAAAAATCAAATATCTTCATTGAGCATTATTCTTTGGCAGATTGCTTTCGCAAAATAATGAAGTGATCAAAATATGAAAATAAAATATACTTTTTTTTTTAGTCATCTTGGATTTTTTTCAGGTAAATTCCGCCCATGTATATTTTCTACCTATTGCATAGCTTCATTTGCGAGTGTATCAAGTCACATCTGATGCAGGGTTACCCCAGTCTGATTGGGTGGCAGCGTTATGACAATATCCAGTTGGGCTGTCTTTGCAGGTTGAATTGTTTCCTAAATGTCGACTCCTTAGTGATTTTTAATTTAACATAGTATATCAGCTTGCAAAAACAGCTTATATTCAATGATGTGTATTTTTTAGGCGCTAAAGTTTCCCTTTAAGTTATGTTAACTGAAGATCATACATTCTAACTAAAGACACCAGATGAAAATATTTATAGAAAGTAAGACACTATAACTAAGAACATATTAACTATAGAAATTGGACTTATATGTGTGTTTCAGCTGCTTATTGATGAAATGAGCATAATATACACTATATGGTGATGGAAAGAAAATACTGTGAATAAGCTATAAGATTGCCAGGTTTGGTATTTTACTTTATGACCCACAGTGGAAGATATGCTTGATAGCCTCAGTGAAGATAGCTGATACAATAAAGTAAATATGAAATTAGCTGATTTATTATTTACTGGCAAACTTAACACAGTAATAAACATTCATAATATTGTATTTATGAGTACAACGTTAGAAATTGGTTATAATTATGGAAATAGGCAATCAATCTTTCAATTGAGATGTTGGATAGCTACCTTTGTGATTAATATAGAAAACATACATTGTAAATACTGTATTGGTGAGCCCTGCATACAATAGATCAGAATTGACAGGTAAAAATTGTAAACTGTAATATAAGTTTATTATGAGCAAATTAAATCTGCTTTGATAACAACCAGTTGATAATGTATAACATATAACCTGTATTTTTTAATTATACCATATTTGGAACATAAACTGTGTCACTTTAATAAGAAAATTAGCTTAGTAAATGCAGTGAAAGCCATCACAATGTTGCAAAAATGACTTTGATGCACAGCTACCCCTGATTCTCATTCAATGAGTTCATGTTACATGCGTTTTCTTCTTTACCTCAAAGTTTACATCAGCGCAGCATCTACATGGTACACAAGGTCCAACTATTTTCAGTACACTTTCTCCTCTTTCATTCTGGATTGTAAATTTAGGCAGGATGGGATGCCAGTTTTGGATGACATATCCAATTGGAGTTCCTGGAGGAGCCTGCACCTCAAGCTAGAATTCCAAAAAGTAGATTAGATCAAATGTAATGGATATATGAATTCACATCAAGATTTAAGGTTATTTTGTGAGCAGGTAATATGTTTTGTTAGATTCATAATTATATTTTTCTCTACATTCCTTCTCTGCAAAATGTTAATTTTGATTGAATTCATACCATACAGCAATTTATAAAATAATACAATACATCAAAAGCATAATGACTGCATTTTTTTAGTATGCCCTTTTGAAGAATGTGACTTGATAATAGGCAAACTTTTAAACTTTTTTTTATTTTAGGGCAGATATTGATTTTTTCCTAACATTATCTGTCACCTGGGGTGGAATTTGGATGGACATAAGCTTTATCTTATTAGAAGCTTCAAATATGAGAAAAAAATCTTATAATACAATTAAATGGATGTATAAAGCAGTATATCATACAACAGGTCACCCTGTCAGGTTTACTATTGAAAAGTAAAGAATAGTTGCATAAAATTAATAAAGTCTAAATTTATTATTAGATTTAATTATATCTATTTATTTATTATATGCATTATATCTAAAGTAGCAACATTAAATATCCAGTGTTGAACACTTATTTAATTTTTTTTACTTTCTGAAGGAAGCACGGGCAAAAGCAGGATTCACATCTGCAGGGTCTCGTTATCCTCATAATTTCACGTCCGGTATTATCAAGAATCGTCATGACAAATGGTCGTGCGGATCCTAAGAAATTGCGGGTACAGCAATCATTTTGTTCAGCAGCAAAGTAGATTCTTTGGCCCAGGCTGTTTTTTATTTCAAACTTGTTGTTCTGTTCATATCCCAGCCAGACTAAAAAAAAACAATAGGACACTTAAAAAACAAGTAATATCCTAAGCAAAGCTTTCTGTTTGGTGGACAGAGATGTATTTTTCTTATTCTTTAATAACAACATTTCTTCATTATCTATTTTGACATATCTATTTTTACAACCTGTTACCTTCACAATATATATTTTACTTTCTAATACCATGACTGTGATTCTTTCATTGATGCTCTACTTTTTTCTTATATAAAAGTACCCATCTTAAAGAAGTTCTCGAAAAGAAATTCATACAGCTCTCATAGAGTCTTCTGATTGGCTGATGTAACTGTCAATCAGATTGCAGCCAATCACACTGGGATACACCCCCTTCTGATTGGTTTACAAATGACTGACAGGTCCATCAACCAATCAGAATGAGATATAGGGATGTATCCCATTTTGATTGGCTCACACCTTCGCACCTTCTGATTGGCTGAAATATGATTGACAGCGTCCTCAGCCAATCAGAAGGTGCAATTTCTAAATTTTTACCAGAGCATGCACGGGAACCCTCATTTGCGCCGGGGGACTTTCAAGCCCGTCGGTTTTTTTAGGGGCCCTGCCACAGAAGACTTTTAGGAGGACGGGGGGATCAATAGATGGGCATTTGGAAAAGGTAAGTTTACTATTTAGAATCTATTGTGTTATATGTTGTGTTTATGTATTAATTGTAATGTTTCTTTTTTTGTAGGGGTGCAGGTCCTGGGGTCATTTTTGGATTGGGCCCTTGCCTAGGGATGAAACAAAGAAAACCATTGCTGCTGGAGGGGCATTTGGGCAAGGTAAGTGGTCTTATTTACCCTATTCTCGGTTTAATATAGAGGGTTGTTTTAGGTGAAATATAGGGTTTTTAATTGTATGTATTTAGGGGTCTGATTGTATATATTTAGGGGTTTTAAGTGTATGTATTTAGGGGTCTGATTGTATATATTTAGGGGTTTTAATTCTATGGCTTTTAACAAAACAAGGACCTTCTTTATCTGTATAAATATTTGTTTCCATGTAATAACACCTTAAACACTGCAGAAAACTTTAAATAAAGTTTCATTGTACTACCCCATCTGTAATCATAATCTGCTGCATTGTTTATATGTGTCGGTAGGCAGCAGTCCTATAACACAAATCTCCTTATGCATGGTTGTCATGTGCTAGAGCAAACAATATCTATTCGCCCCCACAAGTAATAATGCAGCAGATTAGGAAACAATAAGGAGTAGGAGCAGTAAACTGACAGAAACACAGAAAATGGATTCCAGCTGGCAGAAACCAAAAACACAATAAAAAAGTGAAGGTATTTAATCTATTTTGGCACAAACATGGCTTTATTTTTTGAAAACAGTTTACTTTACATTCATACTGAAAAGATATTATATTACAGTGTCCCATTAAAGCTAAAGCCAAACAGCCTTATTAAATTGTGATTTGGCCAATTGAATAGGGCTCTATATACGCACAGAGCACATATTTTTTACAAAAGTTGTTAGTTAATGAACTTCTATCCAAAAGCAAGGTCTTCACTAACTAAAAACTTCTGTACAAAATATATGCTCTGTGCTTATATAGAGCCCTATTCAAATGGCCGAATCGCAATTTAATAAGGCTGAAAATGTTTTAAGGTGTCACATTTCCATGAGACAATGTGGTTATTCAGGCTCAAATTAAGATAATATAGAGAAAAACATTATAAGAGGAAGTAGCAGTATAATTATGTGCTCTTAACAGGGCCGGTAACTTCAGAGTTACTTTACTTGTGTTTCTCTGACGCATTTACTGTTTCAATGAAGGTGGAAACTCGTGAATTAATCTAAGAAAGGTATGTAAAGTAGTGCTTGGCCAGACACTGATTTTCCAGCTTACAATGCTTAAATACAGCCAGAATAAATATCAATTTTTTTTTTCATTGTAAACTTTTTTGTTGTGTTATAGTAACATTGCTTGTGTTATAGTAAGGAAAAAACTAAAAAAGGGAGGACCTGACTATTTATTTTTTTGACATTGGTACAAACTATAAACTTCACTTGGATCTCTAAAGGTGAGGGGTGTGGTGTTTCTGCCCAGACCCATGAGGCTTATACCTACGGCATCACCGGCTGAGGACGATGCAATGGAATGGAATGTGCGCATAGGCAAAGTAATGTCTATATTTAATGATATTGCTGTCTCTTTGTGTTCCTGACTCTTTCTGATATACTATATGTATATACAGACTATGATTTTAATATATGGCAAAGGCAAACCAGGTGCTGTAAGTGGATTGTGGGGGGTGCACAAATCAGAATGACCCGCTCAAGTTCAAGGCCTCTACAACATAAATTTGTATTACGGCATTCAACTAAAGTTACTGGAGGAATGCCCAGTAAGTAAGCAGAGCAGTTTGCCTTATCTTGTATATTCAATCCACAACTATAATTTGAACATTTACTCATAATGGCTATTTAAATGGATATCACCAGTAGTGTGCTAAAGGCATGGGAAATGACAATTGTGCTTTTTTGGAATTGCTGCTGAATTAATGCAGGCATTTTTAGAAGGAACTGGCAACCCACTCCAGAATCTCTGCCATGAAAACCAAGTGGATCAGTATGGCCATGGACATGAATATATGTCTGGTGGTCCATGAGGTCACAGAGAGTCAGACCCGACTGAATGACAAAAACAACAAATTTGACATCAACCCCCATGCTTTGCATAGAATTAGTAGTAAGCAGCTTGCATCAATAGGTACAAGCCCTACTCTCAGAAATGTAAATGACCCACTTATACATATAATCTCACCAAATATAATGGATGCCATCAGGGTCCTTCGGAATCATAAAAATATTGTTTTCTATTTGACTATCTCTATGACTTTTCCCTGCATAATTTTATTCTTAGACAGCCTCAAAGTTTTTAAATCATATATATAGTTGTCAGTTGTCATGTATGTAATGTTGGTGAAGCGAGGCGATGTTGGCAAAGCGAGGCGAGCAGTTGAGGCACGCGACTGCGAGGCCGTGGGACTTTTTAGGCTGCAAAGGCGCTCATTGCAGGCCTTGCGATGAGTGCCGCAAACCGCATTTTTTGTAATGTGTTAATATTGTTTTGCCTTAATCACACCGTATGTATGGTGCTACAGAATATCAGAATATTATTACATTGCAATTTGGCAAATCTAAAGGGCTCTATATAAGCACAGAGCATTTTTTTTTTACAGAAGTTTTTAGTTAGTGAAGACCTTGCTTACGGATAGAAGTTCACTAACTAAAAACTTCTGTAAAAAAATATGCTATGTGCTTAAATAGAGCCCTATTCAATTGGCCAAATTGCATTTTAATAAGGCTGTATGTTGGCACGTACAAATAAATTATAATAGTAATAATCATACTGCGACTTCTCTCACAACAGCATGTTTACATAAAGTCATTATATACTAAAGGGTGAAGTGTCTTTGTACCTTTGCCCCATAGCTTTATATAGGAATGGATAGTTCTCCAAGAACTCTGTAACACTTTACCCGTTAGTACATATAGTCTGAAGTGTCATAATAAGCACTATAATTTTATAAGCTAATAAAACAAGTAAGTCATACAGCACATTATATTCTATTTTGTAAAATAAATAAAAATAAATACCTTCAAGCATCTCAACTTGCTGATGAATTAAAACCTGGTCAATCTGTCAAAAAAAAGATAGATATTGATAATTAGTGGCTGATTAAAGCAAGCAAAATAGCGAAAGTTTAACATTTTCAAGAAAAAATATTACCCACTAATGGGCTGCATAATAACAGGCTGCATTATAAAACTCCCTATGATT
Source organism: Discoglossus pictus (assembly GCA_027410445.1). Lineage (NCBI taxonomy): Eukaryota > Metazoa > Chordata > Amphibia > Anura > Alytidae > Discoglossus > Discoglossus pictus. The sequence goes on from CM050165.1 coordinate 358,164,108, forward strand.
TTACAGTATAACTTAGAAAAAAAAAAAATATAGATTCAAAAAGTAGAATGTATCAAGTAATACCTTCTTTATTGGACTAACAATCAATTTTAAAAAAACAAGCTTTGAAGATGGACCTTTTTTTCTTCACGCCTGTATCGATAATAAGCTATATGGTGAAATCTACAAATGAGATCCTCAGCAATTAAGAGTTTTCTGTTACAATGTTGAAACAATACAGAATTATGTTACATAGAGAATGGTGAAAACATGGGTACAATGTAATAAAACAATAAAACCTAGCAGAACGTGTAGCCAGGAAAGAGGAAAGAAAATAACTATTAAGAGATAGAAAGGGATAAATAATCTGGGATAAAGAAAAATATCTACATACAAACTAACAAATACACACACACACACACACATATATATATATACAGAAGCGTGACAAGCTTTCACAAGGTTTGATCCCTTATTATCAATTCTGAAACAAAACTGACATGAAATGGAGCTTTTAGTTTAAAAGTGAACAGTGATGTAATAAGAGTGGAGACAGCATGATACATATAGGGGAATCAACATAACATAGTATAGGAAACATATATACACATACTATATACACATATACATCAATATATACATGTTACAAAAATCAGAGTGATATCCTTCCAATTGGAAAAACTCTTCAAAAAGAGTGACAAGACTGTCACTGATATAAAAAACAAGAGAACGATTGAGGCAGAATTACAGAAAATGTTCATAATTTGTTAGAAACCCCAAGTCCATGATAAGTCCGGTATCTTTAGTGTTGAAAAATGTGATCATCTTTATTCAAATGTTTTTCTCTCCTGGATTTTTTTTAATTCCCTTTGAGTATTTTGAGTTCCAGGTTTTGGGTGGAGTGATTATTTTGGGTAAAATGGTGCCCAGCTAGGGGGGAAATAGCTGTCTTCATTGTGATTTCGTATATAATGTTTGTGCAGATTATCCTTAGGTGCAGTTTTTGCCTGTTTTCCCTAATGTAAAGCCTGTTTCACATCCAGTACATTGTATTATGTAAACCGCATTAGATGATTTACATATATATGACCCTCTGATGTTATAATTATTGTTATTATGTGTGGCTGTGTTATCTTAATAGATGTGCTGACATGATTTAGAGTCGAGTTGTGACCACTACCTACTTTAAAACGTCAGCAGCTCGTAGCCAAATAAATACAGCCGGTGTTGTGAGCTGGCTTGGTGGGTATATAAAGTGACATGTTGGCATTCTGCAAACATATCAACCACCACTGTCATAGGTAAAATGTGTGACTTATCAGATTTTGAAAATGGGATGAAAATTGCCTAGTTGTCCTGTCTCTCTCTCTCTGTCCCGTCTCTCTCTCTCTGTCCTTTCTCTCTCTATATGTCCTGTCTCTCTATCCTATCTCTCTTTCTGTCCTCTCTCTCTGTTCTATCTCTGTCCTGTCTCTCTCTTTCTCTGTTCTGTCTCTCTCTGTGTCCTCTCTCCATCTGTCATGTCTCTCTATGTCCTCTCACTCTCTCTGTCATCTCTGTTATGTTTCTCTCTCTCTGTGGCCTATCTCCCCCCTCTCTATGTCCTGTGTATCTCAGTGTCCTGTATGTCTCTCTTTCCATCGTTGTCCTATCTCTCTCTTCCTCTGTCCTGTCTCTCTCTCTGTCCTGACTCACTCTCTCTCTGTATTCCCCCTGTCTCTCTCTATGTTGTATCCTTTTCTCTCTCTCTGTCCTATCTCTATCTCTCTCTGCCCCCTCACCCTCTGCTTTTCCGGCTCACTCTGATGCACTTTGTGTATAAAGTTTTGGTAGTGTACAAGATATCCTAAGACTTATTATCAACAGCTTTAATATTGTTTAAAGAGTGTTGCATACAATTTATTGTGACTGGCCTATCCCTTTTTTTATTATTCCTTATCAAAATGTCAGATGATAAATACAACATTGCACTAGTCAGGGATGTGATAATAAACACTGATAATAAGCAAATATATATGTACTCAATGATAAGCTTGATCCTCTGGGTGAGTTGGGCGGCGTTGCATATTAGAACAGCTGTAGACATATGCAGTTTTACAATAAATATTTAGCAAATGTTATTTTTAAATGGGTTTATTAACAGCACAAAAATCAGATTACCTGAGTCAGGTATTCCAGTCCGGGTGGGCAGTTAGGGTTTGATATAGGCGCTGGCATCATATTTGCTATATTTTGACCAGTCAGTTGACCTACAAATTGAATTTCGGATTATAAATGAAGCAACTGTCATTGCTAATAATTAAAGAATATAATTAGTTTAACACTAATAAAAACATTTTTATGTTTTCAATACACATAAGACTACATGTGGATGCCTATATATATGTGACATACCTGGAAATGTATACATCCATTTTTGTTTTTCACTATGTGTATTATCAATGCATTTTGTAAAAGTATTCTTAATGTGCAATGAGATTTAAGGTCTGACGCTACATAGCAGTAGTCACATTGGAGCTCCTCTGTGTGACCACACCAATAGGGAGCCACATGCATTGCTGCTGTCCTGCCCTAGAAACTGCAATATGTAGTTTCTCAACTTGCTATTGACCCTGCAGGCAGTGGCACACTCTAAGACCTGCACTAAAAGGGAAAAAGGGCAAGGAATGAAGGCAACTCTCCCCTTGAATCTAATATTTTGGTTTCTGATGAAACTTATTTACTCAGTGGGAGTGTGGCAGTATGCGCTTTTATTAAGGCTAAGGGATAGCCTATACAAATAAAAAATGTAGAGATTGTGTTTATTTATTTTTTGCTAAATACACTGTGTCCTTTATCAAGTTTAGTCATTTAAAACAACATAAACAAATCTTTTTGAACATAGTGGCTCTTTAAACGTTACCAAAAAGTATCAGTCTACATTGAATGATTCTTACGTACAATGCATTCAGTGATATTTGCATGTATGTAACATATAACTGTAGGCAAAAGTCCTATATTTATAGTACCATTCAATTATTTGAGGCTCAGACTTTGTCTGATTTATAGAATTACTAATCCAGCTTGTTACTTGTAATGAATCAGTAGAAATGTGAACCAGTAATCTGTGAACATACTGGGTATTGTACCTTTACCATGAGAAATTATAGACACTAAAATTGAACACATACATAGTTTGCATATTATACAAATCAAGAGTCTACTGCACATTTACAAAATTAATAAGCAGCTAGATCTGTTAATTGCAAAGTGACATCTTTGCAAAGCTATCTGAACCAAAATTTGTGTTAAGTATGTAACAAACTAACAATGATCCTTATGCTAATCTGGTGCTCTAATTTAGGGGAATACAGTAAAAAGTCTACCGGAGCTTTTTCCCCCTAAATTCTACACTAATTGAAATCATTCACTCCCCCAGATTACAGCAGTCAGCTCAGATCCATAAATCCTTCTCTGTTGCCTCAACTGATATCTATGCTGATAGTAGCCAAACCAAGCTTTACGGATGAGACGGCCCACGGAACCAATAGTAAATATGAACGTCATGAATCTTGTTGTTTGGGTTGTTACACTGGATTTTATATCTTAAAACAAGCTTAATACTAGCATATCATATTTTTTAATTACATATATGTTTATATTGGATTGTTAAGTGTCAAATAATGTTGACATTTTATCATTTTGTAGTGCTTTTTGTCATATACAGTCATTTTAAATGCTTCTGGGAGACTTAGCAAAAGTTTTAAAACCACTTGTGAGTGGTCTTTGGTACCCATTAATATTTTTTCTGCATTTTCTGCATTTTGAAGTTACAGCAGTGCCCTGATTTGCCAATGATCTGTAAAATCTTATTAGCATAGGGTTTGGGTGTCAGTGTCAGGGAGTAACTCGTAATTTATTGTCAGTGAAAAACTCAGTGGAGATTTATTCCTTACTTTTCATTTGTGTGGTGAAGTTCACTCGGAGCAGTGACCCATAGCAGTTTGCTCGCAATGTTTTAGGGATGAGTGATTAGCATAACTATGTAGGGTTTACTGTTCAGTTAGGGCACTCGCAACTGCTTTTTCAGGGATTAGCATAGGCTGTGGAAGCCATGGACATAAACATTTTTAGGGAAAATAAGAATTTTTATAGACTCTGTTTATAATACATTACTACTTTCTCCTAACAGGCCCAGAAGCAAATATCTTGCATTCAGAAATGAAAATTTGCCTGCAAACCCACAAGCTTCACCCCCCATGTATCATGAATGCCTTCACAGTCAAGCAGAGGCATTAAAATGTTTTTTTGTTTTTTTAATCAAAAACTACCTTTATGGATTTATCCCCTACTTAGATTTTTAAAAACATTGAGTCTACTTCAAAATTATTTTTACATTGTACTGTGGACCTTAAAACAGACTCAAAACTTAAAACATGTTCTATAATGCATTTAAAACATTACAGAATATGTTTTTACAAGATAAACTGCTTCTGGAGCAATTCAGGAGCACACTATGAATTTTTTATTTTTTACTGTAAAGTTCACCCAGATGTCTAGCGACTTTAACCACACAGTTCTATGTCAAGCCTTTTACAGTAACACACCTTAATTAGAGCCATTCAGAAAGAATTCCTGAATTTTACAAAACCGGTTAGTACAGTGATTCAGAAACTTGTTTAAACTGCAGTATTTGTTTTCTATACAAAAAAAAAATAAGTCATGTTTAAAACCTGTTCTTTTAAATATATGTGTGACTCAAGGATCCATTTTTATGTTTACATCCATCACTTTTTCATACAAAAAGCTAATTATTTTCTTCAAATACATGTAAATCTGTACGTTACATATCCCTTTAAGGACAACACCCAACAACATAGAACAATGGCTCCCATTTTTTTCTAACCAAGGGCCACTTAAAAATTGCTGATAACCACATGGAAATGTCTTGTAGATATACACAAATAAATAATAACATGTAACATGTAAATACTTTTATTTGTTATGGATGTTTGTTAATATTTGCTAATTATATATCCAATTTATTGTAACAGCAGTAGATTCCTATTTTATTTTAGAGATGCACACAGACAACTGGTGGGAACCTATGCTCTAGGACACCAGAACAAATAAACAGAAGTTGCTTTACGTATCTAAATTTTATGAGCCATAATCCAGTCTGTCCACTTGCAATTTAAAATGTTTTTTTCTTAAGTTGACAAAGCAATGTATAGTAAATAAAGGGATTTAATTGGATGACGTATTTATAAAATATACATGGGAGAAGTCTTGCAGTGCATTGAGCAGGCTATGTTGTTTTAAAAGAATACCAAGAATACTAAAACCATAATGAATCAGGTAAAAAGTTATACAACTATTTTTTTATAAAGTGATGAAACAAACACAACATGGATTCCTGATCTCATAAACAGAGTCTTCAAAAATACATATTTTCCGAGAAATATAAAAAAAAATGTTTTATTACACAGCTGCTAATATTGTTAGATTAGTATATACTTAACAAACAAGTGTTTTTTTTTTCTTGAACTGCAGTGGTCCTGTCATTTTTACCAATGCTTTTAAACTCCCATGTCAAGATATACTAAAGGAGGCTGCAGAATGCTTTCCATCTTGTCCTCATCCACACCAGAATTTCTCTAGTATTGGGGTACAATTAACACTGGATAATCTTTTTTGCGTACTTAATGTTTTAAATACATTCATCTGTTTTTTCTCTTACCAAATAAAAGTATATAACATCATCATGCTGCATTAGTGTCACAGACATGGCATAGAAACCTATCCAGTGGATCACATAGACTTGGATCTCAAGGATTTTGGAACTGTTTATATCATTAACTAAAAGTAGTCTGCTTTATAGTTCAGCCTATATATGAACTTCTTAATGGCCAAATTAAATTAGTTACTTGTCAGTAAATTTGTCAGACAATTAATAAAGCAAAACATTTGAAGAGAATCCAGTCTTTGCCCATGTAAGCGGAAGTTTAATATTTATGGTTATGATTAAGTTGTGAATAGGAAAAGAACATTTTGAACCTTACCGCCTGTTTCAATATTTCAAAATTCTGAACTTTGTCATCCTATAACATAATTGACCTTTGTTCTTTTCTAAGCTACCAGGAAAACAGAAGTAGAAAAATCATTAGAAAGAATGAGCACCGTCATTAATTAGAAGATATCTTTGTGATAAACAGATAGTGTAATCGCTTCTTACCTTGGAGTGATGGTTGAGGTTGGCCATATCCATGTGGGGCATGAGTCGTGGGAGCTTGGTAATCAGAATAGTCTGATGGGGGATATCCTTGAGCGCCAGGAGGTTGATAACCTTGGTTAGGATGACCGGCACCTGAATTCCATGAAGCAGGGTAACATGGTTCAACATTTAAAGTTACATGTGAAAATATAAAGCCCAGATCAGGCCTCTAAACACTAGCTAGCGTTGATATAAGTCTTGAAATTAAAAGTCTTGAACTTGTGTGTGTGTGTGTTAAGGCAGTGCTGGAAAATAATAGTGGCTACAATAAAATATTGACACTTTGGGCCCAATTTGGACATTTCCACTTAGGGGTGTACTCACTTTTGTTGCCAACAGTTTAGACAATAATGGCTGTGTGTTGAGTTATTTTGAGGGGACAGCAAATGTACACTGTTATACAGGCCATACACTTGCTACTTTACATTGTAGCAGAGTGTCATTTCTTCAGTGTTGTCACATGTTAAGATATAATTACTGTATATACCACAAAATACTGGGAAACTTAGTGACTTGAGTATAAGCCGAGGGTAGGAAATGTGCTGCCCCCTGTGTCCCTCTTAGGCCCTCTGTGTCCCCCTCTTGAGTGCCCTCTGTGCCCCTTTCTTGTGTCCCCTCTCTCGCTCCCCTGTGTCCTCCCCCCTCTCCCTCCCCTATGTCTCCTCCTCTCCTCTCCCTCCCCTGTGTCTCTTCCCACTCTTCCTTCCCTGTGTCTCTCCCTTCCTTGTATCTCTTTCCCCCTCTCCCTTGTATCTCTTTCCCTTCTCCTCCCTTATCACCCTCCTCATCCCCCCTCCTCATCCTCCCTCCTCATCCTCTCTCCTCAACTCCCCTCCTCATCCTCTCTCCTCAACCCCCTCCTCATCCTCCCTCCTCATCCTCTCTCCTCAACCCCCCTCCTCATCCTCTCTCCTCAACCCCCCTCCCCAACCCCCCTCCTCAACCCCCCTCCTCATCCTCCCTCCTCATCCCCCCTCCTCAACCCCACCTCCTCATCCTCCCTCCTCAGCTCCCTAACTCAACCTCTCTCCACAACCCCCCTTCTCATCCTCAACCTCCCTCCTCAACTCCCCTCCTCCTTCTCATCCCCCCTCCTCATCCTCTTTCCTCAACCCCCCTCCTCATCCTCAACCCCCTCCTCAACCTCTCTTCTCATCCTCAAACCCCCTCCCCAACCTCTCTCCTCATCCTTAACCCCCCTCCTCAACCTCTCTCCTCATCCTCAACCCCCCTCCTCATCCTCTCTCCTCAACTCCCCTCCTCAACCCCCCTCCTCATCCTAAACCCCACTCCTCATCCTTAACCCCCCTCCTTATCCAAAACCCCCTAATCATCCTCAACCCTCCTCCTCAGACTCAACCCCCTCCTAATCCTAAACCCCCCATGGGGGGAAAGAGAGACATGGGGCGCAGTGACACAGGGGTGGAGAGACACGGGTGCCTCGAGTATAAGCCGAGGGGGCCCTTTTCAGCCTTAAAAAAAGGGCTGAAAAACTCAGCTTATACTCGAGTATATACAGAAAATATTTACAAAAATGTGAGGGGTGTACTCACTGTTGTGAGATACTGTGTATATAGTATGTCAGAAAGTTGCAAGTACACTTACAGATAGAGATATCATTGCGTGTGGACATTTCTGTGTGTATACAAACAAATTGTGATATACTGCACCCGATCTTCAAATACAATTTGTTTGTATACACACAGAAATGTCCACACGCAATTATATCTCTATCTGTAAGTGTACTTGCAACTTTCTGACATACTATATACACAGGCTATTTAGTTGTATTGGTGTATTGGTGTATGTGCATTACACAATTATAGACTAGATTGTAAGGTAAACAATTCCACACCGAGTTGCTTTAGACAGTAAGTAACCCTTTAGTTCTGTTGGATTGTCTACCAGTCATTCTATGTCAAACTTCAGAGCAAGTGATCAAGAAAAGCCATTATATAAGAATAATCACAACATAAAATATATGATGCAATATTAATACTAATTGACAGGTTATTTAATTATATCATAACACACTTAATTCTCTCAGGCCTTATAAAAGGAGGCTTACATTATTTTAATATAAAATAAATATGTGTATTTTGCCTTTTATTGCTGTTAAAAATTAATGTTTTAGAAGAAGTAGCCTAAGTTGCAGGGACACAGAAGAAATGAAGAAAACTGTCAATGATTTGAACTAAAAACTGTAATCTATCTCATAAGGTAAATAGGCCAATATCCAAGGATGTGTTTCTGTCTAGGCCTAGGGCAGTACATTTTGAAGGGGCAGCAGACTTCCAGAATATTCGCTGCAGTACATTGAAATATGCATCTATATGTACAGTAATGTCTGTATGCTTTGATATTTCTGATTCTAAGTGTACTATTTGAGATATAGAAATGGGAAAGTAGGAGCTGCAAGTGGGGTGTGAGGGGATAACAAATCTGAATGGCCTAGGACAGATTAAAACCTAAATATGGCCATGCAAATAGGTGAACTTGATGCTGGTTGTTGTCCTACTGACTCCCAACCTCCAAAGTACTGTTCTATCTCTAGCCACACCCTGCCACTTAAAGAGTCACTTATTGATCTGTTCTGACTTGGCTCTTGCATCATAGGCTGCAGACACATATTTATAAAATCCATCAAAATAGTTAATGTATAAGCAAAATAATCATTTTTAATTGGCCATAATAAAATTGATGACTCTGTCAATATACATTTATATTCTAAAGTTGTAACTGACACTAAAGTTGCATCATCACATCAATGTTTGCATCAATCATTAATCAAATCATTAATATATTATTGCACTTAAGTATTGATACCAACGTATTGCCTTGACAGTTTAAAGGAATCTTTATAGTTGTGAAGAGTTTACTTCCGTCAATCATGGCAAGACTAAGCAAAGATTTCTGAGAAAATGTGCATTACTGATTAGACAATATTCTTGTGTATGTACAGAACCCAATTATACATGTATGTGCACATGTTATAGATAGATATTACCTTTCATCTCCATGTCTCTGCTGTTATTTGATTCTGAAAAGATAATAAAAAATGTGATGTGACAAGTTTTAAAACAAGCTAGGTGACTTTACAGCATTGTTTTATTTTTATTTAAAGCAAACACTGGACTAGATTTACTAAGGTTCACATCTTAGAAATGTCACTGTTGTTACAATTACATTGATTTAATGCAACGAGAGCAACACCCCTTTCTGTGAGTCTCCACTCTCTCTTTCAGTTCTTTTTCAGTATGGTGAATGCTGCGCAGAAATAAATTAAAGCTCATCTCTAGGGTTTCTATTTTGTGATCAGTATCCCTGTGTTCCCCCTCCCCCTGTGTCACACAGGGAGTCTGGTATGTAAGTTAGGTGGGTTATGCTTTATAAACGTGGTACACAAAGCAATGATAAGAAAACCTACTACTTATAAAGGTGATAGAACAATAAAGCTTTATTCAACCCGGGCTTATCCTTTATTTCATAAACCAAAACAAACAGCCAAGACACAGTATAGCAGGCACATACTTAACCAAGACTCAGGACTACAGGATTGCTGTTGTGCCATGTTCTTTCCATTTGGTTATAATAGATTTGATGGTGCTCATGGGGACCATCAAAGATTTGGATATTTTTTTTATAACCTAACCCTGACTTGTACTTCTCAACAACATTGTCCCTTACTTATTTGAAGAGTTCCTTGGTCTTTATGGCAGTGTTTGGTTAGTGGTGCCTCTTGTTTAAGTGTTGCAGCCTCTGGGGCCTTTCAAAAAAGGTGTGTATATGTAATGACAGATCATGTGACAATTCATCTGACACATTTTTGTTAATCTGACAAATTCAGATTAACAAAACATTGAACTTAATACTCTAATGTAACAAAATAGGTAAAAAGTCAAGGGGGCTGAATACTTTTGCAAGGCACTGTATATAAATATATATATCACATACAATAGTTGTCAAACTGCAAGACGTCGGCACGCTTTGCGAGGTGCGTATGACTAAGCGAGGCATGCCGTTAACACGTAGGACTTAGCCGCGCTCATCGCTGCGAGCCTCGCTGAACGAGGCGAGACGTTAAACCGTAGCACTTAGCAGCTGCGAGCCTCGCAAAGCGAGCCATTAAAATACGAGACACGGGACTTAGAAAAAAAAAATTACGAGCCACAGGACTTCTGTGATTGAGGTGGAACGCGAATTTAACTCGATTTAGACGATTTTCGGCACACGAAAAATGCCTAAGCAAGGAAAAAATGGCAGCCGAAAAAAATGAAAACAAGGCTGCACGACCCCGGGCCGCACAAACACTGGAAACTGCGTAGCACTTTACACATCACACTATGACCTACAAGATACACTATTACAAAAGCCGGAAAATGCTCACGAGACGCGTACCACATTAATTAACATTACGACTATACAATCCTGCTTTACATTCATTTTTTTTGCATTTTTGACGGGCAAGTCGCTAGTATATATATATATATATATATATATATATATAATAGCCGAATAGTCATAGAATGGTAGTAAAAATAATATAATAATATTTTTAATTGTAACAATAAAATGTATAATATTATAATTAAATAATCATATAATACAAAATCATTAATAATCCAAAAAATAGTAATAACATAATGTAAAGATAATACTATGCCATCTCACTCATACCACCTTCTCTCCTACCCTGATGCCTCTCGCAAAAGATCCCAATGCAAAGCAGCACCATTCCCCTCCAGACCCCGCCACAGCCAATAGCCACTCTTAATACCCCTCAAGACCCCTTTCCAATGCAGCTCCCTTTCTCTCAAGATCCCCTCCCCAAGCCACTGGTCCTTCTTAAAAAACATCCAGAACCCTTCACCAAGCAACTGCCCCCTTTATTTTACTTACTGTTTATGCCTCGATGACCTGCACCCCCACGACCTGCACTGCCATACAACCCCTCCGCAACCTGTGACTTCCCCCATGGCCCACAAAATGCAACCCCCTTTGCCCCGCCCCCCAAAAAAGCTGGATAGTGCAGCCCCCTAGATCAGGCCCCTGCATATTGTGTTGCCAACATAAGAGGTAGTGACTTTATGAAAGTATTAATATCAAGCCAAAAAGGACATTTAAATAGAAAAAAGAGCAGTTATAGAAACACTACAAACAGCATTATTTGCATTGCAGTAGAATAAAAAATTAACTATTTTAATCATTTAGCTACTAAAAACAACTATTATTCGTATCAACTTATCCATAACATAAGGCTGGAGAGCGGGTGTTAAAGCACAATCCATAACATTTAAATAACATATTTCCTTTTTAGGTCTGGTCTGAATATTCTCCATGTTTCCTCTGTCTTCGAAGCAGCTCTAGCTATAAAAAATCAGTGCTGCCCTCAGATGTTCCTCACAAGTGTCTGAGCATGTCCTTTGACCTCAGAGTTTCACAGTTTATTCTGGCAGTTGTATTTTTGCATGTAGGTTATACCTTTATCTCAATTCAGAAAATGAACTACCAGAATTTAACATAGAAAAAGTTCTATTTATTGAATAAAAAAAATAAAAAATAAGCAATTGCATTTGGTTGCAACTAAAGATTCTTAGAGGAAGTGCCTTAAAATTAATATACACATATGTGTGTTAGTACAAATGCTCGGTTAATGGCATATTGTAAACTAATCTGGCATCGGTTTACGTAACTATATATCTGATTCAATAAGGATATCTCAGGTATTTTTTTCAAAAGAATATATTATCTGAAAACTCTTATCAAGGTAAACACACTATACAATTGTGGTTGAAAAATAGGCCTATCTAACAAAGCAAACATTTATGAGCCAATCCTTAGCTTTGTTGCTTTAAACTGGCCATAAATGTTCTTGTATTTCCTGGTAATCTGGAGATTTTACTGTATCATTTGCAAAATAAGCATGGTTAAACCCCCAATACGTTTATTTTTTACAGGTGCAGCAGACTCAATAGTTTATGTATCTGAGAACCGTGATATCTTGATCAATCAGGGGGAATTCAATCATCACATGAACCGTCAAGTATAACTGATTGACTCTGCATAAATATGTCTATAAAAATATATATACACACGTTAATAAATATTAGAATAGAAAAAGTGTATATATAAACTTCAACTGAGAAGGGCAACAAAATAATAAGGGGAGTGGAGGTGCTAAGCTAAGAAGAAAGACTAACCTAATTAAACTGATTTTCTCTTAAAAAAGGTGTCTAAATAGGGATATGATTACCTTATATAAATACATCCAGGGCCAGTATAAAGACTTGTCAAGGGAGCTTTTTGTGCCAAGAGGTTTTAAATTGGCAAGAGGACAGAGGTTAGAGGTAAAAAGATTGCACCTTAAAGAAAAATAAGGTTTCTTCACAATAAGGGTGATTAATCTGTGGAATTCTCTACCAGAGGAGGTGGTGACAGCGGATTTAATAAATATATTGGATATATTTTTTAATAAAAGTGGCGTATAGAAGGCATATTATTCAAGGGAGGAATCCGTTTGCCAGTATCTGGGGTCAGGAAGGAATTTAATTCCCCCCTCCTTTTTAAACAATTGGCAATGTTTCAATGTTTTTTTTCCTGGTTGCCTTCCTCTGGATCAATTAACAATCATTCCGCATATTACAAAGGTCAGAGGCGATCTAAAAAGGAGATCAACATTTTTTTTTAAACCTCAATTACTATGTAACTATGTAACTGCTGTACATTTATCCTAAGCAATGTAATATGTCCCTTTCTTTATTCTATATGAAGACCATCTGTTACCAGAAACATAAACCTCATACGTGATAATAAATCTGACTCATTGCTGCAAAAGTTTACTGCTGGCAAAAAGTAAATTAAAATAATATGGCCTGTACCTTAGCTAACATTACATTGTCAGACCTGTACAAAGCTAAAGGCCTGCAGTGTATATCCTCAATAGTTAGAGAGAATAGCTGGGCTGGTTTTCAACCTAATGACACTCCAAGCAAGCAAGATGAAGAAGTTCAGAAATGTATTACAGCAAGACAAATAGAACAACATTCTTTCTAATGGCAGCTTTCTGTACCCAGGAATTGGACAGTAATTGGCAAACTGAATAAGTGCCATGACTTTTAAATAGTCATTGAGTGCCCCTCTCTTGCCTCTGTGATATATATTGATATATAGTGATATTTGTTGTACTTGTATGGACCATAAATCTTATGAGTCAATCAGATCAAACATTTCAGAAATGTAATTGTTAGCAACACAAATATACCAACATTTTTTTCTAATGGGACCATACTAAATAAGTGACATGACTTTAAAATACATAGTTAATGTTCATATAGGTGGGACTCGCCTTTTTTGAGAATTCTTTTTTAATATCTTGAGTTATTTATCAATTATCAAACATAAAAGGTATAATTTTATATTTTATGAGTTCAGTAAAATTGTTTTATTCTGTTATACATCAGTTTTCACTGCTCAAATTAAGTTCAAATGTGCCAAATAAAATGTTTTTTGTTTTTGTTTTTAAGAATACAAAGTACATAAGAAAATGAGGGCTAAATGGTGGTAGGGGTCGATTAATTTGCAGTATATAAATAGAGTTGGTAGTTGATAGACGATTACTAGGAGCATCACAAGGTTTTTAGGACAGTCCCTTGACTAAGACTTCTCTCCCTCGGAAAAAAAAAATCAGAAATGTTCTTTATTGACTGGATAGGAAAGAACACATTTTCCAAAAATGTCTGTCATTCATTTAAAGCGACATTATAGTAGTTAAACAAGTCTTGGCCCTATAACAGAATAAGCCAGCACCACAAAGTCCATATTACTATTTTTTACGTTTATTTTGCTCACCTCTAGTGGGCTGCTATTTTGTGCACACATACAGCCTTATTAAATAGTGATTTTTACCAATTGAATAGGGCTCTATATAAGCACAAAGCATACATACATACATAGAGACCTATTCAATTGGCCAAATCCCAATTTAGGCTACATAGTCCCATTGAGCTGACTCCTTCCCTCTAACCTCACACAGTGACAGACTGATTGACGGGGAGAGGAAAGTCAATCCTCTACAGGTCAACAAAGAGAAATTAGTAACAAATCATATATAATTGTGCTGGTAACATTTTCATTATGCTGGATGTGACTTATACTTTGAAACTTGTTAGACCAATTCAGTTTCCCATTCAATTATCATGAATTGATTATTAGAAAAGGTTTTATGTTTTGCATGACCTACAATCTCTCAATATAGCTCATTAAAACCTTATTTGTATCTAAGACTCCCCCATGTTCCCATATTTCACTTTCCTGTTTTGTACCTTGACAACTTCCCTGTCAGATAGATTGTAGTACAATACATCTTCATTATCTCATCAACAAGAGTCAATATATACGCATCCTTCAACAAAAGAGGTTAGTCTATCCCTATACATTATCAAAATCCTATATACGGTAACTGTATATTGTTCCAATACATTCCAATAATTTAAACAAGCATGCTAAATATATTTTTCATGAAAAAATACACTTCTATAATATTTAAAGCATGTTCATATCTAGGGCCTCATTCAATTAACGGACGTAAAATGGCCGCAATCCTGCGATTCCTTGCAGCCATCTTATGGCCCTGTTTAGCGCTAGTGCTACCCTGCTATTCAAATGGACGGCGTCTCAAGGATATCCCCCTTACGGCCGGCTGCAAATCATGCAGTCGGCCGCAAGCTTTTCCCGCGCGCCGGTAAATCGTGTTCTAAGGCCGCAAAGTCGGAAAACTGTAAATGAAAATATAAATTCCATATAGCACTGTAAAGCTCTGTAAATGCTAGGCATCATAATGGGGGACATGAGGATTAATAGCAACACCCTCTTAAGCTTGCACATCGCCCAAATCCAATATTTCATTTCCGGTTTATTTTCCGTACCAAGTCCCGCGGGCTCGTCCTTGTTAAAACCTGTATGGGTTCGGAGGTTGAAGGCCGCAAACTCAAAGCATTGTAGAAACCAATATATATTCAATCCAGCACTGCAAAGCACTGTAAATGCTGGGGAACACAATGGGGGGCATGAAGATTAATAGCAAAACATTCTCAAGCTTGCACATCGCCAAATAGTAGGGGGATGTTGAGCTATTAATTCTAAGACCAAACATCACTTTTAATAAAAGTACAGGATGGCTTTTCTATTTGCTTAATTAGTGCTACGATTTGTAAGTAAGGGCTTTACGACCCGTGGGTCTATTTTACACATTTACGGACTTACGGAGGCTAATCCCGCAGCCTTTGCTGGTCTGATGTGCTCCAAGCCCGTGGGACTCTGGACACGGAAATTGAACATGAATTACAATTAAAATGATTTTCAGATTTGAGTGTAGAGGAATGTTGTGCTATGAACTCTAACACCTACAATCACTTTCATGTCTCATCAAAGTACAGGATGGCATTTTTATGTGCTTAATTAGTGCTCCGATTTGTAAGTAAGAGCCTTGCAGGACCTTTTTGGTGTAAGTAAGCTGCGGTTTGGTTTTAGCTAATTACGGCCTTGACAAAAGTGTTTGTGTAGCATTTAAATAGCGACCTTGGCTTTCTTGCGGCCGAAACTCTTGCGGGCGCGTATGATCAAAGGCTTTCCCTGCAGATCGGGCGGCCGCAAGGGATAAAGGGATAACAGGGCGCTGGCCGACAAGCCTGCTGGAGCCCTCGGCCGCAAGGGAATAGAATATGCTATTGAATGAGGCCCCTAGTCTGTTACATACATGCGGCCTCATTCAATTGTGATTCGGCCAATTGAATAGGGCTCTAAATAAGCACACAGCATATTTTTTTTAAAGACGTTTTTAGTTAGTGAAGACCTTGCTTTTGGATAGATGTTTACTAACTAAAAACGTCTTTAAAAAAAATATGTTATGTGCTTATTTAGAGCCCTATTCAATTGGCCAAATTGCAATTGAATGAGGGCCATGCAGTCCCCTCCCACATTCCTATACCCCTCCCACATTCCTGTCACAGTCTATGTTCTCTTAAGGTGGATTACCACCATATATATCAACAAAGTTAAAGAAGCAGAAAGAGTGTTATACAGACGAGGTTGGAGATCAGAATGGGAGACCTGGGGGGGGGGGGGCATGGTATCTAATTTTCCCAATGTACTCCCTAAGCCCCTAACCCCCTACACCCCTTGCCGGCCCTAACCCTAACCACCTACAGCAGTTAGCGGGCCTAACCCTAAACCAAACCCCTTAACCCCTGCTGGCCCTAACCTTAATCATAACCCCATACATCCTTGCCGGCCCTAACCCCCTACACCACTTCCCGGCCCTAAACCTAACCCCCTACACCCCTTGGCAGCCCTAATCTCCTAACCCTCTCAGCCTAACTCTAACCCCCTAAAACGAAGTCCCTCAGCCCCTAACCCCCTACACCCCTTCCCGACCGTAACCCTGTAAACCTAACCTGAAACCCCTAACCACTTACCGGCCACAAGGAGACCGCTTCATAACAAATGCACGTGCACGTGCAGTAGAATAAAACAGGAAAGCACCAATAATGTACAAACTCCTGTATATATCTCTGCAAATAGCATGAGTGTGAAAATAAAAAGTGCAATATATATACATTGTGATTTCTATATCACTATCATTGGTTAGCAATGCTAATCAACTAATGATACCGCGCCAGGCACATCTGCCCCCAATGAGAATGTTTGACCCCAAATACATTGTATATCTATTATTTAAGTGGAGTGTCCCCTTATACAGTGTGTATCTCCCCCACACCCCATGTCAGCATATTCCTCCTTATATTGATGCTGGGACCCCCTAATAGTGTGAACCTCTTATTTCTGTGAACAGACTTGATATCATGTACCCCTCTTATATTAGTGCAGGCATCCCCAAATAGTGTGAACCCCTTTATATCTGTGAAGAGACCTAATAGCATGTACCCCTCTTATATTAGTGCAGGGACCCCATAACAGTGTGACAATAATAGTCTGCTTCTATATCATTGTTGAAAAGGTAACTGCAGTAATCCACCTTAAGTGCACACAGATTTGAGATTTTGAGGAGTGGGAGGGCTCTACAGCACTTTAACATCGGGACTCCCAATGCGCTTGTGAAACAGACTAGGTCCACATGTTCTTTTAAATGCATTATATAGAAAATGTGCATTTTATCTTGCTTTAATTTAGCCCTGTGATTATTCCAGGCTTGCTTAAATTCCCTATCTATGTGGGTTATATCCCCTCTCTTCCTTCTCTCTTCTCCCTCTTCACACCTCTCTCCTACTATATTCCTCTCTATTATCCAGCTTCATCTCCACTCACATTAACCCTTAACTTCTCCCTCTCATTTCTCCCACTATCTTCCCCTCTGTCCCCTTCACCTTTCTTGCTTTTCCCTTCCACCCCTCCCCCTCTGTCTCCCTCCCTACATTCCCTCTTCCCCATTCTATAACCACTCTCTCCCCTCAACGTTCCCCTACTCCTCTCTATTCCACATACCCCCTCATCTTCCCACTCTCTCCAAGCTCATACCCCTCTCCCGGTTTACCTGAACTCTCCCAACTCATATCCTATTTCCCTCATCAAATCCCCCACCCAGTCATCACCCCTCCTATTAAATCCACAAATTCTCTACCTTTTTCATCAGGAAATCTTATATCAGTGTTGCCCCAGACTTGAGAAGGAGAGGAAGCTCTCGAAAGCTAGTCTTATATTTATGAATTTGTTTGTCCAATAAAAAAGGTATCAATATATACTGCAATACTATATATATATATATATATATATATATATATATATATATACATATATATACATATATATATATATATATATATATATATATATATATATATATATAAATATCTGTCTATCTATATATCTATTCTATCTTTTCTTCTTTGGATCCTTACAGCGAGGCATGTTACCAATAATACAAATGCAGAAACACACCTGCTCCATCCAGGGAGTGATTCATGTGAAGTGCAGCAAGGATTCACATTTTCAAATATGCTGCTTTCTTTGCTATAACTATAAATAATAATTTATAATATAATTTAATATAATAAAGGAAGGCTTTCTGAAATTACCTGGGAGAAGTTACCTAATGCTGCATTATATGAACACACAGACAAATATTGTACTTACTTCCTGCTGCCAAGTGTAGTTCTGTGTGGTAAATATTCTCTCAGAAATGATGTATTACTTTTTAAAACAACTAGAGAAATGGGAGGTGTCAGTGAAGAAGGCGTCAGTTGTTGAGGACGGAATTGATAAGAGATGGGACATTGACCTGTAGATTGTGTAGGGATGGACACGTAATATTGAGATAGAGGTGTGGCAGGTGTCAGACAGGTTGTGAGTGTGGGCAGATATGAAGAAAATAGAAACTAATACACAAAATGACAGAAAAGTTAAACCAGTATTTCTGAGCTTATACATAGGTAGAGGGTATACAGAGGCTCGCAGCTGAAAAGGATGGAGGAGTTTGGGCCTTTTATTTGTTCCTATGGTGATTGGATAGTTGTGGAAAAGATCATTGTGCTAATTACATTAACATGGGTACTTCCCAAAGATCAATAATAGCCACATTACAGTATGTTTCCATGCGTACTATATGCAGTTAATCAGTAATAGTGATATATGATGTTATATTTCATTGTTGATAAAAATAGAACTACTAGAAATGCTGGCACTATAAACAAATAGAAATAATGAACTTTGTGCTGAGTGTTAGATGTGTGGAGTTTGTTTTATTTCACTAAATATCATTTATAATGTACCTCTAGCCTCTGTTACTTCCATCCACCTGGCATGAAAACATCACTGTTACTCCTTTAAATCTGATCGTGTCCCTTTTACATGTATCTCTTCCATATATATATATATATATATATATATATATATATATATATATATATATACACACATATATATATATATATATATGTGTATATATATTGCACTTGAAATGTTAGATAGATAGATAGATAGGGCAAGAGTAGGAATTTCCTGAGAGTCCAGGTTCCTAAAAGTTGTGCTTCTGACAATGAATCTCAATCTCTTTGTAGGTCTTTCTTCCAGGCACCTAGAATCAGTCTCCCTGGCTCCTATAAAATCTTCCTGGCTCCTAAGTGTGATATTTTTGTCTACCCTTTGATACAGATATGAGAAATAAAAAAAAAGGAAAAGCGAGGATAGCAGAATAGTATAGTAATGGGGATATCGTTTTATTAAACACATAAAACCAAATATTTAAAAAAGCAATAAAAGATTAGTAAAACTGTAAAAAAAACAAAAAAAGCTTTGACATACCTTCTGTAAAAAGACTTCCCCAGGGACATGGCAAATATGGCTTATATAGCCTAAAAAGGCGGAGGATCAATAGCTATTAAAGGGATATTTAAGTTTGCTGGATTATGAATGCATCTGATAGATGTGAATTAGTAGTGGATGCAAAACTATTTCCATGAAAAAATCCCAAGATAAAAATGTAAACACTTACATTGAACTCAGCAAAATCCCCTGTAATTCCTGACAGTTAAAAATCAGGGTTAACACCCTCAAAACCAAGGCTAAATTAGCATCACATTTAAAATGATTTGTTTTGGCCAATCAGGTTAGCTGAAAGTTTTGAATTAACTCTGGGGTTCATATTTAGTATATCACTGATATGTACTATGAATTCCTGCTGACATACAGACAGGATACTGCAAAGAGATTGGCTGAGCAAGCAATAGCTGGTAAAGGTTGGTTAATATTGCTCCTCTGATGCTCCATACTGATTGGAGGGATCATATGCCTGTGTAGACACCCCCTGAAGGTGTCAACATAATAATTAGAGGGATTTTTAGGTATTAATAAAAATAACATGTTTTATGAGAGGTGATGCATACATATTGGCTGTTTTTTGCCTAAGGAATGCAGAAATGTATTAATCCATGAAACTTTCATATCCCTTTAATGAGGGCATTTAATTCAGAAAAGTTATCAACAATATCAATACAAAAGAACAACCCATGAAAAACCATGGCTTTCACCCTAAAAAAAGTCACGATGAACCCTATGCCAAGCAAAACACCTATGCATTTCCACCCAAACCCTGCTCCATATTTGCTCCTACCACCCTCTCAAACTTCCTGACTTCCCTAGATGCAGCAGCAGGAGGAGGATTGATCAGGAGGAGTGATCATCAATCACTGCAACCACTACACATAGCCAAACAAGTTCATTTTCACCCCTACATCATTTGTCAATGCCCTGATCTCAAGAGCTCGAAAAACAACATCTCCCATGGACTCAATTCCTGTATCCATTCAAACCATTCAAGAGCATCATTCAATTCCAAGCCCGCAGGTTGTGGGGTGTAGGCAGTAAGTCTGCGGGCCTGCAGCGTCCGCAACTTATGCTGCTATTCGATTGGCTGAGCCCGCAAGTTAGGGGCTGGTAGCACACATTGTACACCATGCTATCGAACACAGCAATTGCGGGCTTGAACATGATCAATCAAGCAAGGCCGTAACTCCTGATTCGAAACAGCCAATGGAAACAATGGTTGGATTTCAAAGTCCTACGGGCTTAAATCACAGGTTATGATGGGACGCACATTCCAAATATAATGCAGTATTGATAAATCCGTAAATATGATATTCTATTACATGCAAGTTCCGTAATATATGTTTATTATTACATTAACACATTGATTGCCGTGATTAATATATCACGGAAATTGAGTATATATTGGTGCCGGTTTGCGAGCTTGAGAATGTTGTGCTATAAATTCTAAGACCTGACATTACTTTCCCTTTTAATAAAAGTACAGTACAGGGAGCCCCCAAGAAGCCACACACCCACCTACCTACCCACCTACCCCATCCAGACCCTCCCAAGCAGGCCTGTGAACCACCCCAATCAGGCCCGCAAGGACGGGGAACCACCCCAAGCACCCACCCACCTAACTATCTTCCCAGGCCCGATGCCTGGGGTCCGCTCCGTGCAGGCCCTAAGCGCTTGGGAACTACACTGATGAGGACTGCGGGGATGGGGAACCACGGGGCCTTGGGCACCCCCAAGCAGCCACCCACCCACCCCAAGTAGGCCCGAGGAGCCTGGAGACCGTCCCAAGTAGGCCTGCAAGGCCTGGGAAGCACCCCAATCAGGCATGTGGGGATGGGGAACCAACCCAAGCACCAACCACCTACAACCTACCCAACTACCTACCTAGGCCCTCGAGGCTTGCCGACTGTTCCATGCAGGCCCCCAGGGCCTGGGAACTACTCCAATCAGGCATGTGGGGATCATTTTTCCAAGTGACAGGCAATGTATCTTTAACATTGCAATTAAAAAAAGGGATACATTGCCTGACACAACAGCAAACAACCAATAGGACAAAATAACAGATAAAGTCAATGTGCATAAATATTCACCCCCCTAATGCCAATACTTTGTGGAGCCACCTTTTGCGGCAATCACAGCTCCAAGTCGCTTTGGATAAGTCTCTATAAACTTGCCACAGCTTATCACTGGGATTTTTGCCCATTCCTCCTTGCAAAACTGCTCCAGCTCCTTTAATTTGGATGGTTTGTTCTTGTGAACAGCAATCTTTAAGTCTGACCACAGATTTTCTATTGGATTAAGGTCTGGGCTTTGACTAGGCCATTCCAACACATTTACATGTTTCCCCTTAAACCACACAAGTGTTTCTTTAGCAATGTGTTTGGGGTCATTGTCCTGCTCAAAGGTGAACCTCCGTCCTAGCCTCAAATCACGCACAGAGTGGTACAGGTTTTGCTCAAGAATATCCCTGTATTTAGCACCATCCATCTTTCCCTCAAATCAGACCAGTTTCCCAGTCCTGCTGAAAAACATCCCCACAGCATAATGCTGCCACCACCATGTTTCACTGTGGGCATGGTGTTCTTTGGTTGATGTGATGTGTTGGATTTGCGCCAGACATAGCATTTTCTTTGATAGCCGAATAGTTCAATTTTAGTCTAATCAGACCAGAGCACCTTCCTCCATACATTTTGGGAGTCTCCCAAATGCATTTTCGCAAACTCAAAACGTGCCATTTTGTTTTTTGCTGAAAGTAATGGCTTTCTTCTGGCCACTCTGCCATAAAGACCAACTCTTTGGAGCATATGGTTTATTGTCGTTCTATGTACAGATATTAAAGTCTCTGCTGTGGAACTTTGCAGCTCCTCCAGGGTTACCTTAGGTCTCTGTGCTGCCTCTCTGATTAATGCCCCCTTGCGCGTTCTGTGAGTTTTGGTGGGGGGTGCGTCTCTTGGCGGGTTTGCTGTTGTGCCATGTTCTTTACATTTGGTTATGATAGATTTGATGGTGCTCCTGGGGATCATCAAAGATTTGGATATTTTTTTATCACCTAACCCTGACTTGTACTTCTCAACAATATTGTCCCTTACTTGTTTGGAGAGTTCCTTGGTCTTAATGGCAGTGTTTGGTTAGTGGTGCCTCTTGGTTAGGTGTTGTAGCCTCTGGGGCCTTTCAAAAAATGTGTGTATATGTAAGGACAGATCATGTGACACTTAGATTGCACACAAGTGGACATTATTTCACTAATTATGTGACTTCTGAAGGTAATTGGTTGCACCAGAGCTTTTTATGGTCTTCATAACAAAGGGGGTGAATACATACGCACATGCCAGTTTTCTATTTCTAAAAAATTGTTTTATGTATATATATTTCTCATTTCACTTCACCAACTTAGACTATTGTGTTCTGATACATCACATACAATTTATATTAACACAACATTGAACTTAAGGCTGTAAAATAACAAAATAGGTAAAAAGTCAAGGGAGGTTACTATATATATATATATATATATATATATATATAAATATACTGTATATATATATATATATATATATATATATATATATATATATATATACTAGCAACTTGCCCGTCAAAAGATGACGTTCAATACAATTTGAAGCCATGGGAATGCTGTTTGAGACATAAATGAAACCGTTTTATACTGTGAGGACCTTCTGCGCTCATTGACAGGCTTGCGCTGAGCGCCTTTGGCTCTCATGTCGTGTACTTTTGGTCCTATGAGAGAGATATATATATTTCTATGTATATGTAGTTAAGTAATTAATTAATTACGTAATAATTAATTATTTCTGCAATAAATAAATATCCTTTAATTATTTATAATTGGTAAATGCAGCGAGCAATAGGCTGAAGAGTTAACAATCTGTTTGTATTTTGCGTCTGCATACAATATACATTGTGAGTGCTAGTGCCCTGCTTATAAAGTGTAATGAATGTTTGAACTGTGCATTCTCAATAGGCTGCGTGCACAAGGTAAAGCTGTTGGTTTATTGTGTAAAGCGGCATTGTATAGTCGTAATGTTATTAATGTGTTACGTGTCTCTTGAGCATTTTCCGGCTTTTGTAATTGCGTATTTTGTAGGTTGTAGTGTGATGTGTAAAGTGCTACGCTTTTTGCAGTGTTTTGCACGCTCCAGGGTCGTGTAGCCTCTATTTCATTTTTTTCGGTGGACATTTTTTTGCTCGCTTAGGCGATTTTCGTGTGGCGAAAATCGTGTAAATCAAGGTAAATTCGCGTTCCAGCTGTCTGTGATGTTTTTGTAATTTTTTTACGTGTAGTTAGTGTGTTTTTCTGGTTTTTGGTTCTGCCGCTAATCTCGTAATTTTTTTGCGTCTTGTATCTTTTTTTTTCGAAGTCCCGCGTTTCGTAAGTGCTCCGAGTTTAACGGCTCGCCTTGCTAAGCGAGGCTCGCCTGCAATGAGCGCCTTTGGCGCTCATTGCCTAAGAAGTACTCAGAGTTTAACGGCTCACCTCGCTAAGTCGTTAGGTATAGTTTGGCCTTTATAGTCTTACTTGGTGTAATCTCGGTTTTTAAGGTCCGGTTGGGGCCTATATAGTCCCGCTTGGTATTTTAAGTTTTTTTAGGTACAGTTTGGGCCTATAAAGTCTTACTTGGTGTAATGTGGGTTTTTAAGGTCCAGTTGGGGCCTATATAGTCCCGCTTGGTAATTTAAGTTTTTTAAGGTACGGTTTGGGCCTATATAGTCCTGATTGGTGTAATGTGGGTTTTTAAGGTCCGGTTGTGGCCTATATAGTCCCGCTTGACATAATAAGGTTTTATTTAGTTACGGTTGGGGCCTATATAGTCCCGCTTTGTATAATATGTTTTTTTAGGTATGGTTGGTGCCTAGGTAGTCTCGCTTGGTTTCATAAGTGTTTTTAAGTACGGTTGGGGTCTTGCACTCTCTGATTTGTTTGCTTGTTTTATATCACCCCCAGGTCCAAACACTCTGCGGCTGCAGAGTATTTTGGACTGCTACACTTGAAGACATCCCGAGAAGGAGAGTCAACTGTTGGTTAGTGTCATTGCATTCATGCAGAAGAGAAATGTTATTATTTGCCTGAATCCTAAGATTCTAGAGTTTTTGAACAGTATTAAAATATCAGTAGGTGGCGTTTATTTTAATGGGCGGGGCAAGTATAAGTTCATTGGGCAGGGCATATAAGGTCAATATGACATTGGGGGAGGAGTTTAAAATGGGTGGGGTATGTGTAAGGGGAGGAGCCAAGTCTTGCTCTGGCGACCTCCAACTTGAAAGTTCACCAGCCGCCACTGGAAGCGACCCTTAGACTTGGTGTTGAGCAAGTCATTAGTGACTTTAATGAGAGCTGTCTCTGTGGATTGTTGCTTACTTGACTTTGCAAATGCTGTTCTGCATTGAGCACTGGTTTGCAGGTGGTTATCCACAAGAACTCCCAAATCCCTTTCAATATCTGATACACCTAGATTTGCTTCATTTAGATTATAAATTGCATGACTATTGTTCCTTCCCAAATGTATACCTTTGTATTTATTCATATTAAATCTCATCTGCCATTTAGTTGCCCATTTTTCTAATTTATGCAAATCCCTTTGGAGGGAAAGTACATCATTTTCTGATTGAATTACCTTGCACAACTTAGTGTCATCATCAAAACTGGAGACAATACTTTCCAGTCCTACTTCTAAGTCATTAATAAATGTGTTAAAAAGGAGAGGACCTAATACTGAACCCTGAGGAACCCTGCTTACCACATTAGCCCAATCTTAGTATGTACCATTTACAACAAGCCTTTGTTTCCTGTCTTTTAGCCAGCTCTCAATCCATGAGCAGATATTTACTGCAACTCCTGTATCTCTTAGTTTGCACAATAGTCTCCCATGTGACACTGTATCAAAAGCCTTTGCAAAATCCAAAAAGACTACATCCACTGAGTTGCCTTGATCCAAGTTCCTACTAACCTCCTCATAGTAACTAATTAGATTTGTTTGACATGACCTATCCCTCATAAATCCATGCTTATAATCCTGTTCAAATATACATATTCTTGTATATTATCCCTTATTAACCCTTCTAAATGCTTTCCCACTACAGAAGTAAGGCTTTCCTGGATTTAGTTCTTGC
Organism: Discoglossus pictus; assembly: GCA_027410445.1. Classification (NCBI taxonomy): domain Eukaryota; kingdom Metazoa; phylum Chordata; class Amphibia; order Anura; family Alytidae; genus Discoglossus; species Discoglossus pictus. The sequence goes on from CM050165.1 coordinate 358,189,807, forward strand.
TCCATTCTCAAATATAGGTATCACATCTGCTTTCCAGTTCCACTTCTGGTAGCAACACTGTGTTGAGTAAATCTTGAAAATATATATATAATAGTTTGGCTATTACAGAAACTAGTTCCCTCAGTACCCTTGGATGTATTCCATCAGGACCTGGGACTTTATTAACATGTATTCTTTCCAGCCTCCTTTTGGTTTCTTCCTGTGTGAAACAATTATTTGGTGAGGGTAGTGTAGCCCAACCACTGGTACCTCCCTTGTGTATAAAAAAAAAAAAACATATTTAGCGCATCTGCCTTTTTCTGGTCACTAATTGTCATATGACCTGTTTCACATTGCAATGTTCCTATAGCTTACTTCCTGGCCTTCTTCCCATTAATATATTTAAAAAAGATTTTAGGTTAATCCCCTTTGCAACTAACTTTTCATTTTCTATTTTAGCCAGTCTGATAGCCCTTTTGTTAGCCTTGTTGATTTCCTTCTACTCACATAAAGCATTTCTGCTTTTGAGCTTTAACAGAGAGAAGAGATAGTGACTGGAGGAAGAACAGGAGGTTACGGGAGCATAGAAGAGGAGAGGATAGCCGGTAAGCTGAGATGGTTATGTTGTTGGGGACATGATGTGGAGAAACTGAGGAGAAGAGTTTGAGAAGGAGGTAGGAGGTCAAAAGGAAGAAGAAAGTATGAGGAAACATTGTGACACAGTGAGTAAGTTAAAATGAATAGTTAGGCATCTATGACTTTATTGAGTAGAACTTAATACATGAAAAGCAATCAGGGATGGAAGCGTGTAGTTTCAGCAAGAAAGCAGGAATAGGACTTTAAAAATGTTTCTGTAGTAAAGAGAGGTTTGTTACAGGGAGAAGGGAAAGAGAGACTGAATCAAGAATATGGAAATTGAGATTAGAAGGCAGTTTTGGTAAAGCAATACTGCACAAATGTATATGAGGTTCACAATATAATAGAGAAAAACTCTATCTACTTAGTTATAACTAAAATATTCAAACTAGCCACTTAGGTAACAAATAGTGTGTGGTAATCAGAGAATTGCTCAAAATGATAAGTTTGTTGTCACTGTTAAATATAACCCTTTACAGTCATTGATAATGAATTTACAATAGATAAAAAAAAATCTACCACACCTACAATTTCCTAGATGTTTTAGTCATGTGTTTATTGTTCTCCTAGTGCTACAGAACCTGGTGCTATAAAAATAACATAATAATAAAGTAATAATCAACTATCTCTTTTAATACATATTCATCCACTGATTAGGGTATTAGAAAAAAGTACACAAATCATCCCTATGTTTGCCGATATAATGGTTTTTGTATGATAATATATTGTCTTGATTACCTTGCAGAATATTTCATGAAAGTTCATGTTCTTCATAATATACAAACCAAAATTTAGGCCATTTTTAAAGAAGCTGCTTTTTTCTAACAAATACTGCAATTTTTTTATTTTTTTATTTTTCTACCAGCTGAAGCTCTACTTTTCTTTCCAATTTTCTTTTCTTTCAGGGGACCTACATATTTGGATTTTGCAAAGGCCTTTGATACAGTGCCACATAGAAGACTATTGTGCAAACTAAGAGATACAGTAATTGCAGTAAACATCTGCTCATGGATTGAGAGCTGGCTGAAAGACAGGAAGGAAAGGGTTGATGTAAATGGAATATACTCAGATTGGAATAATGTGGTAAGTGGGGTTCCTCAGGGCTCAGTATTAGGTCCTCTTCTTTTTAACATATTCATTAATGACTTCGAAGTAGGATTGGAGTGTGGTGTCTCTATTTTTGCTGCTGACACTAAGTTGTGCAAGGTAATTAAATCAGAAAAGAATATACTTTCCCTCCAAAGGGATTTGCATAACTTAGAGAAATGGGTGACTAAATGGCAAATGAGATTTAATACAAATAAATCTAAAGTTATGCATTTAGGAAGGAAACATAGCCATGCAATTTATAATCTTAATCAAGTAAATCTCGGGGTATAAGATATTGAAATGGATTTGGGAGTGTTTTGGACAACCACCTAGGTAACACAGAGAAGATCAACAAAACTAATATGGGGAATGGGGAGGCCAAATTATGAAGAAAGAATAATCAAATTAAACTTATTTTCTCTAGAAAAAAGTCTACGAGGGGATATAATTACCTTATATAAATATATCCAGGGTCAATATAAGGCTTCGTCAAGCAAACTTTTTGTGCCAAGAGGTTTTCAACTGGCAAGCGGACATCCTTTGAGGTTAGAAATAAAAAAATTCAAATCCTTAAAAAAAGAAAAGGGTTCTTTACAGTAAAGGTGGTTAAACTGTGGATTTCTCTACCAAAGGAGATGGTGACAGCGGATTCGATAGAAAACTTTAAAAGGGGATTGGATATTTTTCTAAATAAACAAAAGGCATTCAGGGTTATCCTGGTTAATTAGAGAATATTGATCCAAGGAGGAATCAGATCGACAGTATCTGGGGTCAGGATGGAATAATTTTTTCCCCCTGTTCAGACAATTGGCAAAGTTTCCCTTGTTTTTTTTCTGTTTGCTTTCCTCTGGATCAATTAACAATTAATAATTAAACTGAATACTGCAGATCAGAGGAGATCTTAAATGTTGAATTTGATGGACTAAAAGTATTTTTTTCAACCTTAACTACTATGTAACTACTATGTAACTATGTAAAAATGGAGTCTAAAAAAACAACCATTGGGAAGGATACTGGTTTTAAAAATTGTGCAGTAGCATGCAAAATGGTTTTGAGAGGCTACTACAGAAAAATTTACCAGGTCTTTTCCCTTTGATAGGTGAAAGTTGTTGTTAAGTCATTCAGTCATATCTGACTCTCCGTTCCCTTTGGACTGCAGCATGCCAGGCACATCTGTCAGCCACTGCCCCTCTGAGCTCCATCAAGCTAATTTCCATTGCTTCATTGACTTCATCTATCCTTCTCTGCCTCTGTCGTCCCATTCTTTTTGCGCTTTCAATCATTTCCAGGATCACAGTCTTCTCTCACAATATCGCCAACATATTTGAGCTTCAGCCTCATAATCATCCTTTCAGTGAACAGTTTGTCTTGATTTCCTGAACTACTTTTTTATAAGATCTTGCAGTCCAAGGGACTCTAAGCAGTTTTCTTCAACACAACAATACAAAGGTATCAATTCTACGGCATTCAGTCTTCTTTATGGTCCAGCTCTCATTTCTGTATGTTACTACTGGGAATACCATAGATCTAACTATGCAGGCCTTTGTTGTCCAGACTTGCCATAGCTTTCTTCCCCAGAAGCAAACATCTTTTAGTTTCATGACTACAGTCACCATCTGAAGAGTTCTTGGATACCAGTAAAATAACATGTATCACTGCTTCCACTTCTTCCCCATCTATTTGCCAGGAACTGAGATTGCTGTTTGCCATGACCTTTGTCTTTTGAACGTTGAGCAGCAGGCCAACTGCCTTACCCAATAGGTCAGTAATAAGCAAAGCTTTTTTTGTTACAGTTGCTAGCTACTTGTTTCCAATTAACATTTCCTAATGATGGAAGTCATAAAGTATATATATAGCTTTTTAAAGGGGAAATTCACTTCACACTAGTTTTTCACACAAACAATATATAATTTATATAATATAAAATTTAGTACAGGCAAGTCAATTAAATTGCTTCATGATTATATATTTGTGTAATCAATTTAAGAATAGATACAAATATCAGTAATCACATATATAGTTGTCAGTGTCCGGAACGCTTACGATGTTGGTCACAGTTTGCAGCCTTCATGCAGCCGCTACGGGCAGGAACCGCGAGGCTCATTGCAGGCCTCGCGATGAGAGCCACAGCATCGCCAGACTTAGGCTGTAATATGCCTATAAAGTGCACAGGGTGAGAGGCTTGCAATGAGTGCCAAAGGTGATCATTGCAAAGCAGGAAAGTTGTGGCTCACGATGATAGCCTTGCATTGTGTGGCAAACAGCATTGCCAGGCTTACAATTTTACTCCTGTCATTTTTGATGGGCTATTACCTAGTCACATATATAGTTGTGAGCATACTAGCCCGCTCGAGCCATTGCTCACGCTTGCGGGCTTGCACAACTCACAACTCCTCCTTCCCCCTCGCCGCTCTTAACTCCTCCCCCGCCATGCTTAACTCCTCCCCCGGCTGCTCTCAACTCCTCCCCCGGCTGCTCTCAACTCCTCCCCCGGCTGCTCTCAACTCCTCCCCCGGCTGCTCTCAACTCCTCCCCCCTGCTGCTCTCAACTCCTCCCCCCTGCTGCTCTCAACTCCTCCCTGGGGAGGGACCGGCAGACATGCTGGGGACTGAGGTGAAAGAGACAGAGAGACAGGAGAGACACAGACAGAGAGAGTCAGGAGGGACACAGACAGAGAGAGAGAGTGACAGGAGTAACACAGAGAGAGACAGGAGGGATACAGATAGAGAGAGACAGGAGGAAAACAGATAGAGAGAGAGACAGGAGGGACACAGAGAGAGAGTGACAGTACTAACACAGAGAGAGTCAGGAGGGACACAGATAGAGAGAGTCAGGAGGGACACAGACAGAGAGAGACAGAAGGGACACAGAGAGAGAGAGACAGGAGGGACACAGATAGAGAGACAGGAGGGACACAGACAGAGAGAGACAGGAGGGACACAGACAGAGAGAGACAGGAGGGACACAGACAGAGAGAGACAGGAGGGACACAGACAGAGAGAGACAGGAGGGACACAGACAAAGAGAGATAGGAGGGACACAGACAAAGAGAGACAGGAGGGACACAGACAGAGAGAGACAGGAGGGACACAGACAGAGAGAGACAGGAGGGCCAGAGAGAGACAGGAAGGACACGGATGGAGGGACACAGATAGAGAGACAGGAGGGACACAGACGGAGAGAGACAGGAGGGACACAGATAGAGAGACAGGAGGGACAGCGAGAGAGGAGGGACACAGATGGAGGGACACAGATAGAGAGATAGGAGGGACACAGACAGAGAGAGACAGGAGGGACACAGACAGAGAGAGACAGGAGGGACACAGACAGAGAGAGACAGGAGGGACACGGATGAAGAGACACAGACAGAGAGAGACAGGAGGGACACGGATAGAGAGACAGGAGGGACACGGATAGAGAGACAGGAGGGACACGGATAGAGAGACAGGAGGGACACGGATAGAGAGACAGGAGGGGCACAGATAGAGAGACAGCAGGGACACAGACAGGGAGAGACAGGAGGGACACAGACAGAGAGAGACAGGAGGTACACAGAGAGAGAGAGAGACAGGAGGTACACAGAGAGAGAGACAGGAGGTACACAAAGAGAGAGACAGGAGGGACACAGAGAGAGACAGGAGGGACACACACAGAGAGAGACAGGAGGGACACATAGAGAGAGAGAGAGAGAGAGAGAGACAGGAGGGACACATAGAGAGAGAGACAGGAGAGACACAGACAGAGAGAAGAGACAGGAGAGACAGGAGGGACAGAGACAGGAGGGACAGAGACAGACAGAGATAGAGAGACAGGAGGGACAGAGAGAGAGAGAGACAGGAGGGACAGAGAGAGAGAGACAGGAGGGACACAGAGAGAGGCAGTAGGGACACAGAGAGAGACAGGTGGGACACAGACACAGAGAGAGAGAGAGACATGAGAGAGAGAGACAGACAGGAGGGAGGGATAGAGAGAAAGATTGACAGGAGGGAGGTATAGAGAGAGAGACAGGAAGGAGGGACAGAAAGAAAGATTGACAGGAAGGAGGGGCAGAGAGACAGACAGGAAGGAGGGACAGAGAGATGAGAAAAGTGTAGTGGAAGTGACAGGGGAGGGAAAGCGGGGTAGAAGAGACAAGGGAAGGGAGAGCAGGGTGGAAGAGGGAAGGGAGAAGGGGGAAGAGACATTGTAGGGAGAGGGGTGGAAGAGACACAGGAAAGGGAAATGGGGAAGAGACACAGGGAGGAAGAGAAGGGAAAAGAAACGGGAGGGAGGGAAGAGACACAAGGGAGAGGGGTTGAAGAGACGCGGGAGGGAGAGAGGGGAAAGGGGACACATGGGAGGGAGAGGGGGGAAGAGATACAGGGGTGGAGAGGGGGGAAGAGACACATGGGGGAGAGGCTCGCAGGCGCTCATTGCGAGGCCCATGATGAGCTTCAAAGGCGCTTAGTAAAGTAAAGGGGGGAGTGGCTCTCATTGAGCGCCTACCGTCAAGTAGAGGGGGGAAAAGGTAGAGGGGGAAAGGCTCGCAATGAGCGCCAAAGGCGCTCATCACAAGGCCAGTTAAGTAGAGGGGGAGAGGCTTGCAATTTGTGGCAAACACCATTGCCAGGCTTCAAATTTTATTGCCGTCATTTTTGACGGGCAAGTGGCTAGTATATAAGAAAACATAGTTTTAGCAGAAAGATGCTTTCTTGTTCTTATTGCTACTCTTTATATGTATACCAGTAAAGTCTTGAATTTTGTGTGAGTAATGTGTGAGTATTTTTAATCAAAATCATCAGTGTTTGCTACCTTTTAGTGAACAATTAGGATAAACATGCTTGTAACAGTAAAACTACTTCAGACACACACAGAGTTAAAATTTTCAGCATGTTGCCCTAGCAGTTCTAGCTGAGCTCTCCTGGCTGACCAAGCAAGCATATCATAAAAGGTTATAGATGCAATAAAACTGCCTTATGATTCATAGATTGTGAAAGGTACTTTAGCAGTTTGTGTTAAGTAAACTTGGATTTAAATAAACTATTGTGTGTCAGTCCATTACATTGAAAATAAGTAAACTGAGCATTTTACATTACGTATACTACAAGATATGCACTATACAAGACTGGCAACATAGCGCAGTCATAAGACAAGAGACATATAAATAGCATTTTTGTTGTTCAGTCCTTCAGTTGTATCCGACTCTGTGACCATATGGACACAGCACGCCAGGCACCTCTATTGTTAGGTCTCTGGTCATGCTAATCCAATTTTCTTGACAAAGATACTGGAGTGGGTTGTCAGTTCCTTCTCCAGTGGACCACAATTTGCTGCCCTATCTGCTATGACCTGCCCATCTTAGATGATTCTACATGGTATGGCTCACAGCTTCATTGAAGTATACAAGCCCCTTCACAATGACAAGGTAGCGATACAGAAGGACACACACACAAGTAGCACAATATATATTGGGTAGAGCTGGGTCAGCTGTCTCACCAGTTCCGATAGGTGGTAATGAGTTAGTGACACTGTCACCTACACTATAGTGTCCCACTCAAACAGATTTCACACATGGTAACATTATGTTACTGAATGGGTTATAAAAGGAAAATAAAAATAACATTTCAGACATTAAATATAAAAAAAAACAGAATAGTAGCATGGAGTATGAAGGATGGGTTAAGTCATACATTCAGACATTGTTGCTTTTATAATGTCCTAGCTTTTTAATACATGCTTGCACTTGTACTCATCTGGAAGATTAAAATGTTACACAGTTGTTTTGTATACAAAATATGTGTTACTGCACAATCTGCATTCCAGATTCATGACTTAAAATACTAAGGATTTTCAATTGTTTAGAGATTAGAATCAAAAGTAGAAGGGGCAGCTCCCAAGGTGGTCAGAAGAAATCGAGGATCCAAATTCCAAGCCATGGAAATCTCAGCAGGAAAGGCCAATATTTTGGGTTGCTGGTATACTACAGAGGCCTGTGTGAACACCCTGCCTACAGAGACATATTAAATGACCAAATCATCTCGTTCACATTAAAGGGACACAGAAAGTTTCTGAATTTCACTGGGAATCTAATATATCTATGAATCTATTTTCTTTTTTGTACTTTATTTTATTAAGAAGTGCTTAAAAGCTTTGTTTTGCATACAGTCATATAATATGATGCAGGGTCTGCTCTCTGCATCTCATGCAACTCATGAATACACAGACTGTGAAGTGCTAAACACATTGTGATTGCATTAAGTTTGCGTTTGCTTCATTACCACCATCTTTGGGTAATGGGGAATTCTATTTTGAACAGCTAGTCTGAATGTGGGCTGGTGGGTTTGGTTATTCCATGTGTCTTACACTTGTACTGAGTTCTGTTATCAAGTGTGCTATTTAGAGTGAGGATGCTCAAAATAAATTAATAGAGATCTTATCTGAGTCTACAGTTAATTGCATTCCTCTCAGGTCTCTAATCCCGTAACAAAGACAAAATGTCTGTAATCGTTAAAGTAAAAACTAAATACAATATTTAAAAATGAAAGGCTTTAATTATTCATGTTAACATTTGTAAGGGCACATAATCAAGTTCTTCAAGATTATGGATCTTCAGCTTTCCTTTATGTTTCCCATCTCTGAAATCTCTGCTATGTGTGGAGTAGGTGAGTAACTACATTATTGTGGTATCTCCATGAAGTCTCCATTATATTCTGGTAAACTTCCATAATCAGCCTGCGTGTAAACTGCTGCACAACTTAACATTTTTACAGTATGGAAACAAACTGAATTACCCTCTCTTCAAATAAAACACAAGCTTCAGGACATTTGGTTGATGGAATAATAAAGACTTTGTTACAGTAATCACTTCTATCTTTCAAATAATCTTTGGTTAGATCTTTCAAATTATCCTTAGTTATAAATCAAGACCTATTCCTGGATCTATTATATCATTTACTGAGAGCTGAACTTTCAGCTGTAAGTGTAGGTGATTAAATGCATGTTCACTAGGCTTTGCAGGATCTGCACTGACTGAAAATAGCCACTGTATCCTTCAACAACGCTTGGTGATGCAAGAGAGATACTGGTGGAATTTACTACTGGGGTTTAAACTCCTGTTGTATCCTCCTATTTTGACTGCAGCTATTAGTGTTTACTGTTCATTTTGTAAGGAATGTTTACATATTAATGTTTTTTTTATTTTAATAGCATTAAAGGTTATGTTTAAATTCAAAAAAATTTCAAGCATCCTTTTATTTTTATCTGTTGTACCTCCTTTTCTTAAGGCTTCTTGACCTTACTCCAATTGCACTATTGCTCACTTCAGGACAAGATAATGCAGTGGAAAGAATGCAGACACCTGCTATCCCTACCCACTGAGACTTTTCCTTTAACAAACTTAACTCAGGAACACATAATCCACAAATATTTTAGCACTGGACATTTTCAAGAGCCTGTTTGTCCATTATAATATACTAGCGTATTGCCCGTCAAAAATGACGGCAAGATGAGCACCATCACCCTGCTGTCTCTCTCTCCCCCCTCTTCCACTGCTGTCTCTCTCTTGCTTCCCTCTGCTGTCTCTCTCTTTATTCCCCTGCTGTCACTCTCTCCCCCCCTCTTCCCCTGCTGTGTCTCTCGCCCCCCTCTTCCCCTGCTGTCACTCTCTCCCCCCTCTTTCCCTGCTGTATCTCTCTTTCTTCCCTCCTCTTCCCCTGCTGTCTCTCTCCCCCCTCTTCCCCTGCTTTCACTCTCTCCCCCTCTTCCCCTGCTCTCACTCTCTCTCTCCCTCTTCCCCTGCTGTCACTCTCTCCCACCTCTTTTCCTACTGTCACTCTCTCCCCCCTCTTCCCCTGCTGTCACTCCCTCCCCCCTCTTCCCCTGCTGTCACTCTCTCCCCCTCTTCCACTGCTGTCACTCTCTCCCCCCTCTTCCCCTGCTGTCACTCTCTCCCCCTCTTTCCCTGCTGTCGCTCTCTTTCTTCCCCCCGCTCCCCCTGCTGTCACTCTCTCCCCCCTCTTCCCCTGTTGTCACTCTCTCCCCTTCTTTCCCTGCTGTCGCTATTTCTTTCCCCCCTCTTCCCCTGCTGTCACGATCTCCCCCCTCTTCCCTGCTGTCACTCTCTCCCCCCTCTTTTCCTGCTGTCACTCTCTTTCTTCCCCCTCTTCCCCTGCTGTCACTCTCTCCCCCCCTCTTCCCCTGCTGTCACTCTCTCCCCCCTCTTCCCCTGCTGTCACTCTCTCCCCCTCTTTCCCTGCTGTCACTCTCTCCCCCCTCTTCCCCTGCTGTCACTCTCTCCCCCCTCTTCCCCTGATGTCACTCTCTCCCCCTCTTTCCCTGCTGTCTCTCTCTTTCATCCCCCCTCTTCCCCTGCTGTCACTCTCTCCCCCGTCTTCCCCTGCTGTCACTCTCTCCCCCTCTTTCCCTGCTGTCACTCTCTTTCTTCCCCCCTCTTCCCCTGCTCTCACTCTCTCTCCCCCTCTTCCCCTGCTGTCACGCTCTCCCACCTCTTTCCCTGCTGTCACTCTCTCCCCCCTCTTCCCCTGCTGTCACTCTCTCCCCCTCTTACCCTGCTATCACTCTCTCCCCCTCTTTCCCTGCTGTCACTCTCTCCCCATCTTTCTCTGCTGTCACTCTCTCCCACCTCTTCCCCTGCTGTCACTCTCTCCCCCCTCTTCCCCTGCTGTCACTCTCTCCCACCTCTTTCCCTGCTGTCACTCTCTCCCCCCTCTTCCCCTGCTGTCACTCTCTCCCCCTCTTACCCTGCTATCACTCTCTCCCCCTCTTTCCCTGCTGTCACTCTCTCCCCATCTTTCTCTGCTGTCACGCTCTCCCACCTCTTTCCCTGCTGTCACTCTCTCCCCCCTCTTCCCCTGCTGTCACTCTCTCCCCCTCTTACCCTGCTATCACTCTCTCCCCCTCTTTCCCTGCTGTCACTCTCTCCCCATCTTTCTCTGCTGTCACTCTCTCCCACCTCTTCCCCTGCTGTCACTCTCTCCCCCCTCTTCCCCTGCTGTCACTCTCTCCCCCTCTACACCTGCTGTCACTCTCTCCCCCTCTTCCCCTGCTGTCACTCTCTCCCCCTCTTTCCCTGCTGTCACTCACTCCCCATCTTTCCCTGCTTTCACTCTCTCCCACCTCTTCCCCTGCTGTCACTCTCTCCCCCTCTTCACCTGCTGTCACTCTCTCCCCCTCTTTCCCTGCTGTCTCTCTCTTTCTTCCCCCCTCTTCCCCTGCTGTCACTCTCTCCCCCCTCTTCCCCTGCTGTCACTCTCTCCCCCCTCTTCCCCTGCTGTCACTCTCTCCCCCTCTTTCCCTGCTGTCACTCTCCCCCCCTCTTCCCCTGCTGTCACTCTCTCCCCCCTCTTCCCCTGCTGTCACTCTCTCCCCCTCTTTCCCTGCTGTCTCTCTCTTTCATCCCCCCTCTTCCCCTGCTGTAATTCTCTCCCCCCCTCTTCCCCTGCTGTCACTCTCTCCCCCTCTTTCCCTGCTGTCACTCTCTTTCTTCCCCCCTCTTCCCCTGCTGTCACTCTCTCCCCCTCTTTCCCTGCTGTCACTCTCTCCCCCTCTTCCCCTGCTGTCACTCTCTACCCCTCTGTCCCCTGCTGTCACTCTCTCCCCCTCTTCCCCTGCTGTCACTCTTTCCCCCCTCATCCCCTGCTGTCACTTTCTCACCCTCTTTCCCTGCTGTCACTCTCTTCCCCCTCTTCCCCTGCTGTCACTCTCTCCCCCTCTTTCCCTACTGTCTCTCTCTTTCCCTATCTCCCCCCTCTTTTCTGCTGTCACTCTCTCCCCCTCTTTCCCTGCTGTCTCTCTCTTTCTTCCCCCCTCTTCCCCTGCTGTCACTCTCCCCTCTTTCCCTGCTGTCTCCATCTCTCGTAGTAGTGTGTGCACTCTTGTATATGTCGACACTGTGCTGCTAGATGGTGCTTGTGGCCTCCATGCTCAGTCCCTGGTATGTTCCTGCTCTGTGACAGCGCCCCCTAGTGGTGGGAGGAGGGAACATACTGAGGGAGAGGAGTCCTGTGCCTAATGCGAGCCTCACGATGAGGATGTGGTGCGCAGGCTGTGTGGACAGTGATCAATGTGGTATGTTTTGTGAGGCTCGCATTGCGTGGATGGGGGGGTCAATGTGGTGCGAGCCTCGCATGTGGCTTAAATCCATCCATCCTAAATGCCCCTCAACTGTTCGCCTTGCATCCCGGGGGTGAGGGACAACAACTGACCGCCTGCTGCTCATCTCTCCCCAGCAGGCGTCTTCTTGCTGTGGCCGGAACCGGCATATGCTAATGACGTGGTAGCATATGCCAGGCACAGCAAGAAGAGGCCTGCTGGGGAACAGCAGGCGGTCATCCGACACTGGAGGTTAGTGGAGAGGGGGAACGGGGGAGGAGGAGCATAAGGGGGAAGGATGAGGGGCAGGAGGGGAGATGAGGCGGGAGGAGGGAGGATGAGAAGAAGGAAGGAGAATGAGGGGTAGGAGGGAGGATGAGAGGGAGGAAGTTGTCAAACTGCCAGTTGTCCTCCCGCAACTGCGGGCCTAAGTGCGAGCTCGGAAGGCTTCCATGCCTCAACGGCTCGCCTTGCTTCGCAAGGCTCGCAAGCGTGACGACAACTCGCAGTTTGACAATTATAATAGGTGATATGCAAGGCTATTCAAACCATGCACTGTTTCGGAGCAGTTGAGGGTGGGAACATGATCAATTAAGCAAGCCCGTAACTTCCCATTTCTAATCAGCCAATCGAAAGTTAGATTGTCATACTTACGGCAGTAAAACATGGAGATTACATGTCATTCAATTATATTTGGGGGTCCGAGTTACGGTCAGACTTGCAAAAAATGCTAATTAAAGAATTATTAAAATGAATGCAAATACTGTTCTAGTCCATATGGGTGGCCTGATATGTTTTAATTCATTGATACCCAAGATTGTTTGAACACTGAAATGACACATAAAAATACCATTTATTTCCTGCTGATTTGCGGGCTTGAGACTGTTGTGCAATACATTCTAATGTTTATCATCGCTTTCCCAGTTATTTATAGTGCAGGATTGATCTTTTATTAGCATTTACAGTGCTACCACTTTGCGGGTCCTCTTTAGCACATGTGGGATTTTCTCTTTCATTTGTGGTTTACGAGTGTGATTACATTTGCGAGCTTGGGGAAATGGAGAAATTGAATAGCAATTTGCGATTTTAGCCATGTGAAAGTGAAAGATCAAAGGCTTCTGAAGGCTTTATTTGATGGAAGCAAGTTTTTTTAAGCCTGTAATTTGCAAACCGATCGGAGCTTGCAAAAAGACACCAATTGAATAGCAAAGTCGCTTGCGACCTCAATTACGGGCTACCGTATCTCTAAATAGGCTAATTGAATGTGGCCCTTAGTAAACAAGGTGGAACAGACCAGCATTGGACGGTTGCTATTATTGTGCAGGAGGTGGAGCCAACCAATACCCAAAGAGGGGTATATCCATACCACATCTACCAAGGAACAGTCCAGGGATTTGGACATCCTTGCAAATTAAGTGATATTTTGATACTTTGACATAATGGTAAAGTGTTGCCATCATCCACATGAAGGTCTAGGCCATAAAGGACAGCCTCCAGGGTCCCAAACCGTTTAGTGAGCTGCAGATATTGTAATGTGTACCCTATCTGTATATTTAATGTGTAGCCTATGGAACCTGATGCCTATGCTGCATAAATTCTCTGAACGTTGTACATCAAAAGCTGGTCATACCCATGTTAACTGATATAGACTATATGGATTAGTTCATGAAAAACTTTAGTTAGGGAAAAGCCACTGGTCATCATGTACTCCGCCTCATATTCTTAGTGGGAGCACTTATACAGTTCATTACAGAAACTGCCATTTTGTCTCTCACATGCTTCCTCACTGCTATCTTCTTTCATTTTTGTTTAGCTGGTGCTGACAACAGAATATGAACAGATGATGTCTCTGCTGGGGGTGGAGCCATCCACACAGGTGGGCACGCTTCACTTACAGCAACATTAGTATTGTGTAAGCCATTAGCATAAAAGTGTTTTCAGAGGAAATCCCTACTAGAGCTAGAGCATAGAAGCCCCATATGACCTACACATATAATTGTAGTTTTATTGTGAAATGTAGGCTTCGTAGATATGGGGCTGATCTGTTTATTGTATGTGTTGTTATTAATTTGACCTCAAACATTTTTTTCAATTCTTTAATTGTAGTCATTGTTTTATGTAGCCTTAAATAGTAAATGCTGAACAACAGAGGCATTTGGCAAAATCTCCTCCACATAACCTTAATTATTTATGTTGTGGAACCAGTTCTGCTGCTCCAGTAATCAAGGGAATTCCCCTTGTATCGACCTCAGTTATTGAGCTCCATGGGTTGTACAGCACCTAGACTGGCTTCTCAGACCAGAATACAGGATACACAACAGCAGAATCCTTGCCAAGAAAGAGGTATAATCACGAGACAGGGAAGTAACTAGGCATAATAATTTATTGTGCAAAACCAGGAAGTATTTTTTACAGGTATAACGGAAAGTGGAGGATGTATATAACGATTAACTAGAAACAAACAGAACTTGGTGATGCATTACTGTAAAATGCTTAAAATGTTTACTTTATTACAGAAAGTGATAGCTTGTCTAGGCAGAAAATGGATCGTTGGTGTCCATCAGTCTTTAACTCTTTACACAGATTTTTCTCTACTTCACCTGAAGCACTCTCTAGTCACCAGAGTCATGTTCTTCACCAAAGCACCAAATGGTCATCATTGTCATGCAAGCTCACTATAAAAGACTAGTGTATTAAGGGATATATTGACGATTACTATTTGAGCTTCCTTATCTTCCAGTTACAATGTAAACATTGTCATTAGCAAACAAACAAAAATGATATAAATGACCACATTTTAATGGAATATGAAGGGATTGATTTTTAGCAAGCTGTGGCCCTCACTCCATTAAACTGAAGAGGAGGCTGGGGCTGCTTTTAATAACTGATTGATATGGCTAATTACCTCCTGATACTCCCAAATCATTTTTTAACTACTTTTTTAAACTTGTGTTTGTATTTTATTTGTTTTTTCAAAAGAAAGAGTTAGGTGGATGGGGAATGTTGTGTGTTATAGCCATATAGATGCAAATCACCCTGTATAATACATAACAGTCATAGGGGTATGATATCTTAGTTAAAAGAGAGAACCAAGCAGACTAGGAAGGAGGAGAGATTACCTCCAAAACAGGTATCATTGTTGCTATCTTTATATCAAAATTCAAGACGTGTAACATTATTTATAAACACTTACATTTGTGACAGCTGCAATCATCTGGCAAATTATAAAAGTTGATACGAGAATATTGCGAGAAACATTGAGCTAGATAATCACTGTTGGAGAAGTAAAATGAATTGTTATATAAAGCATCAAACTATACTTTAGATTCTTCACACTCTCAAATCCTACCTTTTCCAGACTTCTCAGGTTTTAAAATGCCTGGTGGATTTCCATGTCGAATTTCCAAAAACAACTAACAGTTACTAATGTTATTCTGAAAATAGTTATAGGGACATAGTGTTCAAAAATAGGATTTTGATGTTACAAGAATCCTTCCTTACTGGCCAGATTTAAGACTCACAAAACTGGTGTATGTTGGAGTCAATGTAGACTTGTGGCTTGCTCTATCATACAGTATTTATGTACAAAGGTATTCATTTATATTTATATTATAACTTACACTATCATAAAAAAATGTCCACTTTGCTAGCTCTTCTACATTTATTCCTGACTTTTGTTCCTAAACCTACATCATGTTATCACACGTATGATTTTGCTAACAAACAAGTGAATGTCCTTCCCTGGAAGCCCCACTTCACCAACACGACAATTATGTACAGATATGGACATACAAAAAGTGCATAAGATACCACTTTTGAAGTAATTTGCCAAGCTCACTCTGTTAATCAATCAGTGTGGGGTGGCAGTGACTAATGAGCGGGAACAGTTCTGTCTGTCGGTAGGTCTCCAAGTTTGTCCATAATCCATCCAGTGCTGTGCTTAAAGCTGTGAAATACAGCGAGCATATGCTTATAAGGAGCCATGTATATAGTGGTTTTGGAATAACAAAGTGAACATTGTGGTATAAATTGCGTGTCCCCAAATATCACTGCATAGACATTTCTTTGCATATCACATATATAGTTGTCAGCAGTACAGGTTGTTGCTAATGCTGCGGGCTCGCGTAGCAAAGCGAGGGTTGCAGTTGCTGGCAAGGAGCACCAAAGGCGCTCCTTGCGCTGGTGATGAGCGCCATAGGTGCTCATCCCTACGACCTACTACAACTTTCGGCCCGCAAATGTGGACCCTCGCAAAGCGAGGGGCCGTATTTGCGGAGGTTGAGGCTCTACGGCGCCTCAGAACCGCTTAGGAAAAAAAAAATGCGTCCTTACAACAACAGCAAGAAAACCCGTAAAAATATTACGGACTCGCAAAAATAGGGACTTAATGGACTAACCGTGCACACCGAAAAATACTCACAACACAAAAAAAATAGTAAAAATAAATAAAAAAACATTGCCCAAAGCAAGAAGTGACACCCAGGACGTCTGCAAGGCAGGTTTCACCTCCATTTCAATCACATTTACACACTTTACAGACTCGAAAAATCCTGAAGCAAGAGAAAAAATGGGCGACAAATAAAATCGGAAACGAGGCTAAGGACGGAAAATTACTACACTTACTCGCAAAGCAGAACGAAGTCTGAAGAACACTTAATGCAGCACGTAACACACACTATGCGGCAAATTTTTAAATATTGACAACAACGACTGGATTCATGTATAGTAACATTTCAAATACACAGATATGTGTATGTGCCCTATAAGAAGCTGAATTGAACTACAAAAAAAAAAAAAAAAAATATTAAAGTCACATCCATTTAAAGAAATAAAATAATTTGCCCCCCACAAAAAATGTGACACATAGATATTTAGCCTGCAGTTCAATCTTTTCCTTTTATGCACATTTTCAACAGACTCTGCATCAACAGCGTCACTAAAGAATTTGCAGTGTGGAGTGTGAAAGCTGAACAATATTCAAAAACACAAAGAAAGAAGAAGAGGTAAGATACAAAAATACATTACATTCAGAAAAAGACCATGCTCTTACACCCCGGCCAAAAAAAATAAACAATTTATCTTTCTCTTTTTAAACAGACACTGCCTGAAAACTGGCACATCAACATTGGCAGTAGGGGACCCTCTGTCATTGATACACCAAAAAGACTTCAATCAAGTGTGACCAGGATGGCTGTGTATAGCTGGGGTTTCTTGAGATAGAAACAGATACTTTCTGGTAATGCAGCAAATTGGTTTATTATGAAATAAGAAAAACAAACTGGAGCAGTAACTCTGCTTAAATAATGAAAATAAACATCTACATAAACGCACTGACTGTGACACAGGAACGCCCTGACTATACCTGTGCAGCTTATCTGCAACAGGGACAAAAACTCTACACCACGGTGTCTTCAGGACAGAGCTCCAACTCTGAGGGGGTTGAGGATGGGGGGTTGAGGAGGGAGGTTGAGGAGGGAGGTTGAGGATGGGGAGATTGAGGAGGGGGTCGAGGAGGGGGTTGAGGAGGGAGGATGAGGAGGGAGGTTGAGGATGAGGAGGAGGGGTTGAGGAGGGGGGTTGATGTTGAGGAGGTGGGTTGGGGTTGAGGGGGTTGAGGGGGGTTGAGGCGGAGGTTGAGTGGGGGGTTGAGGTTCAGAAGGGGGGTTGAGGTTGAGGAGGGGAGTTGGGGGGTTGAGGAGGGAGGTTGAGAATGGGGGGTTGAGGATGAGGATGGGGGGGTTGAGGAGGGGGTTGAGGATGGGGGGGTTGAGGAGGGGGTTGAGGAGGGGGGTTGAGGAGGGAGGTTGAGGATGGGGAGGTTGAGGAGGGGGTTGAGGAGGGGGTTGAGGAGGGAGGATGAGGAGGAAGGTTGAGGATGAAGAGGAGGGGTTGAGGAGGGGGGTTGATGTTGAGGAGGGGGGGTTGAGGAGAGAGGATGAGGAGGGGGGTTGAGGAGGGGGGATGAGGAGGGGGGTTGAGGTTGAGGAGGGAGGTTGAGGGGGGTTGAGGAGGGAGGTTGAGGATGGGGGGGATGAGGAGGGGTTGATGAGGAGGGGGGGTGAGGAGGGAGGTTGAGGAGGGAGGGGTTGAGGAGGGGGTTGAGGAGGGGGGTTGAGGAGGGAGGTTGAGGAGGGAGGTTGAGGATGGGGAGGTTGAGGAGGGGGAGGTTGAGGAGGGGGTTGAGGAGGGAGGATGAGGAGGAAGGTTGAGGATGAGGAGGAGGGGTTGAGGAGGGGGGTTGAGGTTGAGGAGGGGGGTTGAGGATGGGGGGTTGAGGAGAGAGGATGAGGATGGGGGGGTTGAGGAGGGGGGATAAGGAGGGGGGTTGAGGTTGAGGAGGGAGGTTGAGGGGGGTTGAGGAGGGAGGTTGAGGATGGGGGGATGAGGAGGGGTTGATGATGAGGGGGTTGAGGGAGGGAGGTGAGGAGGGGGTTGAGGATGGGGGGGTTGAGGAGGGGGTTGAGGAGGCGGTTGAGGAGGGAGGATGAGGAGGGAGGTTGAGGATGAGGAGGAGGGGTTGAGGAGGGGGGTGGATGTTGAGGAGGGGGGTTGAGGATGGGGGGTTGAGGAGAGAAGATGAGAATGGGGGGTTGAGGAGGGGGGTTGAGGAGGGAGGATGAGGAGGGGGGTTGGGGTTGAGGGGGAGGTTGAGGGGTGGTTGAGGTTGAGAAGGGGGGTTGAGGTTGAGGAGGGGGGTTGGGGGGGTTAAGGAGGGAGGTTGAGGATGGGGGTTGAGGATGAGGATGGGGGGGTTAAGGAGGGGGTTGAGGATGGGGGTTGAGGAGGGGGTTGAGGATGGGGGGGTTGAGGAGGGAGGTTGAGGAGGGAGGTTGAGGAGGGAGGTTGAGGATGGGGAGATTGAGGAGGGGGTCGAGGAGGGGGTTGAGGAGGGAGGATGAGGAGGGAGGTTGAGGATGAGGAGGAGGGGTTGAGGAGGGGGGTTGATGTTGAGGAGGGGGGTTGAGGATGGGGGGTTGAGGAGAGAGGATGAGGATGGGGGGTTGAGGAGGGGGGATGAGGAGGGGGGTTGAGGTTGAGGGGGAGGTTGAGGGGGGTTGAGGAGGGAGGTTGAGGATGGGGGGGTTGAGGAGGGGGTTTAGGATGGGGGGGTTGAGGAAGGGGTTGAGGAGGGGGGTTGAGGAGGGAGGTTGAGGAGGGAGGTTGAGGATGGGGAGGTTGAGGAGGGGTTGAGGCGGGGGTTGAGGAGGGAGGATGAGGAGGGAGGTTGAGGATGGGGGTTGAGGATGGGTGGTTGAGGAGAGAGGATGAGGATGGGGGGTTGAGGAGGGGGGATGAGGAGGGGGTTGGGGTTGAGGGGGGTTGAGGGGGAGGTTGAGGGGGTTGAGGTTGAGAGGGGGGTTGAGGTTGAGGAGGGGGGTTGGGGGGTTAAGGAGGGAGGTTGAGGATGGGGGTTTGAGGATGAGGATGGGGGGGTTGAGGATGGGGAGATTGAGGAGGAGGTCGAGAAGGGAGGAGGAGGGAGGTTGAGGATGAGGGGTTGAGGAGGGGGGTTGATGTTGAGGAGGGGGGTTGAGGATGGGGGTTGAGGAGAGAGGATGAGGATAGGGGTTGAGGAGGGGGGTTGAGGAGGGGGGATGAGGAGGGGGGTTGAGGTTGAGGGGGAGGTTGAGGGTGGTTGAGGAGGGAGGTTGAGGATGGGTAGGTTGAGGAGGGGGTTTAGGATGGGGGGGGTTGAGGAGGGGGGTTGAGGACGGGGTTGAGGAGGGAGGTTGAGGAGGGAGGTTGAGGATGGGGAGGTTGAGGAGGGGGTTGAGGAGGGAGGATGAGGAGGGAGGTTGAGGATGAGGAGGAGGGGTTGAGGAGGGGGGTTGATGTTGAGGAGGGGGGTTGAGGATGGGGGGTTGAGGAGAGAGGATGAGGATGGGGGGTTGAGGAGGGAGGTTGAGGAGGGGGGATGAGGAGGGTGGTTGGGGTTGAGGGGGAGGTTGAGGGGGGTTGAGGTTGAGAGGGGGGTTGAGGTTGAGGAGGGGGGTTGGGGGTTAAGGAGGGAGATTGAGGATGGGGGGTTGAGGATGAGGATGGTGGGGTTGAGGAGGGGGTTGAGTATGGGGTTTGAGGAGGGGGTTGAGGATGGGGGGGTTGAGGAGGGAGGTTGAGGATGGGGAGATTGAGGAGGGGGTCGAAGAGGGGGTTGAGGAGGGAGGATGAGGAGGGAGCTTGAGGATGAGGAGGAGGGGTTGAGGAGGGGGGTTGATGTTGAGGAGGGGGGTTGAGGATTAGCGGTTGAGGAGAGAGGATGAGGATGGGGGGTTGAGGAGGGGGGTTGAGGAGGGGGGATGAGGAGGGGGTTGAGGTTGAGTGGGAGGTTGAGGGGGGTTGAGGAGGGAGGTTGAGGATAAGGGGGTTGAGGAGGGGGTTGAGGATGGGGGGGTTGAGGAGGGGGTTTAGGAGGGGGGTAGAGGAGGGAGGTTGAGGAGGGAGGTTGAGGATGGGGAGGTTGAGGAGGGGGTTGAGGAGGGAGGATGAGGAGGGAGGTTGAGGATGAGGAGGAGGGGTTGAGGAGGGGGGTTGATGTTGAGGAGGGGGGTTGAGGATGGGGGCTTAAGGAGCGAGGATGAGGATGGGGGGGTTGAGGAGGGGGTTTGAGGTTGAGGAGGGAGGTTGAGGGGGTTGAGGAGGGAGGTTGAGGGGGATGAGGTTGAGGGGGTTTGAGGTTGAGGGGGGTTGAGGTTGAGGAGCGGGGTTGAGGAGGGGGGTTGAAGATGAGGATGGGGGGGTTGAGGAGGGAGGATGAGGATGGGGGTTGAGGAGGGAGGATGAGGATGGGGGTTGAGGATGGGGGGGTTGAGGATGGGGGGTTGAGGAGGGAGGATGAGGGGGGAGGTGGAGGATGAAGAGGGAGGTTGAGGATGAGGAGGGAGGTTGAGGATGAGGAGGGAGGTTGAGGAGGGGGTTGAGTATGAGGAGGGAGGTTGAGGAGGGGGTTGAGGATGAGGAGGGAGGTTGAGGATGAGGAGGGAGGTTGAGGAGGGGCTTGAGGATGAGGAGGGAGGTTGAGGATGAGGAGGGAGGTTGAGGAGGGGGTTGAGGATGAGAAGGGGGTTGACGATGAGGAGGGAGGTTGAGGATGAGGAGGGAGGTTGAGGATGAGGAGGGAGGTTGAGGAGGGGGTTGAGGATGAGGAGGGAGGTTGAGGATGAGGAGGGAGGATGAGGAGTGAGGTTGAGGATGAGGAGGGAGGATTAGGAGTGGGGTTGAGGAGGGTGATAATGGAGATAAGAGACACAGGGAAGGGAGAGTTTGGGAGAGACACAGGGAAGGGAGAGGTTGGAAGAGACACAGGGAAGGGAGATGTTGGAAGAGACACAGGGAAAGGAGAGGTGAGAAGAGACACAGGGAAGGGAGAGGGGAGAAGAGACACGGGAGAGAGAGGGACACATGGGGCAGCACATTATTTCCCACCCTCGGCTTATACTCGAGTCACTCATTTTACCCAGTATTTTGTGGTAAAATAGGTGCCTCGGCTTATACTCGGGTCGGCTTATACTCGGGTATAAACGGTAAGTGGCTATTTTAGACAAACATTACCTGTCGTTGTACATGGAAATCGAACTGACATTATCGAAACATGTATAAAGTCAAGTACACTATGGAAACTATTCACCCATCTTCAGTTACAACAAAATATGAGATCAGAAGGAGAAAATGATTTCAATGATTGGCTTATTACAATTAGAGAAGGAAAAAACAGAACGAATTCCAAATTTACCTGACGACACTGTGCACATCCCAGCTCATATGATTTGCAAACAAGATCTTATATCGGCTATATTCGAAAGTACAATAAATAACGAGGACTATGCAGAACTTGCTAACAAAGTAATACTAACATGCAAAAAAAAAGGATGCATTGCTCCTTAATAATAAAATATTTAAAAAAATTAATGCATCACAGTGCTGATTCTGTACTTGCTGATGACAAAGAAAGTCAGGCAAACTTTTCAAATGAATTCATTAACTCATTAACTCCTTCTGGAATGCCACCACATATTTTGCAGCTAAAGAAATGTGCAATTGTCATGTTACTGCAAAATATGAACCCCAAAAAAGGCCTATGCAATGGGACAAGACTAATTGTTGGGTTGAGGAGAGAGGATGAGGATGGGGGGTTGAGGAGGGAGGTCTGAGGAGGGGGGATGAGGAGGGGGTTTGGGGTTGAGGGGGAGGTTGAGGGGGGTTGAGGTTGAGAGGGGGGTTGAGGTTGAGGAGGGGGGTTGGGGGGTTAAGGAGGGAGGTTGAGGATGGGGGGTTGGGGATGAGGATGGTGGGGTTGAGGAGGGGGTTGAGGATGGGGGTTGAGGATGTGGGTTGAGGATGGGGGGGTTGAGGAGGGAGGTTGAGGAGGGAGGTTGAGGATGGGGAGATTGAGGAGGGGGTCGAAGAGGGGGTTGAGGAGGGAGGATGAGGAGGGAGGTTGAGGATGAGGAGGAGGGGGGTTGATGTTGAGGAGGGGGGTTGAAGATGGGGATGGTGGGGTTGAGGAGGGGGTTGAGTATGGGGTTTGAGGAGGGGGTTGAGGATGGGGGGGTTGAGGAGGGAGGTTGAGGAGGGAGGTTGAGGATGGGGAGATTGAGGAGGGGGTCGAAGAGGGGGTTGAGGAGGGAGGATGAGGAGGGAGCTTGAGGATGAGGAGGAGGGGTTGAGGAGGGGGGTTGATGTTGAGGAGGGGGGTTGAGGATTAGCGGTTGAGGAGAGAGGATGAGGATGGGGGGTTGAGGAGGGGGGTTGAGGAGGGGGGATGAGGAGGGGGTTGAGGTTCAGTGGGAGGTTGAGGGGGGTTGAGGAGGGAGGTTGAGGATAAGGGGGTTGAGGAGGGGGTTGAGGATGGGGGGGTTGAGGAGGGGGTTTAGGAGGGGGGTAGAGGAGGGAGGTTGAGGAGGGAGGTTGAGGATGGGGAGGTTGAGGAGGGGGTTGAGGAGGGAGGATGAGGAGGGAGGTTGAGGATGAGGAGGAGGGGTTGAGGAGGGGGGTTGATGTTGAGGAGGGGGGTTGAGGATGAGGGCTTAAGGAGCGAGGATGAGGATGGGGGGGTTGAGGAGGGGGTTTGAGGTTGAGGAGGGAGGTTGAGGGGGTTGAGGAGGGAGGTTGAGGGGGATGAGGTTGAGGGGGTTTGAGGTTGAGGGGGGTTGAGGTTGAGGAGCGGGGTTGAGGAGGGGGGTTGAAGATGAGGATGGGGGGGTTGAGGAGGGAGGATGAGGATGGGGGTTGAGGAGGGAGGATGAGGATGGGGGTTGAGGATGGGGGGGTTGAGGAGGGGGGTTGAGGAGGTAGGATGAGGGGGGAGGTGGAGGATGAAGAGGGAGGTTGAGGATGAGGAGGGAGGTTGAGGATGAGGAGGGAGGTTGAGGAGGGGGTTGAGTATGAGGAGGGAGGTTGAGGAGGGGGTTGAGGATGAGGAGGGAGGTTGAGGATGAGGAAGGAGGTTGAGGAGGGGCTTGAGGATGAGGAGGGAGGTTGAGGATGAGGAGGGAGGTTGAGGAGGGGGTTGAGGATGAGAAGGGGGTTGACGATGAGGAGGGAGGTTGAGGATGAGGAGGGAGGTTGAGGATGAGGAGGGAGGTTGAGGAGGGGGTTGAGGATGAGGAGGGAGGTTGAGGATGAGGAGGGAGGATGAGGAGTGAGGTTGAGGATGAGGAGGGAGGATTAGGAGTGGGGTTGAGGAGGGTGATAATGGAGATAAGAGACACAGGGAAGGGAGAGTTTGGGAGAGACACAGGGAAGGGAGAGGTTGGAAGAGACACAGGGAAGGGAGATGTTGGAAGAGACACAGGGAAAGGAGAGGTGAGAAGAGACACAGGGAAGGGAGAGGGGAGAAGAGACACGGGAGAGAGAGGGACACATGGGGCAGCACATTATTTCCCACCCTCGGCTTATACTCGAGTCACTCATTTTACCCAGTATTTTGTGGTAAAATAGGTGCCTCGGCTTATACTCGGGTCGGCTTATACTCGGGTATATACGGTAAGTGGCTATTTTAGACAAACATTACCTGTCGTTGTACATGGAAATCGAACTGACATTATCGAAACATGTATAAAGTCAAGTACACTATGGAAACTATTCACCCATCTTCAGTTACAACAAAATATGAGATCAGAAGGAGAAAATGATTTCAATGATTGGCTTATTACAATTAGAGAAGGAAAAACAGAACGAATTCCAAATTTACCTGACGACACTGTGCACATCCCAGCTCATATGATTTGCAAACAAGATCTTATATCGGCTATATTCGAAAGTACAATAAATAACGAGGACTATGCAGAACTTGCTAACAAAGTAATACTAACATGCAAAAAAAAAGGATGCATTGCTTCTCAATAATAAAATATTTAAAAAAATGAATGCACCCCAAATAAATTATCACAGTGCTGATTCTGTACTTGCTGATGACAAAGAAAGTCAGGCAAACTTTTCAACTGAATTCATTAACTGATTAACTCCTTCTGGAATGCCACCACATATTTTGCAGCTAAAGAAAGGTGCAATTGTCATGTTACTGCAAAATATCAACCCCAAAAAAGGCCTATGCAATGGGACAAGACTAATTGTTCAAGAATTAAAGGACCATTTCATAGATGCTGAAATTCTAACTGGTACCCATAAAGGAGAGAGAGTTTTCATACCAAGAATAGATTTGGCACCAAGTGAAAGTAGCCTCCCTTTTGTACTTCAAAGGAGACAATTTCCCATCATCAAGGCATTTGCCATGACCATTAATAAATCACAAGTACAAACTTTCAAATCTGTGGGTATATTCTTAGAACAACCAGTATTTGCACATGGCCAGCTGTATGTTGCCTTCTAAAGGTGCAAGAATCCATAGGCTATTAAAGTTTACATTGAAAACAATGAAAGTCAAGGTGATTTATTAGATGATGGACGCATTTTTATCAAAAATATTACCTACTATGAAGTACTGTAACTTTAATTCCAACAAACACAACACATGGCACAGAAACAGCAACCAAAAATAACAAATTACCTCAATGACAATTTAACAACAAAAAATAAAGATACAGAACAGTGGTTTCATTTCAATAATGACATTTTATGTCACTCAGACTCTCTTTAGAGCACCACGATTTCCATAACAAACTCTATACAATGGCAAAACACATAGAGAACAGTGGTTACTTTAATGTCTTGCGTTCTCTTTTTAGAGAACCACTATTCCATATAGGAAACTCTATGTGCCATTTTCACCAATTACAACAACAACAACCAAATGTCAACCATCAAAAAGCAACAACAACAAAATAAATGATTACTATTTAATGGAGGTAGCCTTTTTGCATGATTAGCTCCACAAAACACTTGGCTTGCATTTTAAAACAATTACAGTTTAAATGTTGCTTCAATATGTTACTTTTTTCAATGTTACAAGTTTTTACAAAAAAAAAGGCAAAGTTCTTTAATTGCAGATATTTTATATTTCATGTTAACAGGAGAAGCAGGTTTTGTTAGACAATGTAAATGTATCATTCAATGCAAAATATTAATCCAGGGACTAATCCGATTGCCAGTTAATGGGGTCAGGAAGGAAATGATTTTTTCTCCACTTTGATACAATTGGCTACGTTTCAAGGAGGGTTTTTACTGTTTGCCTTCCTCTGGATTCAATATATATTTAGTTTAACAGTTGTTAATCTACAAGTTGCATATTAAAAAACATTATGTCAAGTTTACAATACTAATTAATACAATGTTCAACTGTTCTTACATTCAAATGTTACTACTTTTACAAAAAAAAAAGTTTAACAGTTCGTCACCAAAAAGTTGCATGTTAAAAAAATAAACGTTTCATATAATAATTGTACTTCTTTAGAGATAAGAAAAAGGTTACAAGTGTCAAATACGCATATTACCGACAAAACAAAATTACAAACATACACATCTCATTGCCGTCATTTTTTGACGGGCAAGTTGCTAGTACAAACATATTTCAATGTACTAACAGCCTTATTAAATTGCGATTCAGTAAATTTAAGGGCTCTAATTAAGCACACAGCATATTTTTTTATAGAAGTTTTTAGTTAGTGAAGACCTTGCTTTTGAATAGAAGTTCATTAACTAAAAAAATCTGTAAAAAAATATGCTGTGTGCTTAATTAGAGCTTTTTTAAATTTACTGAATCACAATTTAATAAGGCTGTGTATCTTCAGACAGCCTGCTGTCCCTTGAAAATATCTTGCCCTAGGCCTGAGCCTTGTGGTGCTAGGCAGAAACACACAACTGCCCATTCCTTTCCCACTATTTTATCCTCTCACTTAAATATTTTTTCTGTTTAAAAAAAAATAATCAGTTTTTGTTTTTTTCTAGTCTCAATATGTTGAAAATAACATTTAATTCCTTCAGCTAAATTTATGCCATTTAGGTATTTTGATCTGTAACAGATGAATTAAACTGAATGAATTCTTGAATTATGGTTTATAAGTGATAGCATTATATTTAAACAGCCAATATTAGGATACTGAACAAGGTAACCCTATGGTAACACACAAGTAGATATAACTAAATAATTTGTTGAATTCTTGGACTGTTTCCACAGTTGCATGCACAGCTTGCATTTTTACTCTTCCTTCTGCTTTTGTAGAGTACGGCTGCCCCCTAGTGTAGATATTGTATACAATCAGACACAACAGCATTAACATATTACCAAGTGAGCTGGATTGTGAGTGCATCATCTGATAGAGGAGAATTAGTATGAAAAAAATGTGCATGAAAAAAATACAAAAATTTGCATTCAAACACTTACCTTGAAGTTATCAAAATAGCTTTTAATTTCTGTCAGTTGGAATTTAGAGTTAAAACCCTCCAAACACAGACTAAACTGACAGTTGCTGTCTGTTTTTTTTCTCTCTGCCTGTCTCCTTATGGGCAATTTCAGCTGTGACCCCAGCAACCATCATTTCCTACAGGGTACACTTTATGTAAGCTTCCAAGGGGTGTGCACATCCAGATATCACTATCTAGCATATAAATATGTAAGTACATTCAAACTTTCAATATAGTATATATTTTTCTACTAATCAGTAGCTGTTTATTAGGAAACATTTGAAACCCAGGAAACTTACATATACATTTAATCAATATGGCATAGAAGATAAAACCAACACAACACTCAATACATTTAAAGAAAACCAGAAGTTTAAAGTGTTTATCAGTTTAACACGTTATATATATATTAGCAACTTGTCCATCAAAGAATTACGGTCAATAAAATTTGAAGCCATGGTAATGCTGTTTGGCACACAATGTTAAGCTTTTTATACTCTAAGGACCTTCGGCGCTCATTGCCAGAGTCACGCTGAGTGCCTTCGACGCTCATTGTGAGCCTCACCTCGCGTATCCTTTAGCTCTTCTCTATATTTTTTTAAGTACTAATTAAGGAATTCATTGAATAATAAATTAACATAGTTTACCTTTTCTAATTAATATATGTAACAATCAATAGCCTGAAGAGGTTACAATCTCTTTTTATTTTCCTGAGGCATAAAATGTCCAGTTGGACTGTTGCTGGCCTGAGGAGTTAGTTTTATGAATGCCCCAACTATGCATTAGAAATAGGCTGCATATGCGAGGGCAAACCGTTGGTTTATTTGTGTAAAGCGCTAGTTTAGATGAGTAATGTTGTTAGGGTTGTAAAATAGTGTATTTTGTCTATGTGCTACGTGTTTCGCGAGCATTTGCCGTCCTTTGTAATAGTGTATTTTGTAGCTTGTACATTCCTGGGTGAAAGTAGTACATGGTTGGCGGTGTTTTGCGTGGTCCAGGGTCGTGTAGCCTCGTTTTCATTTTTTTTTGGCTGGCATTTTTTTTCTCGCTTAGCCGATTTTCGAGTGACGAAACTCGGCAAAATCGACTTAAATTCGCGTTCCACCTCACTCCCAGACGACCTGGCTCATCGCCCAAGTGCTGCGATTTTTAGTGCCTTAACGGCTCGCCTCGCTATGGCTCCCAGGCGATGAGTGCATTTGGCGCTCATCACCTAATTGGTGCAAGTTAACGGCTTGCCTCTCTATGCAAAGCTTGCAGGCAATGAGCGCTTTCGGCGCTCATTGCCAAAGTGCTCCGATTTAACAGCTTGCCTTGCTTCGCGAGGCTCGCAAGCGATGAGCTCCTTTGGCACTCATCGCCTAAGTCGTACACACAACGCACTTGACAACGTCTTGTAGTTCTATAATTATAATACGTGATATAGAAAATATTTTCTGGGAGAAAAAGACTGTTGAAGTATTATTCTGTTTCCTTTTGAGCATACTTTAACAAACAGATATCTCCTTTCATGGTCAGGATACAATTAAATTTGCAATCACATGCAGAAGACCTTTCATGATTATGGTGTGAAGCCTAGACCAACCAGTCTGTCTCCGACTCCTACGATCTAGTCTCTCAAAGCCGTACTATCTAGTCTCATCAGGATAGTGGTATAATTATGGGAAGATATTATCTTTCTGTCTTCAACATGTTTTACAAGACTTTTCTTTACTACATCCCTTAATATTTCTTTCCAGACCCACAAGTTGGGCCGGGTCAGTACTTGAATGGGAGACCACCTAGGAGCTTTATGCTGTGGCCCACTGCTGAAGGAACTGGCAACCCACTCTTCTATATCTACCATGAAAACCAAATGGATCAACATGACCATGGACATAAAAATGTGCATGGTGTGTAATAGTGCATGATGTCATGGAGAGTTGGAAACGACCGCACAACGCCCCCCCTCAAAAGACCTCTAGCCCCTTTCTTCAAGACCCTCACCTCATTATTAAATGTATCATTATCTCAAGTTTCCAAATGCTTACATAAGCTACCAGTGACTTTTTTTTTCTTTTCCTGAGTCCCCTTCACTATGTAATCTTCTTTCTTGTGCTCTCCTCAATGCCATTATATGATGATGATGTATGTGCAGAACCCATTGACACCTTGGTGAGTTTTGTAAGACAGATCTGACTAATAGCATCTAATAGACTAACAGATTTCAGCGGCAGAACAGAATGCAACAGCAATTGGTTTTCAATATTGGAAATCTTTAAATATGGACATGCAAAGTTTAAATATTTGGATGAATTAAGTTTTAAGAATATTAGGAATATTTAAGATGATTCATTTCAGGGGCTCCAAAGAGCTGTGATGCCAATTACCCTCATACACATCACATCCAACATGTGTAGCCCCTGTGATCGTTAGTGAATCTAGTAAATGGTCTTCTATATGCATTCATTTTGCTAAATAAATACATTGTGTTTGAAGCCAACTCATTACCTTTCTTATTAGTTGTGCCTTGTCTAAATATTGCATGTTTTTTCATGGTAAATCTAGGCCAGACATTTCTTTCCAGTCACCTTGTAATTCTCTTTTTCTGTCATGGAATCATTAAGAGCATATGATAGGAAACTATGTATTAAAAAGAGTGATTTTCTAATTATGTAAAGCTGACCCACGTGTTAAGCATGTTAAATATTGGATGTACCCCATGTTTGTTCTCTTTGTGAATCTTGTGTTGTCAGTTCTCGTGGATGATGGAGAAATAATCTTCCAGCATACTGTTTGTGATATGATTCTGACTGTAAAGGAGAACTGGCAGTGACCACGTTTCTCTCTATTTCATGGGTTTTTCTATTATTTAGATGCAACTCCTTTGTAAATAAATCATTACCAAATCTCTTCAAAGTGTTTAGCTCCAATAGATGAAGGCTACTCACTTTTAGTTTTTCAGTCTTTTAAATGGACCTCTATATTTCTTCTGACCTAAACAGGACAATGAAAAATTTGAAAATAAATTGAATAAGACATAGAATTGTATGCAGTATTTAGATTTATTTTATACTTATGGCCATGGAGTCTGATTAATAGCATATTTACAGGACTATTTAGCGCAGACTTCAGTAAATTGAAATAAATAGGTTTGGACTCAACTCTGGCATTAAGTGCTATCATAGTTAAAAGTATTTGAGGAACTATGTAAATTCATGCAAACTGGTGTAGATTTACTTGTTCGATTCTTGTTGGAAGTTAACCATTAGTTGAAATGGTGTGATTCAGAGCAGCATCATTAAATTCCATCCAAAGATTGCTCGAAATACATAACATCCTGCAAATAGAGAGAAGTTTATTATATTCGTTTTATGGTTAGAAAATCAATTACTTTTTCTTTATTCTTAACTTGTAGTACAATAATCTATTGAAATTGTATTATTTTGTTTTATAAAAAAAACTGTAAAGAGCTTCATCTAGTGGCAAAAGAAAGAATACACATGCTTACATTAGAGGACTATTGTAATCAGATTGTTTTTCTATATGTTTTAAATAGCTAAGCTTTTGTAGGATTTAATTTTCTGTATCATCTGAAAGTGAACAATTAATGGGCCCAGATAATGTACATCCAACTGTATTGAAGGAACTTAGATAGTTACTTGTTGCACAGTTAGCTAAGCTTTTAATGCATCATAATTGTCAGTAGTAGTTCCAGATGTCTAGAGTATTTTTAATGTAGTCCCGCTTGACAAAAATGGTAGTAGGACAGAGCCAAGAAACTAAAGGACAATAAGTTTGAGATCAGTAGTATGCAAACTAATGAAAACACTTTTGAAAGAAGTATTGCATACCTAAAATGTAATGATTTGCCAGATCATAGATGGCTTTACTGCTGAGGGATCAGACTAATAAATAAACTCATTTGTAAACGACATATAGCCTCATTAAACTGGGGCTACGTTTTAAGAAATTGCCTGTAACTCCAAATTTATGGGTTACAGGGTATTAAATTAGCCCTGTAAGGTAGCTTGCATCAGGCTTTGCGTGTTAAGATACAGGACAGCCGAGAATAGGCTACGCACTGAGCAACGTTAAACTTTGCGCCCGTAAATCCTTTTATCTGTCAAGCCTGTAACCGATACTTGTTCAATTAAGCTATTAAATTGCTAAGTAGTCACACGTGAGCAAGCCCGTAACTAGCAATTGGAGCCCAAAGCCCAATGTGTGCTCAAGGGTAAAGTCCAATATGTAGCACTTGCAATGCAAATAACAACACTCTACTGTACATTTATTATAAGGGAATGTGATGTTAGGTCTTAGAATTAATAGCACAACATTCTCAAGCCTGCGAAACGGCCCCGAAAAATACTTTATTTCATGTTTATATTTTGTGTTATATCGATCCCTGCAATCAATGTGTTAAGACATATACTGTAACTCGCATATGATCGAATATTATATTTACGGCTTTATTAATATTGCATTATATCTGTAATGTGCGTCCGATCGCAAACTGTAATTGAAGCACGTAGGACTTTGAAATCTTTTTCAGTGGCGTAACGATAACTATCTCTTTTTCCATTTGCTGAACCCATAACTACGGTCTACACTAATTGATCGTCCGCACGGCTGCAAATCCATCGTTCTATGAACAAGCTATGATTTGCGTCTCAAATCCGTAGCTCTCAGCCCCTTCAAATTTAATCGCAACATAACTCGGCCACATTTCAAGCCTGCAGGCGTTACATGCTACACGTTGGACTTACAAGGGTGGAATTTAATATGGCCCATAGTATGGGACTGGGTTCAAGTGGCTGAAGGATAAGTGTCAAAGAGTTATATTTATTGGATATCAGTCGGAGCAAGGGATCATTACCAACAGGGCTCAGTGCTGGACCTGGTTTGTTTTATATATTTATTTGCAATATTATTAATAGGTTTAGAAGGGAAAGTGTCTCTCTTTGCAGATACCACAAAATTATGTATCAGAATAGATATTCCAAGAGGTGTAGGTCAAATGTGTGAGTGAATAAAACTAAAGCAATGGTATGTGGAATGTAAATTCAATGCTGATAAATGCACAATTAGGCCAATAATAACTAAAAGTAGAATATTTACTTAATATTAATTTGATGACTATAACTAAAGAGGAAAGGGACTATTATATCATGAGTTATTATATCTCATGATATAAAAGTAGCAATTAAATGCAGCAAGTCCTCGGGAAAAGCCATTAAGATGCTGGGAAATTTTTGCATTCACAGCATTAGTTAGATATAATATAGGCCTTTTTGGTTCTTATCTGCTTTTTTTCAATTACTTTCCTAGGAGGTTGTGTCTTTGTAAACTAATATGATTTCCAAAATAGTATATTTCACAGCACCAGAATTGTATATTAAAGGTAAAAAAAAAATAGAGGCTGTATTTTTTACAGTCAAAGAATATTTAGTCTGTTTGTAAATGTATTTTTTTCAATGAGTATATTTTAAATTTAGGACTACAACTATCCTTTAAATGCTTTTTTAAACAAGACTTCATAGGGAAGCAATATAATTTAGAAATAAAAACAATAATTAAATACATACATAGATTTATTAAATATGTGCCATTGCTATTTACTGTGGGCAACTATTGCCTTGTTATCTAATTATATTTTCATTAGTCATTTTGAAAAAGTTCCTTTGAAAAAGAAGTATCTGCATTAAAGGTTCTCTGCCACTTCTACAAATAAAGCATGATTCAGAATTCATGGAGATTAAAGGTTGTATTTTTCCTTTTAAATAATTTTTCAAACATAGCTATTCAAAAGATCATATTGAAAATAGATGACCACTGTGGTCTTTTACGTATTGTTGTTGAGAAGAGATAACCGGGGCAAGATACAGAGAGAATTATTCCTCAGTGCATCATATCTTATAATGCCCTATGTGTTAAGAATGATGTAATCCTGTTGAAGTCAATGTGTTAAAGACGTTTGCATGTTTATAATTGCATGTTTATAATTAATTGGTAAAGATAGTACTCTAATTAATGAGATTGTAGAAGCTTTCACATGATGCTGTGTAGTACTTCTATGACTTGTAATCATATTTCGACATTTTATTTTTATACATTATAATTCTAGACATTATAATAAGAACATAAACATTCATTTAGCGGATTGTAATTGTTATGTTAATGTGTCGTAAATCAGCAATGTAGGATATATAACTGCGATCTTTGCACTTAAAAAAAAATAATAGTTACTCCAGCCTGATATGGCAAGATTTTATGAAACGCTAAATACATTGCAACATACCATAATGGGGGCTGGGTCACTCTTTTGATATAATACAGGATATTTCTCCTTGTGAAGGGCACAAGTGAGCTAAAAGAGGACCATATTCATAGAACTACCTATTAAGGATAGTTTGTTCTCTGCCTGAGCAGTTCTATTGTTGGTATTGCTTATACCATCATTTGTGTCATACAATTATTGAAATATCTTAGGAGTTATTAGTCTTCGTCAGTAGGTGTACAATCCCATGGAGTGAGCATGATCACTATTTAATATAAACTATTCAAAACTTCACATTATTTCAAATGTGAACATTTGTTCCTTTATACATCTATACTGTAAACAATCAATTATGTTATAGACCTATATATGCTTCAAGATAAGTAAAAACTATCTGATTATCTATTACAGTTATAACATGTGTGTTTTTCCTATCCTGTATCACAGGTGTAGACCATGACGGTCCTTGATTGCCAAACACTGTCCAGGATTTTAGTATTTCTCTGCTGTGTCAATCAGAATATCTGAGGCAGTAATTGACTCACCAATCCACAACACTAATATCCAGGGGCCTTATTCTATTAACGGGCGTAAAATGGCCGCAATGCTGCGATTCCTTGCGGCTATCTTACGGCCTTGTGTAGCACTATGACTAGGCTGCTATTCAAATGGACGGCACCACAAGGATGTCCCACTTAGAGCCGGCAACAAATTATGCAATCGCTGCGGTAGCATTTTCCGCGAGACGGTAAATCGTGTTTCAAGGCCGCAAAGTCGGAAAACTGTCAATGCAAATATAAATTCAAGATAGCACTGTTAAGTACTGTAAAGCACTGTAAATGATAGGCAACATAATGGGGGACATGAGGATTAATAGCAACACCCTCTTAAGCGTGCACATTGCCCAAATCGAATATTTAATTTCCGGTTTATTTTCCATCCACATTTCCCGCAGGCTTGTCGTTGTTATAACCCGTACGGGTTTGGAGTTTGAAGGCCGCGTACTGAAAGCATTGTAGAAGCCAATATATATTCAATCCAGCACTGCAAAGCACTGTAAATGATGGGGAACACAATGGGGGACTTGAGGATTCATAACATTCTCAAGCTTGCACATCGCCAAATTATAATCTTTGATTTTAGGTTTAAATTCCATCCAAGTCCCACGGGCTTCAATGACGAAGCCCATAGCTCGTTATTCAAGTCCGTGCGCGCTTGGAGGGTGAATGTCCTCCAAGCCCGTAGCTGGTTATTCAAGCCCATGCAGGCTTGCATGATAGATAGAACACGAAGATTGAACATGAAATTTAATTTCTTTATTTGCAGATGTGAGAGTAGGGGAATTTTAAGCTATTAATTCTAAGACCAAACATCACTTCTAAGAAAAGTACGGGATGGCTTTTCTATTTGCTTAATTAGTGCTACGATTTGTAAGTAAGCCCTTTGCGACCTGTGTGTCCATTTTACCCATTTACGGACTTGACGGAGGCTAATCCCGCAGCCGTTGCAGGTCTGATGTTCTCCAACCCCTGGGACTCTGGACACGGAAATTGAACATGAATTACAATAAAAATGATTTTCAGATTTGAGTGTTGGGGAAGGTTCTGCTATGAACTGTAACACCTACAATCACTTTCACGTCTCATCAAAGTACAGGATGGTTTTTTTTATGTGCTTAATTGGTGCTCCAATTTGTAAGTAAGAGCCTTGCAGGACCTCTTTGGTGTAAGTAAGCTTGGGCTCGGTTTTAGCTAATTACGACCTTGACAAAAGGGTTCGCGTAGCATTTAAATAGTGACCTTGGCTTTCTTGCGGCCGAAACTCTTGCGGCAGCGTATGATCAAAGGCTTTCCCTGCAGATCGGGCAGCTGCAAGGGATAACAGGGCTCCGGTCGGAAGCCGGCCGAAACCCTTCGGCCGCAAGGGAATAGAATACGGACGTAGCTTTTGGCTGGTCCTTGCGGCCACGCATCTCCTACGGCCGTTAATAGAATGAGGCCCCAGGACTGTGTTCATCACTCCAGGACCAAATTCCCTACCCTATATCATTTGGTAACACTGTCTTGAACTGTATATATTTTTTCAGCATTGCTGTTTTGCTGTTTCATTGATGCCACATAGTATGTTTTGTCAATGAAAGTGCAGTTTTCCCCCAGTTATGTGTAAATAAATATTAGTATGTATTAATTTGCATATGGTTGATTTGGTACCTGTAGGTGCTGAACCTAAAAAAAACATATTTCTTGGATAATCACAATAAACAGAAATGTTGTTTATACTGATGTTTCCCAGTTACTGAAAGTTAAATCATTGTAGTCTTTTATAAACTTACTATGAGAAAGCAAACACCAATCATAGCCGCCTTCATTTTAACATCAAGGTCTATTGGAAATTCAATCCCAAAGTTATCAGCGTTTGTGAAGACGTCATTAACGAACCCAGACCAATATTTGGAAATCTTTCCAATGGTGGAATCTTCATTTAGAGTTTTCACCTATGCAGCGTGGAAAGAATGAAAATTATAACAACAGTATTTTGTAGTGTCAAATCATTCTAACATAATTCATTTGCACAATTAGGGAAAGGAATCAAGACATGCATTGCAATTTTTTTTTAATGAAGCATCTGAACAGCCAGAATAGCAGAATATCTTGCTAAAGATATTATAATGGTAAATATATATTAGGGAGTGATATATTTAAGCTTATGATAGATAGAAAGATAGATAGATAGATAGATAGATAGATAGATAGATAGATAGATAGATAGATAGATAGATAGATAAAAGCAAGTACATGGTGTTTTATAATGGTCACATTTTCAACTGGACACTAAAACACAGTGACGTATTATATTACCATCCATACTTATGATGATTAATTGACTAATAAAACAGATTATTATCACTTCCCTTCTGTAATATACTAGTAATTCCCAGTCACAGAGAGATTCAAGAGCAAGGTACAAAGGTACAGAGGGGCAAAACCAGAATCAAAATCAAAGCAGTTCACGGAGCAGGGTATACAGCTATAAGAGAGAAACCATAAACAATTCAGGGGTCAGAATTTATAATCATCCAAAATTGAGTGCTGGAATGATATATGAGTTGTTAAAGGAGAATTTGGCCAGATGAAAAATATGGTGCCAGTTGACATGTTGGTATTATGAAAAGTATCTTAAATACTGTTCAAGATTTTGATTAGTACATTCAGTTTGGCCATTAGTTTGTGGGTGCAAAACTGTGGTTGAGGCTTGGGAAATCTTTAACAGAATGCAGACTTCTCTCCAGAATCTGGATGTGAACTGACTTCCACAGTCAGATATGATGTGTTCTAGAATGCTGTGTAAATGTACTATCTCCCTCAGGACATTTTTTAGCTGTTTCTGGATCTTTGTTAGTGTGATAAAGTAAAACACAAATAACATGCAGGGAGATCTGTAATAAAGTCCATAACTAATGAGGACTATGATCGATCGGGTACAGGAAGAAGAGGTTGTAGATTTCACAAGAAGACACATAAGCCTTAACGTCTGATAAAAACGAGTGCCACCAAGAGCACTTCAACACTAAATCAAGTGTCTTTTTACTCCCAAATTGACAGGCTATTTAAGACAATGATGAAGAATTGTAACTCAGATGTGTGATGTCACAAAGATGATCTTTCTCCATAAATATAACCCATCCTAATAATGGAGCTGTACCTTTGAGGGCAATGAAAGGTGATTCCAAGGAGTTATTTGGATTTACTGTATGATAGACATCACAGTAGCCAGAAAACTACATCAAATGAGTATATACTCTACTCGATGTAGTGTCTGAGGATTCATATATTCCAGAGAGGGTATCATCTTTTCTATTTTCTGATCCTGGTCTGTAGTTAATGTGGAATTAGAATCTGGTAAAGAACAAAGCATGTTCAGGGTTTAGGCATTTGGTTGGTCATAAATATTCTTAGTGCTTATGATCAGTGTATGGTAGACTGCCATCTCTATGTAGTGAATCCGATCTTCCACAGCTTGATTAATAGCTAAGAGCTAATGACTATAAACATAATAATTCTTCTCAGCAGTGGAACATTTTTGAGTATAATAACAGACAGGATACAACAAATTATTTGGTCCATGATGTTGGGATAAGATGGCACTAATAGCCTCCTCAGAGGCATCCCCTTGCAATATTTATGGTCTCGGTGAATTTTTTTGAGAATGCCATAGGCATTTTTAGCTTACTCAGTCCAGCATTAAAGCATTGGTCGGCTGTATCACTTTTGAGCAGTCTCTCATGAATATGCTTACTGATACCATTTTGGGATCGATATTGAGTTCCTCAGGGGAATGATAAACTCCCAAAGCGTAATTGTATCTATGTCAAATAAGTATTTTCCTATTTTGACAAATAAATGATGGGCACGAAGACTAATTGAAACTTGAGTAACATGCTTCCTATGGTCATGAAGGTTGTTGGAAAGTACAAGGATATCACCAATTTAGCTAATTATTGACTGATTCAACAGGTCCCTGAAAATATGCTTTATTGCTATAGCATATGGAAAATGCAATTTTTCATTTATTACCATCCCATATCGGGACTAAATTATAGGCCTCTTCAAGATACAACTTATTAAAGATTTCGGCTGCTCTGAAGTGATTGAAAAATTAGAGAATTAGTGGAAGAGAATAGAGATTATTTTAAAGTAATGCTGCTTATTTCTCTGTAGTCCATCCTTCTTCTTCACACAATATATTGGTGTCCACAGCAGGAGAACTGGAAGCCCAATCTAATCCCTTTCTAAGTGCTAAGATCTCCTGTCAAACAGAGGGTAAATTGTTCAAAATGGAATATTTGCTAAGAGCAATTGTATACCCTATGAGGTGTAAGATTATCAGCTTCTCTTAATGAAATAAAGTGGTTGAAACATTCAAGTGTAAAGTTTCTAGTTTGATGGGTCCTGATTTGATTGAATTCCCATCAATTAGTTGGATATGCACTGGAAAATCTTTGATATTTTGACAAGGAATATTGAAGTTACTGGTAATTGTAAGTCCACGAGACAGGACCTAGCTTCCAAATCAGTAATTGCCTCAATGGAGACCTAATTTTGATCCAATTGCAACAAAAAAGAAGAGCTGCGTAACTCTAAGAGACAGAGTTGCAGTGAAAGGATGTAACTGACTTAGTTGAATGCTTCTCAAAGTGCAGTCATGGAGGAAATTACCTGCTTGTCTTCAATAAAGATACAGGTTGTTTTTCCTTTAATGGTCCTTTCCCAGGGACCTCCTGGTGCCTGTTAGGTTCAAGAATAAATTTTAAAGACGGAGCCGTGTCCAGCACTGAGAGAGAGCAGATGTGCTCAAATGCTGCTCTGCTCTAATGTTTATAAAAAGTCTATTTTTGGCTGCAATATGGGGCATTTTAGCCCAAAAGCTCCTCACTTGTCATCAGGAGGAGCCATGACACATATTCCACTACCAAATTATGGAGTAAAAAGAGCTGCCAGGCACCAACGCGTGATCGAGGCCCACTCCACCAGGCCTCCCACGGATGCGGCTCCCTGCTACCCCCCGAGCAGGTTTCCAGCAAGAGAGGGCGCTCCACAAGAGGCTCCTTTGTGCAATTTTGCACCAGGGCCTTAAGAAGACAAGTGTACATACCGTGCCACGCTGACGGGAAACAGGCGAGAGCAGATTACTCCACCAAGGGCCCAGGCGGAGTGACAGATGAGCGGTGCTGATTCAAGAGCATCAGGAGAGACATCCGCCTCCATCCGGTAAGCCCAGGGAGGCTGAGGGACCCAGAACCACCGCATAGGCCCCGCTGCAACGCAAAGGTGAAAAGCTTGCGAAAGTGCGCCCGCCATTTTGTGGCGCAAGGAGTCAAAGCCTAGGAATGTAAGGTAAAGGGAAGGGCCCTTGATTATCACCCATGAACCCCACAATCCTTAGGGATATTAATATATAAACCCCACTGTGCCTCCTTCAACCACTAGTACCCTTGGGACTATTTGAAAAGAACTCTTTAGGCTACAAAAGCCCTTACTTGAGCACGCTCCGTTTTCCCGCCAATTTCCTGGTGGCCATTTTAGAAGATCCCTGCCACAGAGATAAACAAGCAGCAACTCCGTTGCCAGCCTGCACTGTTTTTTTTTTCATAAGTGGACTGATCTATTAAGAATCGGAGCCCTAATAGACGCCTAATGCTGAAAATGATAAGGGAAAAGTTCATCATATCCCAGAGGGTACTGACTAACTTTAACTTTGGACTGAAAAAATAAAAACTTCATAAATTGCTCAACATATCTTGCTTAGTTATTTGTATTTCATATTCTTAAGCTTTAATCCAGCTCTTCCTCTTTTTACATTTACTTGCTACCTAATTTGTTTGCTGTTGAGAATATTTTGCAGATCCAACTCTGCAGTTTCCCTGAGTCTGATAATTCATTGGTTGGACACTGACACCTAGTGGAGAGAGGTGGTAACTCACAAATGGACATAAACACAATAAAGTTTTTGTTTGGTGTGCCTATTCACATTATTGAACCAACATTCCCTAAGATGAAATACTTTTTTTCTTATGCCCGTCTGATTGGGACACTTGCAAACGCGAAAGTGACAAAGCGAATTATCCTATGTCATGGCTGGAGTATCCACAAGGAAAAGTAGCAAGAATATACAGTCTTATTACTTGCCAAGATCACCCCCTCCAGCACCCCAAAAAAAATCAGACTGAATCAAAAACATCCTCTACAGCAACAATGGAACACATGGCTCCAAGCACCATTGGTAACATTCAAGACCTCAAAGACCTGATCCTCACATTCAGAGAGGACATCAAAGCAGAAATCCAAAAAGTCTCAGCAGACTTGAGCTAAGACAATCCAACCCCAAGCTTGAGGAGGAAATTGCTGCAATAAGAACGGAACAAGCTCGCCACCTGACATTTCAAGAAGACCTCGAAAATAGGTTGAGAAGACAGAACGTCAAGCTAAGAACTGTGCCTGAATCAGTGTCTGACCTCTGCCTATATATGTCTGAGCTTTGTGAATTTCTTTTACCAGATTTGGACTCTGAGCAATATAGGCTTGACCGGATCCACAGAGCCCTTGGAGGCCACTCAACCATGACTAAATATTCCAGAGATATCATTGCACGCTTTCACTATTTCACTACTAAAGAAATGTTCATGAGAGCGTCAACCTAGTGTGTTCTCGGACCTATCTCAGTTAACATTATCCAAAAGGAAAGCGATGAAGCCATTACTGGACAGCATCCTGGCTCATGGCTGGAAATATTCTTGGGGCTTTCCTTTTCGTCTGACTATTTCCATAGACAGCACATTTTTTGGATCCTTAGAGGAGGGGATCAACCTGCTGGCCTCCTGGGACATTCATCTAACAGACGCCCCCAGAGATCTTGTTGAAAGTCAACCCATCCAAGAGAGCACCCTTGGTCTCAAATCCCGTGGCAGAGATGTTAACCATCCTCCCTGAATGTTACGCAATCACCATGACATTGTAATGTATTGTTGTGTAGCATGTTGTTTTCACTCAAATCTGCCTTATCATTTTTGAACTCCAGATACCGTTAGCCAAGGCTAGTCAGATTTCTGTATAATCACTTTTTACTTTAAAACTTTTGTGCTCATTAATAGTGTCCCTTAAAGGCTTTACTATACGTTCCCTACCCCCATGCTAATCCAGTCAGTATTAGTTATTACTACTACTGGATACACCAACTTAGTTAAGAGGACAGCGTTCGCTCTCCTTGAAGTAGTGTTATACTACATCCACATTTTGTTATATATTTCTATTATAGATTGTTTTTAGAATAGCTTAGTACTATTCAAAGTTACTGGAGTGATTGTGACAGCTTAAATTAAGATACCCAACGCCAGACTAACTTGCAGGCAACTGTATTTTTCTATACATGGTCGTTATTTCTTTTGTCGGCCTGTCCTAACATTTTATTTTATTCTTGTACCAATTTGTGTTGACTCCTCGTTTTGTCCTAGGAAGGTCCCAGCAGGAGGCTCATCTGACCAAATAATCCGAGGCATCTGCATATCGCCCTCGCTATATCTTCCAGAATCTTTAGACTCAGAAGGAGGGTGAGTCATGAATATCAATATTATTTTGCACAATGCTCAGGGCCTGAATGAACCAGTCAAAAGCGGGGTCGCCATAAAGGAGTACAAAAGACTAGGGGGGATGTGATTTTGGTGCAGGAAACATATTTTAAGAAACTAGCAGTCCCCAAATTCTGGGGGAAGGCATACAAACAAACATTCCACTCCAGCCCGCAAAAGAGAAAAAGAAAGGGGTGACAATCCTATTTCAAAGCAGGCTTCATTTCTGCCACATCTGTACTCAGACAGACCCAGAGGGTAGATATTTGACAGTCCATGGCACCATCCATGAGCATAAACTAACCTTCCTCAAGCTATATGCACCAAATACTGATAAAAAAAAACTCTTTAATAAAATGTCAGACTTAATCACGACCTGGGAACACTCTATTTTGATCACAGGGGGGGACATGAACACCCTTCCAAAGACAAATCAACTACTTCCTCTGCATCCACAACTCCCACAGCTACCAAGGCCCTTAAAAATATTTTAAAATCTAATTCTCTGATAGACGCCTGGAGGGTAATTAATTTTTCTGACAGGGAGTATACCTTTTACTCTCCCAGACATAAGTCTCACTCACGAATTGACTACCTGTTAATCCAGCAACATTTGTCACTAAACTTAGCAGCACCATCCATTCAGCCCATCTCAGGGTCCGGCCATGACTTAGTCTTGACCTGCCTGTCTGCCGGTCACTCCCCCTCATGGGCATTAAATACCTGCCTACTAAATGATATACCGTATTGGTCTGAATATAAGCCAGACCTTTTTTCCGATTTTTGAGCTTGCAAGTTAAGGGTGCGGCTTATATTAGCGACCGTCAAAAAATCATTGCCGATTTGCGAACTTTGCTAGTAAGTCGTATGACTTCTATTCGCGCATGCAAAATTACTGCCGATTTCCGCAATTGCGAGTTATGGGTGCCGATTTTCGCGCTTTATACTGCGTTATTGAATAGCGATTTACGGTTTTAGTGATTCTAACATCCTGTAATGCCTGTAACCTGCGAAAAAAGCCTATTTCTTGCAATGGCTGATCACTTTGAGAGTCCTTTTCTCTCCAATTTTACAGATGCGGCTTATATTTGAGTACTATCTTTTTTCTATTTTTTCCCCTTGCACTTTACGGGTGCGGCTTATATACGGGTGCGGCTTATATTCGGACCAATACGGTAATCATAAAAGATAAAATTAACAAGGCAATTATAGAATACGTCACAATTAATAGTGATGGCAAGATAGACAAGGCGGGAGTGTGGGCAGCCCATAAGGCAGTGATTAGAGGGGTTTGTATTCAGTTGGGGGCAGCTGTAAAAAAAGCAAAATTAGCGACCTTAATAGTAGAATCTCAGAATTGCGATCTCTATTTGACACACAGAATGACCCGCAAACTTACAATGAGATCTTGAAATATAAACAAACTTTAAACACAGTACCAATAAACCAGACAATATGCTGGCCAGAAAGCTTAAAGCACAAGGGGCGGACTTATTTAATCCAAACATAATTAATAAAGTAAGAGTACCTGTCTCTAAGCCAGACCAGATTGCTGAAGCTTTTCAGCAATTCTATACAGAGCTATACTCAGCTCTCCACCACTCGGGATCACATGCCCATAAATCACAAATTGAGGATTTTCTTTCTTCTGTTAAGATTCTGCAAATTGATAAATCTCAGGTAGAGGCCGTTGCACGCCCCATCACGTCAGAGGAAATTAAATGGGCAATTAGTCCCACAAGATAACATGCTGCCCCTGGTCCGGACGGATTCACAAACCACTATTACAAACAATGCATAGATCCTTTACTATCTCACCTCCAGGGGCTGTTTAACGGGTTTCTCTCAGGCTCCCCAATTAGACCGGAATTCCTAGAGGCAAAAATTATTGTGATCCCCAAAGAAGGGAAAGACCCTTCACAATGTGGTAGTTACAGACCATTCTCATTAGGTAACACAAACATTAAATTATACTCTAAAATAATGGCAAATAGACTGGCCCCATTGTTGCCAGACGTGATCCATCCAGACCAGGTAGGTTTTATCGCAGGTAGGGAGGAACCTGATAACACCAGGATAATTTTAAACTTGATAGATATGGCTTCTAAAGAAGAAATTCCGTTAATGCTCCTATTTTTAGACACAGAGAAGGCATTTGATAGGATAGATTGGGCCCTATGTGGAAGACACTGTCAACATTTGGCCTTGAGAAGGATTTCTGAAGGGCATTATGCCCTTATATGCTGCATCTACTGTTATAGGACAATCCCAACACCAATCAATCTAAAATACCTTAAGTCGATGAAAAAAAAACTCTATAAATTTGCTTGGAGCAGTAAGAAACCAAGAGTCAAACAAAACAGAAAGGAGGGTTAGCTTTCCCTGACCTAATCAAATATTTTATAGCCACGAGGCTGGCTCAAATCACGAACTGGTTCAAGAAAGAGGCCATCCCGGTGTGGGTAGAAATTGAGAAGCAAATTTTAATGGACAAACAATGGGTGCTGTCTCATGTCTTATGGCTTAGAACATATCGGGAACTGCGATATCGGGAACTGCATTAACCACTCTTTAAAACTATGGAAAGAAATAAACAGAAGGTAAAACCTCCTAAGTGTAGGTTCAGGTTTAACCCCACTTTGGCAACTCCATAAAGATCACCAATTCAGTAAGATGGCCCAGATGAAATGGTGGATAAAAAACAAACTAACGATAGTGGCGGATACTTGGGTAGCTACCCAAAGAGTTTCAGCGTCAACCATCACAGACATAATTCAGGTGCCACATGGGGAGTGGCTTAATCTAATGTTAATCAATGAGTCGCCAACACAGACTGCGAAGACTAATGAACCTAATGCTAAATCA
Organism: Discoglossus pictus; assembly: GCA_027410445.1. Lineage (NCBI taxonomy): Eukaryota > Metazoa > Chordata > Amphibia > Anura > Alytidae > Discoglossus > Discoglossus pictus. Next base: position 358,233,646 of record CM050165.1, read on the forward strand.
CCCTCTGAGCGATGCTGCAGCAACAAGGGGGGTAAGGGTAATATCGCTACCATTTACAACCACATCTCTGAGCCTCCCCAGTGAGGTTAAACCACATTATCAAGTTGCATGGGAATCTGATTTACATATAACACTAGATGACAGTCAGTGGGGAAAGATCCTAAAAGAAGCTAACAACTCCTCTTTAAACATTAGGCTAAAAAAAATGCTTTTAAAACAATAATGCGGTGGTACCTCATGCCATCAAGACTCCACCTTTTGAACCAATCACTCTCTGACAATTGTTCTAGGGGTTGCGCAAACACAGGTACTTTGATCCACATGGTCTGGGACTGTCCAAAAATCAGGCACATATGGGTGGCAACATATGGCTTATTAGAAAAACTTTGCAGGTGTCCATTACCAAAAAAGCCAGAGGAAGCTCTTTTAGGCCTACCAGTCACAGGGCTTTCAAAAGAGGAGCAATTCTTGACAAACCAGATATTTTTGGCTTTTATATGCATGATAGCAATACACTGGAAACTTACTTTCCCAACTCATAGTGAAGTACATCAGATATAGATGACAGATATAGACAATGAGCCTCCTTCTGGGATATCTGGACTCTGAGGGGTCCACAATAAGATTGGTGAAAATTCCTCCAACTTGATGGTTTGGCTTCCTGTTTCTGTTTCCTTGTCCCTTCTTTGGATATGTCTGTTTTACAATGTGTAAACATGTTCAAAACCTTTTGTAACTTTCTACGTATGTTTTACATATTACTGTGATAAACAAAAAAGAAAAATGTTTGAAAAACCAAAGAGACTTCTTACATGTTGTATAGAATATGTGAGATTTGTTATATTGTTTAACAAAATGTTATTGTCTATTTGTTATTTCTTTCAATAAAACTTTAATAATCATAAAAAATAATACATTTTAAAGGTGCAGAGGTAGAAGAGAATTCTGCAGCAGAAGAGATACAGTAGAAGCCAATCTGTGCTTCCTTCCCTGCACCTACAGTAAATCTGGATCCACAGGGAGCCAGAACTTCCAGAGAATTAGACAAATAACCACATTCTTGTTAATACATTAGTTCCTCAGAAAGTTCAAGATGGAATAGGGCAGGCTTATTTCACAATCTATCTGCAGCCCATTTTCTAAATGTTTCCACATATTCCTCAACAGTTCTTTGGCTGTTTTATGGAAGTCCTCGTATGTACTCCCAATATCATCCTAAAAAATCTGCAGGTTGTACAACACAGGATTTTGAGTTTTCAGAAGATGGTTTGCCAACATCATGAATTCCCCTTTAAGGAGAGACATGATAGTCTTACACAGATCAAATCAGAGGAATAGGTCTGGGGTTCAGCAAAAATAGTAATTAATATGCTTCGTGAAAAGTTCTGAACTAAATATGACCCCATCAAATTCTCAGGCAGAGGTACTTGGGATTTAGGGGTCTTAGGACTAGGATGAACAACAGCTTGCTGTTCTGTTGTAACATTCATCTCAGTAAAGTGAGCCTGTAGGTCCTACACTACAAGTGCTAGGGAGACAAACTGCCAAGATACTATAGGCCCAGTTGACCTGCTTCCTGTGGGCACCATATATGGGCTTAGTTGTTAATGTAATGCCAGGTAGAGGAAGCCCAGAGGCACAGAGATAAAAGAATTAGGGCAGGCAATGATCGGGAAACAAGAAGAAAGAGTAAACAGGCTGAATCACAGAACCATCCATCAAAAATTCCATGAGCAGGAAAGATGAGCTGTAGCTATTGATTCCTCAATTTAGTAATGATAGGTAAGTGTGATGACCGAGGGGACTAGCGTCCAGGTGCACCCCAAAACCTTCCTGCTGCAGATTCAGGAATACCCCAAGATTGTAAGGGTTCTGGTGATCTTATCACCTCAGCTTGCTTCTCCGGGTCAGAAACCAATGCAGGAAACCAGGAACACAGGATGCAGCAGGAACAAGCAGGAAGAATCAGGCAGCAGGAAGATGTAGGTCCCTTTAAGTTAGGACCAGTGATAGAGGTAACAGAATACCCTCAAGTGACTTAGCTCATGAAGCTCTTACCCTAGCATGAAAGCACACAATGATTATGTACAGCCAAACTGGACTGATTTATTGGTGCAATTACAGGAGTATTTATACATAAAAAACAGTGTGGGACAGCCCACAACACAATAAACAGGGGAGTGACTAAGTCTGAACTCCCTGCCTATCTACAAATGACCCAATTAGTGGACTAAATGTACTAATTGAATTGACAATGGCCAGTTAGGAAGGACCTGCCCACTGAGGTAGAGCATGCCTCCCAGAGGGTTCCGTCCACCCTGGAGTTGTAATCACAGTCATATCTCACTTAGATATCCAAGCTGTCTGGTGCTATACATCCCACATGGGGCATGTCCAGGTCACACCCAGTCTGTTCTTATGACAATTTTTCTATATGGTATTAGATGTTATGATCCATACAGGTAGAAATCATATTAGTTTACTCTGCCTAGGACAGTATAATTACAGTGGAATACACAACATTCTTGCCCAATCATACAGTACACTGTTAGCAATCTGACATTCATATTGGTGCGCTGAAATGCAGTAATTTAAACAGTGTAAAAGTTGGTGGAGATGACATATTATGGATAAAAAACGTGAACAGCCAGACTCCATGGAGCCGGCACAACAATAGAACAATGAGTATCACCAGAAGAGAGCATTGCTGAGACACTGAGACAAAGTGAGGAGAGGGTGGAGGGGAACTGGTTAGAACTAGTCATGGACACCATCTGGAAGCAACGTGGAGGTATACTATACTTTAATACAGCATGTAACTTGCCAAGTAAAACATGAACCCAACAATATATTTGTGGATAGAATGTCACATACAGTAATAACTGATTGTAGCATGTAAGATTTAGGTCGGTGCAGTAATGAAAATTCACTTAGATAGAGGGAATGTATTTAGGTTTAGTGCTTGAACACTTGATGTAACAAGCTGGTGTTTAGCAACTCATGGAGCAGGCTTGTGACCATAAGACATTATACAGGGGTGAAGAACAAATTAATAAACTGAACACATGCCTTCACAGTCTAAGGAAGCGGCAGTTTTGTGGCAGGATACAGAGTCTGCTTAAGGCCGCCAGAGCGGTGCCAACCCGGATATCAGTTCATACCTAAGGAGGCCCTTTAGAGCATGAAAGCACTAACATGAGTACCATTACTTTGTCCCTGATCCCATCTGCAAACTAATTGGTCTGTTTGAATGTAGGCAGCCATCTGATTGGCTGTAACTCAATCCTGGTAAAAGTCCTGAAGTTTCCCCTGGCTTGGGTGTGAGCCAAACACACTCCTGCCTACAGGCTATGGGAAATAACATGGGGAAATCTCTCCCATAGACTTTCATTGGAATATTCCTTGCTAGGTTTAAACAGGTGCTTTTAAATGTAATAACTTTGCAAGCATCTTATGCAGCAATATAATTTAATGACTTCTGTATTAAAGGGACACAGAGAAGGAGTACTGAATGTTAGTAAAAATGTTTAAAGTAGCTTAAAACTTACAGTTGCTATGCTATGAGTCAGCCTCATTGACTTCAACAGAAAAAGAAATGGTTATTCGATGTTTAAATATAGAACACAATGAAGGGTTTGCTTTAGAAGATCTGTATCACCGATAAGAGATTTCTGGGGGTAGCACATGCTCATAATGATTTTTATAATTGGCTATGAGGTGGAGAGGCTTTGTTTTCCAGTTCCTGAAGTCACTATAAGATCTTCATAACTTGGTAACCTAACATAAGATTAGACCTATATACCCATTCAACAATAATGTAATAATACAGATCTATTTTAATTTCCTCTTATATTCACAATATTTTACATAATAACTTAGTAACACAATTTGGTTTTAAATCCCATTTTATTGAACCATGAGTTAAATTAGAATTATACTTAAAAATATGTGAATTGTTATATTTAAGAGTATGGGACAAATAGTATACGTTTAATACTTAATTAATCCCTGATGGTTTCCTAGAGGAAGTCCATTTTCAATATTAATTTGCAGCTTGATGGATTTGGGGTATTTATGTAGCCTATGTTATATGCTTGAAAGTCCCATTAGATAATACTTTGAATGCAGTAGTTACAGCCTGGCAAATATTAAGAAATAAAAGTTCAGTATTATGTATGAGTCAAATTATTTTAGTTTTAGTGCTATAAAAGTCTTAGTTGTATTTTTATTGTTATTACTATTTATAAAGCACCAGCATTTTCTATAGTGCTAATTACAAGAGTATAGTAATGTAAAAAGGGTAAATACATAAGAGAACAAATTAAGTTATATAGAAAATAGAATAGACACATGGCTACAGATTAGCTGAGATAACTACTCCACAGAAATGTTTACCTAGAGCTGATTGGGAGAATTAAATAAGAGAGTGAGATTGTATCAACCAAAGGCAGCTGTGAGTTCTGATCAATGAGCCAGTTGGTTTTAGTATAGAGTAGGCTTCTTAGGTTTTTAGGAAACATTTGAAGATCAAGACAAATCCTGCAGATGAGGGTGAGAGGTGTAAGAGAGATGCAAGTACTGAACAGAACAAATCAATGGCTCTGGGAATATTTAGAGATAATAGTAAAGCATCAGTGGCGGAGCAATGTACCAGGGCCCTCCTCTGAATTTGCTTTGGGAGTGGGTCTGGCAACAGGAATCTGCTTTGAGAAGGAGTCTGGAGGAGGGGCATCTGCTTTAGGAAAGGGTCTGTGGAGGGGAAGTTGCTTTGGGAAGGGATCTAGGGGATGGGAAGCTGCTTTGGGTAGGGGTATTTTGGGGTGATAACATTTAGTCGGCCCAGTTGCTGAGGGAGGGGGATCTTCAGGGGAAGTGAGCTGCTTTGGGAAGGGCACTTTTGCGAGTGACTCTGTGGGAAGGAAAGAAGGTGGCACTAAGTGATTTGGCACCGGGGGGAATGGCAAAAAGTTGCATGTTTAGCAAGAGCTTCTGTATATTCAGGATTTAATCTTTATTCTAGATACTGAGGCCCTCATTCAATTGCAATTTGGCCAATTGAACAGGGCTCATAATAAGCACATAACATATTTATTTTAAAGAATTTCTTAGTTAGTAAACATCTATCCAAAAGCAAGGTTTTCACTATCTAAAAACTTCTTTAAAAAAAATATGCTATGTGCTTATTTAGAGCCCTATTCAATTGGCTAAGTTTGCAAGTTCCATTCAAATTAGCAATTTGTAGTTACAAGAGCCCATAATGGAGCCCATAAAATAATTTGCTATTTAATAGGCGTCTTTTAGCTACCGGCAATCGGTTTGCGGGTTAGACGTTCAAATCCCTGCGGATGTCAAAATCGTAAGTCCGACCCATCTAAGCCTTTGATCTTTCAAGCATGTAAATGTTACAATCGTAAATTGCTATTCAATTACTACAATTCCTCAAGCCTGAGATTGCCTTCAAACCCATAAATGGCAAATGTAGAAGAAATTCCTACGAGTCCCAGATAGGACTCACAATAGGGTTAAACACCTGTTCGCAGCACTGTAAATGCAAATAAAAAATCAATACTGCACTTTAAAAGACAGGGAAAGCAAAAAAGACATTAGAATTAATTGCACAACAGTCTAACGCTCGCAAATCTGCAATACAATTATGTTTTTTATGTTTCATTTTTGTGTTATATCAATTTCGGTAAACAAGGAGTTAAAACATATCAGGCCATCCATATGGACTAAAAGAGTATCGCCATTAATTTTATTATTTTGTACATTGCAGGATTACGAGTGGCGATTGCATATCAGACTTCTAACTGTTAATCGATTGTGGTTTAACCTCCATGTTTTAATGACGTCATGATGACGGTCTTATTTACTAGTGGATGTTTCTAAATTGGTAGTTACGGCCTTGCTTAAATGATCATCGGGTGCATGGTTTACGGTTTAGGCTTTCGGCCAGGTAGCTGCGAGTTTGATCAATTGAATCAATCTGTAACTGTTGCAATTTTCAAGCCAGCAGACTTAAGGCCTGTATGAAGGCAATTGAATGGAGGCCTATGCACGCTATATACTAAGTTCATTCTTTTGCAATGTGTTAAAATAGTTTTTGCCTTGTACCTAACACATATATAGCGCTACGGAATATGTTGGCGCATTACAAATAAACAATAATAATAATAATCTTGGATTGGGCCAAAGACCTAAAAGGCTAACAATGATAGATTTACTGTAGTTATGAGTAAGTGCATATTTTACGCAGCCAGATTTAAATTAGAAGAACATCCTTGCTTTACTACTAAGCAGAAAACTATTTTCTTCAGCAAACAAACATGCACAAGGTTTACAGAGTGTTCCTCATGTTTGCCCTTTGTCTGTGCTTGTATTTTCTAAGAATTATTTTCCTACACAGTACTATAATTTCAAGACACCTGGCTACAATATTTATTGCATATAAAAAGGATTATTGGGCAGAAAATCGGGGAAAAACTTCATATGTTGGCTGTTTTTATCATGTATTTAAAAGATACAATTTTAAACATTAGAAAAGTTACTTGCATAAAAAATAAGTGCTTGAGGCAAAAACGGACAGTGTAAAATCTATGAAAAAATAACTTTGATTTATTTTTAACTGAATATTGTTTTTAATAGCCAATGCCCAGCACTCAAACATATGCACTTTACTTGTAAGTGCACAACAGTGGTCCTTTAGACTGCATAATGGCCTTATCTCTATCTCCAATGTGACTAATCAGGTTAAAAAACAAATGTCAGCCTAAAGTAAAGCTAAATAAAAGAGTGGAAAAATAATAAGTTGTTTTCTATATTTTCTAAAAACATAATTTTGCATTACTAAATTAAAAGAAAATAAGCACCATCATGTGCTTTAAAAGTGATTTATTTATTGTGATACACCTGTTTCTTGCAATAATAACCTAAAAGTATATAATTACATACTGTAAAAAGGAATCAGAAATATGCTGCAATCATTTTTCTGTATCAGATTACACTTTGTTGAATGACTGCAATGGCAATTCTGTAAAGTATTTCTGGCTCAGTTCATCATAACATAAACTGACAAATTGAGAATTTTTAATACGTTTTTTAGTAAAATCTTCAAAGCCAATGCATTTGCTTTGTAGGCTGTTTTTAGTCTCAGATTTACTTCACTGCAGCAGTAACGCACGCTGGTGTCATGGGTTTGTGAAAGAATATCAGAAACAAAGACCCGTGTGAGGTGTTCATGGTAATTAGATTCAAAACCATGGAGGGAATGTATTGGATAAGGAACTGACAATGTAATACAGACTTCTGCCATAGCAAGTGCAATAGATACACTTATTTTAACCTGATATAAAAAAAGATGTGGAAGACCTATATATTTCAAAGTAACTAAAATAAACATATTTCACAGACTTTCACGCATTCATATTATATATTTAAAAAACCCAGATAAACTCGACACTTCTGTTTTCTCTTGATAGAGATTGCATGTGATACTTGGCCTTATCAAGACCGGGCCAAATATTCTTTACACACACTAAGGAATAAAATGTTATCGTACATTGGGAAAAATCATATGTTTGAAGAAGTAGTAGCAGTGTAAACCATTAACCATACAAGTATTTTAGGTAAAAATGTCTATTTTATTAGATGCTACTTGTGCCTGAAGGATTCCATGTCTATATCTTCCACACTTCCTGATGGCTTAATGTCTGAGTGGGTGTGTTCTGTAAAAATGTACTATTGATTATGGAGCGGAAGGAAGGAGGGAGAATAATATTTAGCTCATAACTCTCCCCACATTTATACTCAAAATTGAAGATTTTCCTTGTAAGTGCATTGATGCCCGTGACTTACACATAGTGGCGGAGCTAATGAATTAGGGGCCCCATTGAAAAATAATTTGGATCTCCTTCCAACTGCTTTATACAAGGTGACTGTAGCAGTTAATAAAAAAAACAAAAAACATTTGTAAGTGACTAGACCACCCCACGGTGATCTGCTCAGCTTTGTCATGACCTGGGAAGAACTCAGAAGATTGCACTGAATACAGCTTCCTTGTCCCAGAACTCACTCGGACAGCGAGATGAGGCTTTGGATTACAGTACATCAATCACTTTTTAATAAAGAAACACTTACTGTTATGTGTCCCAAATAATGTATAATCCTTTATTCCCTTTGCTCTTTTTTATACCCCTTTACAACAATAGTAACTATTAGCAACTTGTATTTATGGCTTCTGGTCATTTTTGTTCCCTCCCCTCAACCTCCAACTCAATCAGAAAGCAATATGTTAGCCATTTTTAATTGGTCATCTACTCCTAGGTTCCCTAATCAGTGAACAGACTGAGTGTCAAGGAACAGTTTTTCCAGTTCCTGGATCTTATCCCATTAAAGGACAGGCGGCTTGGCTTCAGCCACTCCATTGTATTGTAATCTGCTTTATCCCATTGTTGGCAGATAATCTAAGTACATCTCTGATGTGCTAAACAGGGTGTGCTGAATCTGCAGTAAGCAGACACCTCTATTTATTGTTATCTGTTCTGGCCCATCGTTATCAAATTAGGTTAATACCATCTATCTTAGGTCTGGACCACTCAGACACAGAGACAGCAGGTAGTGTATTAGAAGGCAGCCCTATTGTTCTCAGGTGCCAGCCATCAAGATACTGCTAGACTCCATGTAAGTCATCTCCTGTAATTGCCTCCCACATCCTCTCATTGTGACATAGTGTACACCACCTCTGTATCTAACTGCTATAAATATTGCTGACTTTTCAAAAATAAAACTGTTCACTTCTGGAGACATATAGAAATTGTGTGTCTCTTATTTTGCTCCTGTTCTCCTGGATGGCTGATTGAAGGTTCTGGGAGACTCTGAAGGATCCTGCTGGGGTAGATTTGACTGTAACAAGTCTTATCAAGCCCTCTAAGAAGAAGCAGATTTGGAGTCTCTTGGTAGCCTGGAAGTGCAGATTTTTGATGCAAGGACCCTGACCAATACAGAAGCCAGATATCAGGGTGCTGGTGCAGAGATTTCCAGGAACCCCACGGTCCTTTTGGGTAGTTAATGTGTAGTCTATAGCAGGAAGCCCTGGGTGTGTATAGCCCCTACCCTCGGATCATCACAACTTGTTTAGCAGTGCTGGGATCTCGGTGCAAGAACCGGCAGCAAGGATAAGATATGGGGATCTATGCAGTTTTGAAGTCCAGTACTTTTGGTGGCTTGGTGGGAGAAGCAGAAAGCAGTCTGCAATTTTGCCAAACCTTCAATTCCAGGTCCAAGTCCAAGGAAGGCAAGCAATGGATAGATAGGATCAGGGACCACATAAAGGCCTGCAGAGCAGAGGTGATCAGGGAAAAAAGGAGACAGATCACCAGTATCCTGGAGCCGCGAAGGCAACGGATTGCCACAGACGCGGATAGATGGACAGCCGTTCTCCAGCTGGGTGAGCAAAATGGCTTGAGGACCTGGTGTGGTTGGAGCTCGACTTGGAGCATGCGTATGTGGACCTAATGCTGGACTGGTGCAAGGGCTCCCAGATGTGCTCCAGTGTGGCCTTGGAACAGCAGAGTGCTGGGAAATCCTATTGTCACAATACCAAAAGGATGTGGGAATAGACCCAGGGACAGAAGAAGAAAAGTTGGTCAAACCGTTGATCCATAAAGAAATTAAGTTGAAAAAAGAGTATGAGGAAGTGCTTGAGGAGGTGGGCCCAGGTGGGACCTTGCTTAAGTACTTGGAGTTACCCCATGCTTCCCGAGCTGAGCTAGCAGAGGATACACTCCCAGAGGAAATGGAAATGGACTGTTGGCTACACCGCTATGAGGTGAAGGAAGGAAACCAGATGGTATCTGGAGATCTAACAGCTACAGAACAGGCGAGATCAGAGGGACTTCTGGGAACTTATACAAGGATAGGGACCACGAGAGAACAGTCCAAACCCTGGTGGATGCAAGACCGAGGAGCAGTGTTAAGCAGCACCAGACACTGGGAGATGGCCAGCAACTAGAAAAGTTCCAGCTGCTAACCAAGGGCTGGAGACTGAACATCTGGCAGAGGAGGGTACAAGCCCTGAGAGTCTGCCCAAATACCCAACTTACAGTCACCAAAGTGTCCAGCACACCACAGGAACCAGTAGAACTGACAAGTACATGTTCCTGTAAGCTGATGGCTTACTCCCCATGTTTTTACACCCCTTACATGGCCCCCTTAGATGGGAGTCCCACACAACATATTTTATTAAAACCCCCAGAGGAAGTCCTGCATTTAAGCCTAAACATGACCAACATGATCTTACCCTAGAGAAACACCACTAAGCCGTACAAGCACATTATACCAGAAATATTTCCTAGTAGTTAACAACATTGCACCCATCCTGGTATAGCGATTCAGAAATGGGCTATACATTACACTACAATTCCAGTTTTATTAAAATATGATTAATAAGATGGATTAGCACTAGAGATGTCCCGAATAGTTCGCCGGTGAACTGTTCCCGGCGAACATAGCATGTTCGCGTTCGCGGCGAACTGCGAACATATGCGAGATTCGACCCGCCCCCTATACTTTATCATTGAGCAAACTTTGACCCTGCATGTCACAGTCAGCAGACACATTCCAGCCAATATGCAGCATACACTCCCTTCCAGAACCTTCTAACTCATGGACAGCAGCCATTTTGGAATCATAATTAACTTGCAGTCTTACTGAGAGGAGGCTGAGTGTAGGTGATACTGCATCAATAGGGAAAACCATAGCTAGGCTACTGTACACAGTGTGCAATACAGTCCTGAAGGACTCTTTTGATCTCTGCTGCAAGGACACCCCTGTGTCTCTTCCCCCCCCTTATCATCATCCTTCCCTCACCTTAGCACCCCTCACACTTATCCCTAACACCCCTCACCCTAACCCTAACACCCCTCACACTTATCCCTAACACTCCTCAACCTAACACCTAACCCCCTCACCCTTATCCCTAACACCCCTTACCCTAACACCCCTCACACTTATCCCTAACACCCCTCACCCTAACCCTAACACCCCTCACACTTATCCCTAACACCCCTCACCCTAACACCAATCCCTAACACCCCTCACCCTAACCCTAACACCCCTCACACTTATCCCTTACACCCCTCACCCTAACACCTATCCCTAACACCCCTCACCCTAACCCTAACACCCCTCACACTTATCCCTAACACCTAACCCTAACACCTAACCCTAACACCCCTCACACTTATCCCTAACACCCCTCACGCTTATCCCTAACACCCCTCACCCTAACAACTATCCCTAACACCCCTCACCCTAACCCTAACACCCCTCACACTTATCCCTAACACCCCTAACGCTAACCCTAACAACCATCACACTTATCCCTAACACCCCTCACCCTAACACCTAACCCTAACACCCCTCACCCTAACCCTAACACCCCTCACACTTATCCCTAACACCCCTTACCCTAACCCTAACACCCCTCACACTTATCCCTAACAACCCTCACCCTAACACCTAACCCTAACACCCCTCACACTTATCCCTAACACCCCTCACCCTAAAACCTAACCCTAACACCCCTTACACTTATCCCTAACACCCCTCACCCTAACACCTAACCCTAACACCCCTCACACTTATCACTAACATCCCTCACCCTAACCCTAACACCCCTCACACTTATCCCTAACACCCCTCACCCTAACCCCAACACCCCTCACACTTATCCCTAACCCTAACACCTAACCCTAACACCCCTCACACTTATCCCTAACACCCCTCACCCTAACACCTAACCCCCTCACACTTATCCCTAACACCCCTCACCCTAACACCTCACCCCCTCACACTTATCCCTAACACCCCTCACCCTAACACCTATCCCTAACACCCCTCACCCTAACCCTAACACCCCTCACACTTATCCCTAACACCCCTCACCCTAACCCTAACACCCCTCACACTTATCCCTAACACCCCTTACCCTAACCCTAACACCCCTCACACTTATCCCTAACACCCCTAACCCTAACACCCCTCACACTTATCCCTAACACCCCTCACCCTAACACCTATCCCTAACACCCCTCACCCTAACCCTAACACCCCTCACACTTATCCCTAACACCTAACCCTAACACCTAACCCTAACACCCCTCACACTTATCCCTAACACCCCTCACCTTAACACCTATCCCTAACATAGCATGTTCGCGAACATAGCATGTTCGCGTTCGCGGCGAACTGCGAACATATGCGAGATTCGTCCCGCCCCCTATACTTTATCATTGAGCAAACTTTGACCCTGCATGTCACAGTCAGCAGACACATTCCAGCCAATATGCAGCATACACTCCCTTCCAGAACCTTCTAACTCATGGACAGCAGCCATTTTGGAATCATAACTAACTTGCAGTCTTACTGAGAGGAGGCTGAGTGTAGGTGATACTGCATCAATAGGGAAAACCATAGCTAGGCTACTGTACACAGTGTGCAATACAGTCCTGAAGGACTCTTTTGATCTCTGCTGCAAGGACACCCCTGTGTCTCTTCCCCCCCCTTATCATCATCCTCCCCTCACCTTAGCACCCCTCACACTTATCCCTAACACCCCTCATCCTAACCCTAACACCCCTCACACTTATCCCTAACACTCCTCAACCTAACACCTAACCTCCTCACCCTTATCCCTAACACCCCTTACCCTAACACCCCTCACACTTATCCCTAACACACCTCACCCTAACCCTAACACCCCTCACACTTATCCCTAACACCCCTCACCCTAACACCAATCCCTAACACCCCTCACCCTAACCCTAACACCCCTCACACTTATCCCTTACACCCCTCACCCTAACACCTATCCCTAACACCCCTCACCCTAACCCTAACACCCCTCACACTTATCCCTAACACCTAACCCTAACACCTAACCCTAACACCCCTCACACTTATCCCTAACACCCCTCACGCTTATCCCTAACACCCCTCACCCTAACAACTATCCCTAAAACCCCTCACCCTAACCCTAGCACCCCTCACACTTATCCCTAACACCCCTAACGCTAACCCTAACAACCATCACACTTATCCCTAACACCCCTCACCCTAACACCTAACCCTAACACCCCTCACCCTAACCCTAACACCCCTCACACTTATCCCTAACACCCCTTACCCTAACCCTAACACCCCTCACACTTATCCCTAACAACCCTCACCCTAACACCTAACCCTAACACCCCTCACACTTATCCCTAACACCCCTCACCCTAAAACCTAACCCTAACACCCCTTACACTTATCCCTAACACCCCTCACCCTAACACCTAACCCTAACACCCCTCACACTTATCCCTAACATCCCTCACCCTAACACTAACACCCCTCACACTTATCCCTAACACCCCTCACCCTAACCCCAACACCCCTCACACTTATCCCTAACACCTAACCCTAACACCTAACCCTAACACCCCTCACACTTATCCCTAACACCCCTCACCCTAACACCTAACCCCCTCACACTTATCCCTAACACCCCTCACCCTAACACCTCACCCCCTCACACTTATCCCTAACACCCCTCACCCTAACACCTATCCCTAACACCCCTCACCCTAACCCTAACACCCCTCACACTTATCCCTAACACCCCTCACCCTAACCCTAACACCCCTCACACTTATCCCTAACACCCCTCACCCTAACCCTAACACCCCTCACACTTATCCCTAACACCCCTAACCCTAACACCCCTCACACTTATCCCTAACACCCCTCACCCTAACACCTATCCCTAACACCCCTCACCCTAACCCTAACACCCCTCACACTTATCCCTAACACCTAACCCTAACACCTAACCCTAACACCCCTCACACTTATCCCTAACACCCCTCACCTTAACACCTATCCCTAACATAGCATGTTCGCGAACATAGCATGTTCGCGTTCGCGGCGAACTGCGAACATATGCGAGATTCGACCCGCCCCCTATACTTTATCATTGAGCAAACTTTGACCCTGCATGTCACATTCAGCAGACACATTCCAGCCAATATGCAGCATACACTCCCTTCCAGAACCTTCTAACTCATGGACAGCAGCCATTTTGGAATCATAACTAACTTGCAGTCTTACTGAGAGGAGGCTGAGTGTAGGTGATACTGCATCAATAGGGAAAACCATAGCTAGGCTACTGTACACAGTGTGCAATACAGTCCTGAAGGACTCTTTTGATCTCTGCTGCAAGGACACCCCTGTGTCTCTTCCCCCCCCTTATCATCATCCTCCCCTCACCTTAGCACCCCTCACACTTATCCCTAACACCCCTCACCCTAACCCTAACACCCCTCACACTTATCCCTAACACTCCTCAACCTAACACCTAACCTCCTCACCCTTATCCCTAACACCCCTTACCCTAACACCCCTCACACTTATCCCTAACACCCCCTCACCCTAACCCTAACACCCCTCACACTTATCCCTAACACCCCTCACCCTAACACCAATCCCTAACACCCCTCACCCTAACCCTAACACCCCTCACACTTATCCCTTACACCCCTCACCCTAACACCTATCCCTAACACCCTCACCCTAACCCTAACACCCCTCACACTTATCCCTAACACCTAACCCTAACACCTAACCCTAACACCCCTCACACTTATCCCTAACACCCCTCACGCTTATCCCTATCACCCCTCACCCTAACAACTATCCCTAAAACCCCTCACCCTAACCCTAACACCCCTCGCACTTATCCCTAACACCCCTAACGCTAACCCTAACAGCCATCACACTTATCCCTAACACCCCTCGCCCTAACACCTAACCCTAACACCCCTCACCCTAACACCCCTCACACTTATCCCTAACACCCCTCACCCTAACCCCTAACACCCCTCACACTTATCTCTAACACCTAACCCTAACACCCCTCATACTTATCCCTCTGTCTCTTCCCCCCCTTATCATCAAGGGAGGGGGGGAGGATGATGAGGGAGGGGGGAAGAGACACAGGGGAGGATGATGAGGGAGGGGGGAAACAGACACAGGGGAGGATGATTAGGGAGGGGGTAAAGAGATACAGGGGAGGATGATGAGGGAGGTGGGAGGATGATGAGGGAGGGGGGATCAGACACAGGGGAGGGTGATGAAAGAGGGGGGAAACAGGACACAGGGGAGGATGATGAGGGAGGGGGTAAAGAGATACAGGGGAAGATGATGAGGGAGGTGGGAGGATGATGAGGGAGGGGGATGAGACACAGGAGAGGGTGATGAGGAAGGGGGCAAAGAGACACAGGGGAGGATGATGAGGGAGGGGGGAAGAGACACAGGGGAGGATGATGAGGGAGGGGGAAAAGAGACACAGGGGAGGATGATGAGGGAGGGGGAAAGAGACACAGGGGAGGATGATGAGGGAGGGGGGAAACAGACACAGGGGAGGATGATGAGGGAGGGGGTAAAGAGATACAGGGGAGGATGATGAGGGAGGTGGGAGGATGATGAGGGAGGGGGATGAGACACAGGGGAGGGTGATGAGGAAGGGGGCAAAGAGACACAGGGGAGGATGATGAGGGAGGGGGGGAAGAGACAAAGGGGAAGATGATGAGGGAGGGGGGAAAAGAGACACAGGGGAGGATGATGAGGGAGGGGGAAAGAGACACAGGGGAGGATGATGAGGGAGGGGGGAAACAGACACAGGGGAGGATGATGAGGGAGGGGGTAAAGAGATACAGGGGAAGATGATGAGGGAGGTGGGAGGATGATGAGGGAGGGGGATGAGACACAGGCGAGGGTGATGAGGAAGGGGGCAAAGAGACACAGGGGAGGATGATGAGGGAGGGGGGAAGAGACACAGGGGAGGATGATGAGGGAGGGATAAAAGAGACACAGGGGAGAATGATGAGGGAGGGGGAAAGAGACACAGGGGAGGATGATGAGGGAGGGGGGGAAACAGACACAGGGGAGGATGATGAGGGAGGGGGTAAAGAGATACAGGGGAGGATGATGGGGGAGGTGGGAGGATGATGAGGGAGGGGGATGAGACACAGGGGAGGGTGATGAGGAAGGGGGGCAAAGAGACACAGGGGAGGATGATGAGGGAGGGGGGAAGAGACAAAGGGGAAGATGATGAGGGAGGGGGAAAAGAGACACAGGGGAGGATGATGAGGGAGGGGGAAAGAGACACAGGGGAGGATGATGAGGCAGGGGGGGAAACAGACACAGGGGAGGATGATGAGGGAGGGGGTAAAGAGATATAGGGGAGGATGATCAGGGAGGTGGGAGGATGATGAGGGAGGGGGGATGAGACACAGGGGAGGGTGATGAGGAAGGGTCAAAGAGGCAAAGGGGAGGATGATGAGGGAGGGGGGAGAGACAAAGGGGAGGATGATGAGGGAGGGGGAAAAGAGACACAGGGGAGGATGATTAGGGAGGGGGGAAAGAGACACAGGGTAGGGTGATGAGGGAGGGGGGGAAACAGACACAGGGGAGGATGATGAGGGAGGGGGTAAAGAGATACAGGGGAGGATGATGAGGGAGGTGGGTGGATGATGAGGGAGGGGGGATGAGACACAGGGGAGGGTGATGAGGAAGGGGGCAAAGAGACAAAGGGGAGGATGATGAGGGGGGGGAAGAGACAAAGGGAAGATGATGAGGGAGGGGGAAAAGAGGACACAGGGGAGGATGATGAGGGTGGGGGAAAGAGACACAGGGGAGGATGATGAGGGAGGGGGGAAACAGACACAGGGGAGGATGATGAGGAGGGGGTAAAGAGATACAGGGGAGGATGATGAGTGAGGTGGGAGGATGATGAGGGAGGGGGATGAGACACAGGGGAGGGGTATGAGTAAGGGGCAAAGAGACACAGGAAGGATGATGAGAGAGGGGGGGAAGAGACAAAGGGGAAGATGATGAGGGAGGGTGAAAAGAGACACAAGGGAGGATGATGAGGAAGGGGGGAAAGAGACACAAGGGAGGATGATGAGGGAGGGGGAAGAGACAAAGGGGAAGATGATGAGGGAGGGTGAAAGAGACACAGGGAGGATGATGAGGGAGGGGGAAAGAGACACAGTGGGGAGATGAGGGAGGGGGAAAACAGACACAGGGTGAGGATGATGAGGGAGGGGTTAAAGAGGTACAGGGTAGGATGATCAGGGAGGTGGGAGGATGATGAGGGAGGGGGAGGGACACAGGGGAGGGTGATGAGGAAGGGGGCAAAGAGACACAGGGGAGGATGATGAGGGAGGGGGGAGAGACAAAGGGAGGATGATGAGGGAGGGGGAAAAGAGACACAGGGGAGGATGATGAGGGAGGGGGGAAAGAGACACAGGGTAGGGTGATGAGGGAAGGGGAAACAGACACAGGGGAGGATGATGAGGGAGGGGGTAAAGAGAGTACAGGGGAGGATGATGAGGGAGGTGGGAGGATGATGAGGGAGGGGGGATGAGACACAGGGGAGGGTGATGAGGAAGGGGGCAAAGAGACACAGGGGAGGATGATAAGGGAGGGGGGAAGAGACAAAGGGGAAGATGATGAGGGAGGGGAAAAGAGACACAGGGGAGGATGATGAGGGAGGGGGGAAAGAGACACAGGGGAGGATGATGAGGGAGGGGGGAAACAGACACTGGGGAGGATGATGAGGGAGGGGGTAAAAGAGATACAGGAGAGGATGATGAGGGAGGTGGGAGGATGATGAGGGAGGGGGATGAGACACAGGGGAGGGTGATGAGTAAGGGGGCAAGAGACAAGGGAAGGATGATGAGGGAGGGGGGGAAGAGACATAAGGGGAAGATGATGAGGGGGGTGAAAAGAGACACAGGGGAGGATGATGAGGAAGGGGGGAAAGAGACACAGGGGAGGGTGATGAAGGAGGGGGGAAACAGACACAGTCGAGGATGATGAGGGAGGGGGTAAAGAGATACAGGGGAGGATGATGAGGGAGGTGGGAGGATGATGAGGGAGGGGGGAAAGAGACACAGGGGAGGATGATGAGGGAGGGGGGAAGAGACACAAGGGAGGATGATGAGGGAGGGGGGAAAGAGACACAGGAGAGGATGATGAGGGAGGGGGGAACAGACACAGGGGAGGATGATGAGGGAGGGGACAAGAGATACAGGGGAGGTTGTGAGGGAGGTGGGAGGATGATGGGGGGGGGATGAGACACAGGGGAGGGTGATGAGGAAGGGGGAAAGAGACACAGGGGAGGATGATGAGGGAGGGGGAAGATACACAGGGGAGGATGATGAGGGAGGGGGTAAAGAGATACAGGGGAGGATGATGAGGATGATATAACTTCTGCAAGTGCACAGTGCCACTCATATCTGTTGTCACAGTAGTGCACGCATAGTACCAATCTGTCAAAACCTGTAATGATGAATAAGGTCTAGAGTAGCCTGGTTCCCTTATCCTCTACAGGTTGAGACCTAATGTTTGGGTGACTCCAGACCAACACATGAGTACAAGCAGCACACAAACTCAAAGCCGCCATCCTCCTCCTGGTCCAGCATCATCAGCCACATCAACCACTGCTGTCCTCCTTGCCCCCTCTCAACCATCCACCACTCTGTCTCTCGCCTTGAGCAGTTCCTGCTCATCTGCCCATAGTCAGGTGCCTGTAAAGGACATGTATGAGCGTAAGAAGCTAATGTCACAAAGTGCCCCAAATTTGAAGGTGATACGACCAACCAAGCATCTTTTTCCATCTCCCGGTCCCAAAAATCCAAATCTTTATACACGTGCCCTGATAGGTGACGTAACAAGTATAAACTGATAAGAGTAGTACTTACAAAACACGCCACTCCTATATGGTGGCACCTTTGATTGCACGTGCCGTGTCCCAAATTTGAAGTGATACGACCATACCAAGTATCTTTTTCCATCTCCCGGTTCCAAAATCCAGGCCTTATACACGCCTCCTGATAGGTGCTGTAACAGGTATTAATCTGATAAGAGTAAGTACTTACAAAACACGCCACTCCATATCTGGTAGCACCTTTGATTGCACGTGCCGTGCCCCAAAATTGACAGTGATACGACCAACAAAGCATCTTTTTTCCATCTCCCGGTTCTAAAAATCCAGGCCTTAGCAAAAACGCCCCCTGATAGGTGCTGTAACAAGTATTAAACTGATAAGAGTAGTACTTACAAACACGCCACTCCTATCTGGTGGCACCTTTGATTGCACGTGCCGTGCCCCAAAATTGAAGGTGATACGACCAACAAAGCATCTTTTTCCATCGCCCGGTTCTAAAAATCCAGGCCTTATACACGCCTCCTGATAGGTTCTGTAACAGGTATTAAACTGATCAAGGAGAGTAGTACTCACAAACACGCCACTCCTATCTGGTGGCACCTTTGATTGCACGTGCCGTGCCCCAAAATTGAAGTGATACGACCAACCAAGTATCTTTTTTCCATCTCCAGGTTCCAAAAAATCCAGGCCTTATACAACGCCTCCTGATAGGTGCTGTAACAGGTATTAAACGGATAAGAGTAGTACTTACAAACACGCTACTCCTATCTGGTGGCACCTTTGATTTGCGAGTGCGTGTCCCAAAATTGAAGTGATACTGACCAACAAAGCATCTTTTTCCATCTCCTGGTTCTAAAAATCCAGGCCTTATACAACGCCCCCTGAGTAGGTGACGTAACAAGTATTAAACTGACTAAGAGTAGCACTACTTAACACACCTTATAATAATACAGAGAGAGGCAAACGCAGTGCGAGGAGTCTGAGAAGAGGAGTCAGAGGAGGAAGGTGGCTTTTGAGGAGGTGGAAGACCAAACACAGCAGAGCATCCCAGGGGGCTTGTTGTCACCTTTCTGGGGACCCCTTGGTGGCTGGGTGGAGGAAGAGACTTTCAATGACATCAGTGAGGACAAGGAACGGGACATGGCTAGCTTGGTATCCAACCTTGTGCAAATGGGGAGTTTGTGGTTGTGCAACTGGACTGTTTGCGGTTGTTTGCGGTGCGTTAAACGGGGAGTTTGGTCTGTCACTGTGAAGCAGGGCCTAACCCTTACACTACCTGATCGATACACCATCATACTGAAGTTTTAAAGCACGTTATTCCAAACAATTTAGGAATGTTAGGTAATTATCTGCCCTTTATGGCTTAAAACCAGACTCTGCATCAACTATGTAATTTTCCGTGGGGAGTTTTGCCATGGCTCCCCCTCCGGCATGCCACAGTCCAGGTGTTAGTCCCATTGAAACAACTTGCCCATCACTATTGTGGCCAGAAAGTGTCCCTGTGGGTTTTAAAATTCGCCTGCCCATTGAAGTCTATGGCGGTTCGCCCGGTTCGCCGGTTTCGCGAACATTTGCTGCGGTTCGCGTTTGTGGTTCGCGAACCGAAAATTTTATGTTTGCGACATTACTAATTAGCACCTTATCTAATCATTTTGTTGTGACTGTATCCAAATGATTAAACTGTTGTGATCTATGTTGTGTCTGGGAATTTCCAAGGAGCCAAAATGGTAGAGGGGTGATATTGTAAAATATCTTCTCTAGACATAATGTCTACATAGCCGCTTTCATGTACCGGGTCAGCTGCCCTTCCTCTGTTCTGCTGGACTACTTCTGTCCCCACAAATGGGTAAACCCAGTAACTGAAGCCCCTCCACACCAGAGCCCTCGGTAATACATTCTGTTAAACTCCTTGGCAAAAATGCAGCATTTCAATACCAAACATGCCTTGTTGTAACCATTACATCAATAAATTCATACACACAATACAATAATTCATCACCCCCCTTCATGAACAACATGGCTTATCCACACAACAGTGTCCAGGCTGGGAGGACAGTGTCAAAGGAGAGAAGGAAAAAGAATATCAATAATCCATGTTGAGCGGGGGAGGCAATAGTCGAACAGTCCCTCAAAGTCTTGGCCCCCGCCCCATGGATGTCACACTTTGACTCTCATATGTCATGGTATGGTAAATTTGTTAAATGTTCAATAAAATAAATATTAATCTTAATACATTAAATAACACAATGAAACATATCTATAAGGGCATGTGTTACTCTTCTAAATAAAATATATATCTTACAAAAACAAATCATATTCACTATTAATGTTTAGCTACAAGCACAGCGCAGATTTAGAATATCTCTTAAACAAATATAATACAAATGAAAAATTTTATTAATTATACACATTCTGTATATGTTTGTATACTTTTTTCCTGGTTAATATCAGCAGAATGAAATATGTATGGATCTTTGGTCTCCCTTGAATTATGTATTTAAAATAATTGTTTTCTCCTGTCCTGTTTTTTCCTACATATTTAAATGATTTAAATTATTATAGCTTTATGTCATTGTACTTATTTGCTTTTTATTACTTTTCTAATGTATTTGTCTTTTTGTAATAGTTCTAATATTATTTATACATTAGTAAAAAAACATATTGTTTGTCATGTAGGTCATGAAAGTTCTGTAAAGTACTGTGCTGTAATAATAACTATATTTTAATAAAAATTAATTGGTTAACATGAGCTTTTATAAATGAAAAAAAAGTGTAACTGAAGGAGAAGACCATGTTTACACTAATATGAAGATGACACTTGTTTATGTTTATCATTTTCTATAGAGTATGTATCTGGGTGAGATTTACTAAAAGCATCAAGATGCCCTGTGATGCATTGAGATATACTGTGATGTATAGAGATCCTGCACTGCAGCCCATCTCCTTTAATACTAGGCCCTTTAAATTCATAATCATCTATCACATTAGTCATTCAGATGGTAGAATATATTGCTCTCAATACTGCAATCTGATGGACTATTTATTAAACAATATACGGCTGAAGACTTAGCCAACCATTTTACACATAAAATTCAAACTATCCGCAATGAACTCTCCTCTCATCGTGGCTCACACACTCCCACCCTCTCAAACAAACCAACAATATCCAGTCTTCTCCCCTCCTCATTCCCCACAGACCACTTTGAACTACTTTACACCCTGCAACAGAGGATGAAGTCTCCCTCAATAATATCATCTTCTCACCTCATTACCTGTCCCTCTGGATCCTATTCCATCTCAGCTTATCCCTCCCCTCTCTAAACACACTAATCCCAGCTCTCACACACATCTTCAAACCTTTCCCCAAACACTGGCACCTTCCCATTGTCTCTAAAACATGCCCTAATTACACCCACTCTTAAGAAACCCTCATCCGATTCAGATGTTGCATCTAACTATCGCCCTATCTCTCTATCTTCCCCTGGCTTCGAAACTGCTGAAGTGGCCTCGTAAGGCCTCGCCTTACCAGCTTTATCTCCTCTAACTCTCTTTTGGACACCCTCCAATCTGGCTTTCGGCCCCAACATTTCCACTGAGACAGCTCTCACAAAAGTCACCAATGACCTGCTCACCGCCAAGTCCAAAGGCCACTTTTCAATATTGCTTCTTCTGGATCTCTCTGCCGCCTTTGACACAGTTGACCATCTGCTTCTACTCCATATTCTCTCCTCCCTCAGCATTCGAGGCACTGCTCTCTCGTCGTTCTCATCATACCTACAAGTTCGATCATTTAGTGATCTTCTCTGGCACCTCTTCTTCTCCTCACCCCCGTCTGTTGGCGTACCCCAAGGATCAGTCCTAGCCCCCCTCCTCCTCTCTACCTGTAAATCCTCACTTGGTACCCTAAAAAACTCTTTTGGGTTTCAGTATCATCTCTATGCAGATGACACTCAAAATCTACCTCTCAGCACCAGATCTATCACCCTCTCTTCTAACACACATCTCCAACTGCCTCTCTAGTATATCCTCTCGGATGTCCGCCCCACCATCTAAAACTCAACATGTCTAAGACTGAACTCTTAATCTTCCCACCCTCTACTACAGCTTCAATTCCTCACATCTCTCTCACTGTCAACAATGCCATCATCACTCACACCTCCCAAGCCCGTTGTCTCTGGGTTCTATTGGACCCTGCCCTCTCTTCATCCCTCACATATAGTCACTAACAAAATCTTTTCTTTTCCATATAAAAAACATATCCAAAATACACCATTACCTCACACAAGACACTACTAAGATTCTAATACACTCTCTCATCATTTCCCGTCTCAACTATTGCAACTCGCTTCTTGCTGGTCTGCCCCACAACCCGCCTTTCCCCCACTTCTATCCATAATGAAGGCCTCACCAGATCTCATCTTCCGTACACAACGTTCAGTGTCTCCTCTTTGTAAATCACTCTACTGGCTTCCCTTAGCCTCCAGAATAAAATTTTAAATCTTGACCCTAACTTATAAAGCCCTCAACAACAGTGCACCCCCTTACATCTCTGCTCTCATTTCCAAATACTCCCCCACACGCCCTTTTCGTTCTGCTAATAACGTTCTTATTTCTACCACTTTTGTCACCTACTCTCACTCCTGCCTCCAGGACTTTTCTTGTGCTGCCCCTATTCTCTGGTACTCCTTGCCTCACTTCACCAGACTATCCTCCTGCGTCAAATCCTTCATAAATATACTGTCAATATACTGTAAATATAATTAACTTCCTTACAGGTTTTTTATTTTTTAGATTTTGTCCATTGCAGCCCCCAATCTCTTTAGAAGAGTTAGAAAGTGGAGATGACATAATATAAACATTGTCTTTTTATTATCCAACATTGGACATAGGGACATTTGTTGCTCAGAGAGCTTACAATCTAATATAGAGACAAATAAAATTCCCTGCATTTGCACGTGGCTGACACTAGACTCTTATAAAGTCTTATAAAGAGTTATAAAGCTGCAACTACTCTATTGTCTTGCAGCCCGTGTTTTCCTTCTGCTTCAATAGCACAGATCTATATTTTATATATACAGCTTAATCTCACCAATGGACCAAATGAAGAAATAAAATGTAATGGTTAAAAAAAATGCTAATATTTGCATTACAATATAAAAAGCCTCTACTACAAATTCTAGTTCGATCATTGAACTTTACTGTTTCATAATAAAACATTTTACTGCTTTTGAAAGTGGATATTAACAGAGATATGATAGAAAGGTTAACTTGTAGTGACAGAGAGGGTTTAGAGATATGATTATGCCTCTGACATTTGAGTTACCTTTTCAAAAATATCATTAAAAGGAAATACTCTTGTAAAAAGGTTATATCAATCACTCCAGCTTCCAGATTATCTGTATCACTTTTTCTTCTGCATAGAAACCATGATTGCTTATGTATAATAGAGATGTAACTGATATGTCAAAATGGAACATAGACAAAATACAATATTCTAATTGCATTGTCTGCTCTTACCTAGACTAGTTGTTTCTTCTCAGTGCAAAAAAGGCAGTATGGAATTCATCTTCCTGAGATATATAACTTTATTAGATTTTTTTGTGACCCTTATTTCTCTTCTGTCCTTCTATTAAAGTGCCACTGAAGTCATTAAAAATTAAACAGAAATTGCATAAAAAACCTTTTTCATTTCATGCTATTAAACGGTTTTCATAGCTAAAATGTTGTTGTGATAGCTTTTATTTTCTGTGCACTCAAAACTGTTGATTTTAACCTGGACTATAAGCAGGAGTTTCTGTACCGCAAGATACAATGTGCCCTATAGTCTCAGTGTATTAGGTTTGGAATGGAGTTTTGTTGCCCTTCTCTGTACTTTTTCCAGCTCTAAATTGTCCTTTTTATGAAGTGGTGTCCAAATTTTACTCCATATTCCAAATGAGGGCATACTAGGGATTTGTATAGTGGCAGAATTATATTTGCTTTCGTTTCTTCTCTACACTTATTAATACATGCTAATATCTTATTTGCCTTTGCAGCTGCTGCTTGGCATTGAGCACTGTTACCTAGGCACTCCCAAAATCCCTTTCAATATCTGAAACCCCGAGATTTATCCCATTTAGATTATACATTGCATGGCTATTTTTCCTTCTAAATGCCAAACTTTACATTTACTCATATTAATTCTCATCTGCCATTTAGTCTCCCATTTCTCTATATTATGAAAATCTCTTTGGAGGGAAAGTCATATCCTTTTTCTGATTTAATTACATTGCACAACCTTGTGTCATCATCAAAAATGGAGACTATAACTTTCCAGTCCAACGGTCGAAATCATAATAAATATATAAAAATGAAGAGGACCTAATTCTGAACCCTGAGGAACCCCACTTACCACATTAGTTCAATCAGGAGTATGTTGCCATTTACCACAACCCTTTGCTTTCTGTCTTTTAGCTCAATCCATGAGCAGATATATACTGCTATCGCTGCATCCCTTAGTTTACACAATAGTCTTCCATGTGGCACTGTATCAAAAGCCTTAGCAAACTCCAAGACAGAACAACATCCACTGAGTTGCCTTGAGCAAAGTTTTCTTACTAACCTCCTGGATAGAAAGTAATTAGATTTGTTTGACATGACCTATCCCTCATAAATCCATGTTGACTCCTACTTATAATCCTTTTCAAATAGACATAGTATTGTATATTATCTATCTATATAATGATATATATATATAAATATAATGATTGATATATATATATATATATATATATATATATATATGTCATATAATTGTATAACATGAATACTTTTACTATATGTATTGTTGCTTTGGAATAAGCTGCCGATTTCCTTTATTTTTCAAAATAAACTTTTTTGTTGCTCCAGCTGAGCAACATACAAGTGGTGTAAAAACCATAATGATGATTTAGTAATGCATAAGTTACCTCAAAGTCAACATCTCCAAGACAGCTGAATGTTACATATGGACCAATGATTTTCAATACATCTTCTTTGCTTTCATTCTGAATTGTGAACTTTGGCAAAAGTGGATCCCATTTCTGGACAATAAAGCCCACAGTTGTACCAGGAGGTGCTTGTACTTCCAGCTGGCAAGAAAGAAAGTTAAATTAGTGTTGCTGATTTTTTGAAAGAAACAACAAATTACTTTTAATTTTGAAATGTGGCCAATAGTCATGTTTCAGTACAGATCAGATCAGAGACACACTGAGTGATATTGTCACAGCATAGGTTTTCACATCAAATCATTCAGTAATATACATCCTTAATGATAGGAGAATTATAAAATCAAATTAGGCTATAGAGTATTCTTTATATGTCAAATTGATCACAGCTGTTTTAAGCATGTTTAATTATGCACATAAATGCATTTTTAAAGCTATGTGCATTTGAATTAAGATGGTAAGCAGATGAGTTTGTGTACTTTATGTTGTATCAAAAGAGCTTTTTTATAAAATTATTATAAAATAATAGTGAAATAAATTGTGTTACAATAGCAATTAATTTATGTAGGTTTTAATTTCAAGCAAAGTTAATCAATTTAAGCAAAGGAATGAATTGGGTAATCTTGCCTGAGAAAACAGGCACCTTATCTAACAAGTGCCATTTTTGAAACACAAATAAGCATATATATATATATATATATATATATATATATATAAAAATTAAGCATTTTTATTCTTGAATCGTATAATTATAAAATATAAGGCTTGCTGTATGCACTTACTAACAGAGGTCTACATTGATTTCTATGAATAAGGTAGGTTCAATGAGAGTTGTACATTTATTAAAGGACTACTGTAATCTGCTTTATATGAATGAGGAATCAGGTAAGTAAGCAATAAGATTTGTATGTGATAGTTGAAAAAATGACTTACATATTTTTGAAGGTAAAGAGACAATGTGGTCACAAATGTAAAATAGCTTCATATGAAGAACTATTCAAAATAGGGAACATGTTTTCAGAATGTAAAAAAATATGTATACAGCCTCTAATGTATTACTTTTTCTATGCAATTATGCTGCTGTTGAATCTACCATGTTAGAGCCCTATGCTAATCTGGTGCTCTAAATTAAGGAACTGCAGTAAAAAGGATGAGGGAACTTTTTCCCCCTAAATTACAACCCTATGCTAAACTTTTGCTCCCCCACACTAGGGCACTCAGCTCTCATCCGTAAATTCTTGCCTAGTCAGTAAGAGATTTCAGTGTGGGAGGCACCCAAATCAAGCGTTATGGATAAGAAACAGCTCTTGGAACCAATAGAAAATGAGAACGTCATGCCCTGGGGATTCCTTTCATTTAAATCCCCAATGGAAGCAAAAAACCCGCGCATCCCCTAATTAATGGTTCGGGTCCTTTAAGGACTCACACTGCGGGCTTAATGTTAGGTGCCCAGGGAGTCCCGATTGGGACTCCTTGGCTTATAGATGTTTAAAGTTAGGTAGCAAGGGGTAATGACCAAGGACCCCCCTGCAGCATGGGGGTTACTTGTAGGAGCAAGGGGTTGGGGTTTTAGGGGCTGGGGTAGTTAGGCAGAGACAGTGTACTGTTTCTTCTAAGTGCTGTACCGGCACCCAGCAAAGGCTTTTTAAAGCTTTTACGAGAGGTCTTTGGTACCCATAAGGATTTTCTTCAGTTATGGTGAGTTAGGGGAGTGCCTCCTAGTTTGTGAGTGAGGGGGAAAATTTTGATTAGCATAAGTTTTAGGTGTCAGAGTGTCACGGAGAAACTCTTAATTTATTGTCAGGGTTGAAAACTCAAAGGAGATTTATGCCTTGCTTTTCATCTGTGTCGTGAAGTTTACTCACCGCCATGACCAGTAGCAGTTTGCTTGCAATGTTTTAGGGGAGGTCGATTAACATAGCTAGTTAGGGTTTACTCGGTAGTTTTCAGGGATTAGCATAGGTCCCTTTGTTTCCAATGACCTACACCTGACATAGGCAGAGACTTTGGATACACAGGAAATGCATATCTATACAATGGGAATATGGAATTTACAACTAACAATGAATTCATTTGTTTACAAGGATACACCCTGTTGACATGGAAGTTGGAATTAGCAGGCTAAGTAAAGAATATAGAAGCTTGGAGTAAATAATAATTTCATAGAAAAGTGAAAATATAGAAAGGGATTACTTGTTTTTTACTTTCTAAAAACATTTTGCTCAGTATTAAGTTTTGTTACTCAAGAAATTATGACAGTGGCCCTTTAAGTGTGAGCCTCCAGCTGAGGGGCCTCTCTCCACCCACTGTTTTGTCATGAGGTAGTGCTGACTGGGAAGGAGTTTCAGAATGCGGTTTAGGAAAATCACCTCTGAATGCCCATGTGACAGCAGCTTCAGAGACAATTTTAGGCAGGTGCTAGAGGGGCATTTTATAACATCCCCTATGCCAGAGGTTTTTCAGTAAATGGTAGCATAAAAATTCCTACAAGTCACTATACATATATATTAACACAATCAAGGTAAGGCCATGTTTTAAAATGTTTGCTATATTCAGCATCATTTATGCACTCTCTGGAAAACACATAGAGACTGCAGGGGTGGACAAAGACTAAGTAAAGTATAACATGTTCCAGTACAGAACACTGTTGTTCCTCAGTGCCAATTCCCATTACCAGAAGAGAGACCGGCAGATACTGATACAAGAGGAAAGAGCCTTCCCATCAGATACCAGATACCGCCACAGTACATAGTTCTTCACTGTTCATGGCAGGGCAGGAAGGGAGGAGTGGCAATGTTCTTAAAGCCATCCTTGAACTTAGGAACGATCTCTTTGTGCAAGAAATTACAGACCTTGTTTCAAGCTTAGTTTTGGAACACTCAATTGTCTTATCCTGGAAGAATTCAATACTTGGTTAATTACAATCTGTCACAACTTGGACAATACCTCATCTGCACAATGAGTGGTCTGGGACTCAAGCAGTTAATTCAAGATTCCCCTCATAAAAGCGGACATCACTTGACCAGGTTTTTCAGAGTGGCTTGAAAACTTCCTGTACATATAGAAGACAAGATACTATCCACTGAGAGGACTGTCATCCCATGGCCTAAAGTAGAAACTTGACCTCTATGACTCAATGAGTGAATGGCATGATCCCTGTACTTTTGCCCGATGTTATAAAAACACTGTGACAGATTTGAAGGAACATCTGCCTACAACCATTCACTTTGCACAAATTCTTGACCTGATTTGGATGATGCCGTTAAGGAATTAAAAATAAAGGGATGCAGTATTTAACAACTTTGGAGGAGAAAACTATAGGAACATCAAAAAGTATCATTACCAGCAAGAAAGTATAAATTTTGTCGAGAGAAATCACAGGAACAAACCCGCTCAGATGTTCCACACTGTGGAAAGTGAACCTGTCTCTAGCCTAATATGAAATTGTCCCAATCACAATGCACTGTGTTTGCCCAGTATTCACTGTACCGTGGCATGTCTCTAGATCAACTAAAGGACTTAGTTATCAGACCATTACTTACAAAATACTAACAGTGATAGATGTGATAGTTCAATCCTAATTATCTTTGACTTCTGCATCATTTTACACAGTGGACCATGGAATATTAATAATGCGGCTGAAAAACTACTGTGGATTGGGTGGCACTGTCCTCAGGTAGTTTAAATCTTTTTTCACTGGCAGGTTGCAGAGGCTTTCTTCAAGAGATACTCCTCTAAACACATGGCCCTGTCATGTGGACTTTCACAAGGCTCTAATTATGTCCAATGATATTCTGCACTACAGGATGCGTTTCACTGGGAGAAACTCATCAGAAGACATGGCCTCAACTACCACTGTTTATGCTGATGACGCACAGCTTTATATGTCCACTAGCTACTTGCCCGTCAAAAATGACGGGACTAAAATGTTAAGGCTGGGAATGCTATACCTCTCTACCTCTCCCCCTCTGTAGTTTATAGGCCTTGCGCTTGAGTGTTACGGCCTTGGGCTGTCTTACTGCCTTTTGTTAAATGTTCGTGGCTTAAATTAAGTGTTACTGGCTTTCGGTAAGTGTTACTGCTTAGGGCTATTTTTTACGTTCTTCTGGCTAGTTTTACGTCTTTGGGCCTCGTTTTCTATGTTTTGCTTTTTTCGGCAGCCCCTTTTTTTCTCGCTTAGGCTATTTACGTTCTTGAAAAAACTGCAAATATGCATAAAATTAACTTGCAACCTGACTCACAGGCTCCCTGCCTCTTCCATTGTGGTTAGTGTGTGTAAGTTAAATTATGGCATATTTGTTGTTTTTTTTCATATCTTTTCAGTTCCATTAAAGTCGTGCATAAATGTGTTTCGGTCCTAAGTCGTATGGATCTTAAGTCCCACGTGCCTCAACTGCTTGCCTCGCTTCGTAAGGCTTGCAGTGCAATGAGTGCCTCCGGTGCTTATTGCAGTCTAAGACCCGCATGCCTCCTGCAAGCGCAGCCTTGGGGTTGCTGGATATTGTGGTCTGACACTAAAACGTCAGAAGTGATCAAATACAAATGTTTCCATCAGAAAAAACTGGCTAATGTACTGATACCCCCAGAAGACCTCCCTACTTTAGTTACATGCATTTATTGTCACAACTGGACTACTGTAGCTGCCTTTATCTACGACTGTCAAACAAAAGCTACCTCACTTACAGTTGGTACTGTATGTTGTTGCAAGGTTATTAACAAACCAACCTTATTCCTGCCACATGACACTTGCCCTACATGCTTTTCACTGGATCTCTGTGAAAGACCACATATATTTGAAGCTTTGCAGTCTGACATAAAAAAGCTCAACATGATGAACGCCCCAGATAGCTGCAGGAGCTCCTTACTCCTTATGTTCCAGTTCGTGCTCTGAGATCTGCAGCTTAAAATCTAATAACCATTCCCAGAATCTCTACACAAGCCTCATGGTCCCAATCTTCTAAGTATGCAGCACCATGGTTCTGGAGCTCTCTACCAAGCTCAGAGAGGCCCAGGAAGACCCATGCCTTTCAATAAGTTAGTACTCATTCTCTCTTTTTCTTTCGTCTCCTAAGACCTTTGAATCCTTACTGAGAGAAAAACCTAATTAAATTAATTATTATTATTAAAACTACAAACCATTGAACACTGTTAGATTTATAAACTGAACATTCTGAAATCCTGTTTACCAGTCAGCACCACCCTCTTTATAATGTAACAGGGGGTGGAGAGAAGCAACTCATCCTGGAGGTTCTCCCCACTAAACTTTAAAAATAATAACATCAATTTCTATTTTAAAAGCCCTGCAAATACTTTCCATTACTTATAAATATAATATAACTGACTCATGGAAATCTACCTGCACAATTATTATTACAGTCGTCTTTTAAGGTTTTCTATGGCTGTGAAAGAGAGCATTATCGTTTTTTTAAAGAAAAATCATCACTCTCTATTTTTTTTCTTAAAAAAAAACATAATTTCCCCTTTGTTGATCCCACCCTCAATTAATCTGCCCCACAAACCAACACCCCTGAGTAACTTACATGCAGAGACACAGCAATAAGCACTGGTTCATAAATATAGTATCACCTCATGACCAAATCTCCCCTTTAAGATGGGACACTTTGTGGAAATTGTTCTTCAAGCCTTGCATTTTTTAAGTGCCCCCTGTAAACGGGAGGTCTGATCACCTCACTCATCAACCATATCTAAACCTTAGCACCCTTTAAGACTTTACAGTGTGTAAAACACAAGAGCTAAGCATCTATTTCCAAAGCCAATAGGATGTGTAGGCTGCTGCTCTGATAATGCTCTTTTGATTCATTTATGGATATTTTTGAAGCTGTGAAGGTCTAAATTACAAGTACACTTTAGTTTGCGCTTGTCATGTTTCCCGCAGCTGCAGCAAATTTATCTTTTTGTCATAATGTTAATTATAACCTCAGGTTATATTTAAAGATACAGTATTAATCTTCATCCCCATTTTAACTGTTAACACATTGAAATTCTTAAGTTTTTAATAACAGAAAAACATTATGAAGTAACTAATAATGACTTGCTGCATCTGGTGCACCTCATTTTCTCTCAGTTTATAGCGCATTTAGAAGTTATATACAAGCTATTTTCAAAATAATTGTGAAATTCAAAGCATTTTAGTACAGACTGTTTGCTGTTTATTGGAGCAAGTATTCAGCAGCAATAATAATAACATTAACACAGACTGACTAACCTCTTGCATGTAGCAGGGAAAAAAGCAACTAATGCACCTCAAAGGCCTAATAACAGTGATTACATCCTGGCCTTTATTATTAGAGATCCGGATTGTAAAGGGTCTCACAGGCCCACATTAAGTTTCTGTTAAGGTAGAACATTCTCCTCTCTGGCGAAATAAATTCTTGTCCCAAAGTTGTCCTTAATTTCATATTTGTTGCTCTTCTCCGTGCCAAGAAAAGCTATAAAAAATGAAAAAATAACACATTATTTAAAAATAGACATATATTATGATGATTAATTATTATGAGGCCTTTATTCACTAAGCGTCAATGTGATTGTGAAACAGATGTTGATCATCCTATCCCCTGCTTCTCTATATTCACTACGATTTCTTGTTTTAAGATGTTCTTTACTAGTTTGGTAACCCGCATTAAGTGCTGAAGATGGAATGATTACTCTAACCTGAATAAATGGATGAGATCAAGTCAAGGTGAAGACAAGTAGCAAATGGGATGTGCCAAAAACAAACTGGGCAAAGAACTTGTATCCAGTGTAGTCATAGCAAAAAGCAAGGGCAACTCAGGTCTGACATTAAAGGGCCACTGTAGTGATTTTATTTTCTATATGGTCTTTTGAATAACAAAACTTGATAACTGAAAAAAAGTTGTTAGAAAATAACAAATAAACATAAGCTTTTACATTTGTCACTTTTATATGCAATTATTCTCTACTGCAGGCTTCCATTTACTTTACAAAGCCTGCTTCTTGCAGCTTCCTTCTCAAAAGAGTGTGACCCTGTAAACTAATGAACTTCATATTAGAACTAATGAAAGCACTGGCACTTGTATATGCCAAATGCCCACTGTGCAGATGCAAACTTCCTGTGTATTCAAAGTATTCTCTGAGTTGATTAGCAGAAACCGAAATGGGAGATTTCACAGCAACATGTAAAAGAAATAAGTAGAGGCTATGTTCATTTTTATATTCTAAAAAAATATACCGTACCTATTTTTAAGTAGTTCTATGAAAGGGGCTATTTTATTTTTTTGACCACAGTGGTTCTTTAAATGGATAAAGGCCATAATTAGATTAAGAAACATTTATTTCTAATCTTTAGAACTTGTTCTTTTAAATGATTGAAAATAACAGCTGTGTGCCACTCTTTTCCCTTACTAGACCTTCAATTCACCATCACTGATAATGTATAGTTTAAATCTAAACTAAACATATGTATTTATTACTCTCCATTCATCATCATCATGTAAAAGATTATGGGTATACTTGAATTAAGTATTAAAAAAAATCCTAAAATATTTTGCATTTACTGTGAAGCTGGTTCATGAAGAAACACTTAATACATGCAGCCCTATTAAATTCCCCTAACGTGTAAATCTGTAGCCCATAACGTAGCCTGCAAGACTTGCGGCTATTAAATTGGCCCCATAAAGCAGGCAGCTGCCTTTCTGCGGGTTATGAGCGAAAAAAACCTACGGACGTGGAACGTGGAACTTCGCGGACGCAAATCCTTTGTTCTTTCAAGCCCGTAACTGTTACGTTTCCAATCATGCTATTAAATTGCAACAAATTCACTGGCGTTCTGCCCCGTAACCCGCAAATGGAGCCAAGAAGCCAACGGGTACTAGAGAGCACCCGCAAGGGGGTTAGAGTCCTACCCGTAGCACTGTAAATGCAAATATACACCCTCTACAGTACTTATAATAAAAGGGAAAGTGACGTTAGGTCTTAGAATTAATAGCACAACATTCTCAAGCTCGCAAATTGACAATATAATTTTTTTTTTTTCATGTTTAATTTCCATGTTATATTGGTCCCAGCAATGGATGTGTTAATACATATAATGGAACTGCATGTAGAATATCATATTTACGGCTTTAGCAATATTGCATTATTTCTGGAAAGTGGGTCAGATTATAACTCGTAATTGAAACCTGTAAGACTTTGAAATCTCACCTCCATTTTTCAGTGACATAATTATGACTGTATCTGTTGCCATCTAAACCCGTAACTACAAGTTTGAATAATTGATCACGTTCATGGCCTCGCATCCAACAGTCGACAAATGGTTTTAGGGTTTGCGTCTCAAGCCCGTAACTCGCGCCCTGCTCGAAATTTCAAGCCACAGCCGTTGTGGGTCTCACATTGCACTTACATTCTTCTAATTTAATAGGGCTGATGGTGTCCCTCCCACTGATGTTCAATTATACATTAAGAATCCCATGTTGGCTTTCCTATCCATCTCAGTTGATATATCAGAATGGTTTTCACTATGATCCTAAGTAGTATTTTCATGTAAAATGAAGATTGATTTTAGCTTACTAGAAGAAGTTGCCAATTAATTATGTTAGTTATACAAAAAAAAAAAAAAAACTATATATAAGGGATTTCAGTCTCTCTTTAATTCTGGAAATAATATTGATAATTAAGTCATAGTGAAAGCCGCAATTGTTTTATTTTACTGTCTATAATATGCTGTTTTCCAACTATAGCATAATTTAATTCACCCCTAATAGTTAAATTCCTCTAGCAATATTTAAATTCTGTATGAGTTTCTAAACCAAACAGTAAAGTGAGCGATGAACAGTGCATTTAAAAAGCCTGAGGGATCTTTCACAGTTCTTATCATCCAGAATCCATCAGTGGATATGATATTAAATACAAAATATGCATCCCACAGTGATCGATCAAGCATGAACAATTTTTTTTCTTACCACACCTCCCCAATACCTGGGTTGCTCTCTTCATGTTAATACAGAGGGCAATCCATTAAAATATTCCAGTTGTTGCAGAAAAGCATCAAAGTTTATGTAGCCTGAGGCGAGATTATCTGCATGAAGCCAGTTTCTAGCTGAGCACGTTCTCCTGTGGGGTCCTTCAGTTGCGTTGCTTAATACCTCATCTACTGCTAAGGCTAAAGTCTTAATTGAATTTAAGACAAAATGCCCTTTTGTTAAATCACACAGTGCCATGTATATTATCATTTCCTGCATTCTCTGAGTACTCTGTGGTAGCTTAATTGGTGGCAGGTTCCTTATAAATACAGTTTAGTAATATAAAAATAGTATACATTGTGTAGCTACAAAATGTACTGCAATTTATTAATTTTGCCCAAGCACATCAGACTCAATGGCCCAATTTGTAAATGTATACACTTAAAATCCCTCTTATTATTGCTACATATTCAACAAATATTACTTATTGGCACTAATGAATTCTTAAGTCAATAGAAGGCATATAACATTTATAAAAAGAGTTCAAGGCATTTGCAAGTAGCTAATTGAATAAGAGCAGTGGTTAGGATGCAGGTGCTTTCACCACTGCATCCTGGGTTTTAATCCAATCAGGGAACCAAGAGGTCACACTGGTCATTACTTGGATGGGAGACCACCTGGGAATACCAGGAGCTGTATGCTGTGGCCCACTGGAGAATGAACTGGTAATCCACTCCAGAATCTCTGCCATGAAAACCAAGTGGATCAGCATGGTGCGTTCCATGAGGTCACGGAGAGTCGGACACGACTGAGCGATACCATTTACATTTTACAATTGAATAAGGCTAAATGCCTTTAAAGAACCACTTTAGTGCCATACTTTAATATGAAGAACTACACATGATAATGGCTAAATGGTTTTTGAAACAAAGAAAATAAAGGCAGAATTTTATTTAGCAACTATTACATCCAATGATTGTGTAATCGGAATAGCCATGTTGGTTCTTTTTATCTGATTTTACAAGTTGGAGGAAACATTGTGTAAGGAAAAACGTTTTTCATCAGATTAATAAAAATCTCATTAATGTGTAATGTCCTTCCCTGTTGGGAAAGTCATCTCAATCAAGAAACTCAGACAATGCCTGTGTTATTGAATAAATTACTGATTGTCTTTAGCTTTTCTCCAAAAACGTGTTACCCACTATCAGGTCTAGTACTTTTAAAGGCAATATGATTGTATGCATGGTGTGTTATACTGATCGTTCCTTTCTATTAAAGGACCACTGTAGTCATGGAGAAAATGGAAAATGTGAAGTACGTAATAAACTAATCAGCTATGTGTAAGCCATGTTTCAGAGTTTCAATTTGGACCACTAGTGTACTGAATGGAGCCAGAGGGTAATAAACAGTGCCGGAAGACGGGAGGAGATGGTGGCCTTGTCAAATGAGTTCAGATTTCAGCTTTTAACAAACCTCCCCTTATCTGCACACATTCAGAAAACTGTACATCCTGCATCCCTGCGTTCACTCACTGAACTCAACACGAAGGATAACAAGAATTTCAGCTCCTAGACATAATCTTGTTAAAATTAAACTTTCCCTGAAAAACATATATTCTCTTGGTTTACACATTTTTCTCCAAGCTCCACATTCTTTCAAATTCTGGGACAAATGGAATAAGCACAGTGCTTTTAAAATGTGCATATTAACATACTTAAGTGTATAATTTTCCCCTCTCAATGCACTAGATCTCTTTTTGCATTCCATTTTTCTCATGGAAATGTATCTTTATTGTTATTGGAAAATAATTTATCATTTATTAGAAATTCAGGCGCAAGCAAGACGATCATAAATATTTCTAAGTCACCTGACATGAAATTCTTTAGATACACCCTCTCCAACTTCATCAGTAATTAAACAGTTGCACTAACCATGTTCTTCCATGTCTTTTTTACACAATTTCATTTTTTTTTTCATATACCACTTTAAATAACACTTCTTTGTACTCACCTCCCAAGATCTCCACTTGCTGATGAATGATTATCTGTTGGACCTAAAGTAGTAACCAAATTAGAAACCGTTGTAATGTGCAGTAAATAATATTTTTTAGATGAAACAAAATATCCAAAATATGTTCAATTCATTTGTGTGGAATGGGAAACTAAAGTGCAATACTGACTTGCACAGACAGAAATAGCCGTATGTGGGCTCAATCTGGATGCACCATATCATTTGAATGTGAAATGCATATGTTACAAAATACGTCATGAGGATTCAATAAACAAATTAATGAAAAACATTTAATATATTAGAAAAAGTATTGGGTGAGTATCGGCTGCCTCTTAACCAGTGATGATATTACTTTTGGCTGTCACTACCAGATAAGTATTCATTGTCCCCATGTTAAAACTGGCCAATGCAGCTGTTTACATAGAAATAGAAATCAAGAGAATTTCTGAATGTAGCAACAGCCTAACCAATTAATTGACCGCAGTTAATAGTGAGGTAAACAGGGGTTTGCCTAGAGCAGGGTTGAACTGAACTTGAATTTATATTTTTATACAGGGCAATTGAGTAGAGAGATAATTGGACAAAGATATTAGTGGGGGTGTTATATCTCAGTAACAGTTTCTTCAGTGTTAGCTGATATTTCCGGGCAGTACTGTTACTGTCACGTTTGAGGGATAGGAGATAGGCGCCAGAACAGTGTTTGGTCTGTTTTTTCCATGGTTTTCCACAGGTATCCGTTGGCATATAGGACTTTGTGACCACTAACATAAGTTAGGGGCTGATGTTACTTAATATGAAGCTTTTATCTTCTGTGTGAAATGCAGGTATGGTACCCAATACATTTGTTCTTCCTCAACAGAGTTATTTAGTGTGACTATTTGAAAATAATGAATGTTTTTCATATAGCTCTTCTACTGTATAATACTCTGTATATTTGCTGTTCTACACAATTTCATGCTACAGTGACATTTTACTAATTAATAGAGAAATACTAGAGCCATGAATATGTATCGTAAGTTCATATAGTTACCTACAGGTACTATATAATAATAGCTAATAGTTAATACACAACAAATGAAAACAAATACATAACAACGTCCCGACCTTGCTTAAATGTTCCAAACCAGGTGGTGTTAAGAAAAGATGACGTTGAGGTGATGTTTCAGGTTGTGATGACTTCAATGGCTTTGGAGGATCCACATTCTCTGCCTGATCTTGAGAATATGCTGTACCAGGAAGGTAATCCTGAAGGTCTTTATCTAACGTGTCATGAAGATCTAAACAGAAGTTATAAATATATACATGTATAAAGGTCACATTGTGTAAATAAGAGGATTTTGTACTGGTGTGCTGTTGGTGACAATGTCACACTGTGCTTCGCTGAATAATAAGCTTGTTGCAGCTCTTTATATTACCCTTTCTAATTTAAATATCCTTTATACAATATATATTGTCCTTGTGTATTAGTCCTTACTTGTATATAGAAATAAACAAAGGGTTGGGGTTTGTAAAGGGATGTGAGGAAAAAACGTCCCCCGGGGTGGTAGGGTGAAAGACTCAGAGAGTCCACCGGCTAGATTTCGATAGAGGAAAATTCAGACCAACCAGGGGTGACTGGGAGAGAAAGAGAATTGAGGAGTTACTTGGGTGGAGAGAATTGTAAAACTTAAAGGCAGAAATATTAATTTCACCCTGGGTACCAAAAACCTGCCTTGCCCATACTACCAGCCCTTTCTCCTTTTTTCTTCTTTCACAATTTCTTTATGTCACTCTTTACTGTAGCTTTAATAATGTAGATATATTTGTCACTTATCTATCTTTAGAAACCCTTCACCATCTGATTTCTAAATGAAAATAAACAATAAGTATCAGCCATCAATTTTAAAATATTAGAATGTAATGAACATTTTAATAATCTTTTATAATCACCACTCACAGTGAAAACTGTATGAATAAGCACAACTGGGCACATAAAGATATGGCACCGGAAGATGAACCCCTCAGGTCAGAAGGTGCATACCACATTACCAGGGAATAGCAGAAAGCGAGTATGAGTAGCACCAGATTTAATTAAGTGGTTGGGCCAAAATCGAGAAGATGCCCTGCTGTGGATATGTCTGGAGGGGAAAGGAAATTCTGCTCCGGCAAACAATTCAGCATTGGAACATGGAATGTTAGAACCATGAACCAAGGCACACTGGACATGGTCAAACATGAGATAACATCAAAATGTGGCAGGTTCCTAAAGAGATGGGGGTACCAGATCACCTCATACATCTACTGAGGAATCTGTAATTGACCAAGAAGCCACGGTCAAAACAAAACATGGAACAACCAAATGGTTTAGGATCAGAAAAGGAGTGCAACAAGGTTGTATATTGTCATCTTATTTATTTAACATCATCGATCTACTGTGATGGCTAAAAATGAGGAGGGACTAGAGGGTCTATTGATGAGAATGAAAGAAGAGAGTGCAACTGAGGGCCTGTTGCTCAACATTAAAAAGACGATCATGGAAAACATCAATCTCATTTCCTGTCAAATAGATGGGGGAAAAGTGGAGGCAGTGACAGATTTTATTGTCCTGGGCTCCAAAACTCTGCAGATCGTGACTTCAGCCATGAAATCAAAAGACGTTTTTTTTCTGGGGAGGAAAGCTATAGCAAGTCTGTTAAAGCTTTTAACAAGTAAAGATATATCAGCAAAGGCCAGCATAGTTAAAACTATTGTATTCCCAGTAGTAACATATGGATTTAAGAACTGGACCATGAATAAGGGGGCCTAGGACTGAACCTTGGGGTACACCAACAGACAGAGGGTGTTCTCCCTTGTAGGTATGATATGAGCCATGAAAGAGCAGAGTCACAGATGCCAAGAGAGTAGAGAATTTGGATTAAAAGAGATTGGTCAATTGTGTCAAAGGTAGCAGAGAGATCTAGGAGAATTAGAATTGAGAAGTGAACCTTTGACTTCGTAGTGAGCAAGTCATTAGTGACTTTTGTGAGAGCTGTCCCTGTAGAGTGATGGGGCTAGAAACACAATTGGAAGGTGTCAAGAAGAGAATTGAAGGAAATAAATTAAATAAGTCAATTGTAGACAAGTTGCTCGAGCACTTTTGATATAGGGTTTT
Organism: Discoglossus pictus; assembly: GCA_027410445.1. NCBI lineage: Eukaryota > Metazoa > Chordata > Amphibia > Anura > Alytidae > Discoglossus > Discoglossus pictus. The sequence continues at coordinate 358,273,462 of CM050165.1, forward strand.
CAGCCGGTTTGCTTGTTTGCATTGATGAGGCAAGGCTGCTCGAGCCAAGTGGAATGTCTTTGGTTTTTATTATGCTGGATAACATGAAGGGCAAAATCACACATGGTATATTCGTGGCCGGATTTACATATTCTGCACCCTAGCATCTCTGTTCCTCAGATTGCACCACCAACAACTATATTAAAATGTGTTATATACTCCATAAAATATATATATATACTAGCTACTTGCCCGTCAAAAATGACAGGATGAAAATTGTAAGGCTGGCAATGCTGTTTGCCATACAATGTGAGGCTTTCGCTCCTCTGAGCACCTTTGGCGCTCATCGCAAGCCCCGAGCTGAGGGAAGCAACTGCGTGACCAGCATTGCAAACTTTACATAAGCTGATAACTATTATAGTGATATATATATATATATATATATATGTATATATATATATATATATATATGTACATATATATATATATACCGTAAATAACAAGTTTTTTTTCAGTTGCACATACATTACACATACATTGTTTAATTACATTCCTCACACACAAGACACTATTGACAATATAATTTAGCTTTAACTTTAGCTTATTTATTAAATAACAATTCAATGTAATTATCTCATGGTGCTGGCTAACAGGTAGTTTGCTATTAGTACAAGCATATTTTGAACTATTTCATTTGCATTACTTTAATTCATATTTAAGAGCTTTATCAATTTCTTAAAATTATCATTTTTTCTTCAAAATATTTTTATTGATTTTATGGGAAGTAGTGTAATACAGTTAAGTACAGGCACATATGGAAAAAACATATGGTAAGAAGTCTCCAAAAATACTTGCTCTCTCTGTTGGAAAAGGAAACAGTGGACCAGAAAGGGTAGCATATAAATATTCAGATAGATACAGATTTAAATAAAACATCATAACATATAATAAAATGTCTCACAATATAAAGCATAATTCCTTTTACAGACATGAGACTTACAGCCCCATTAAATTGCTCCAACCGTAGAAATTGTAGCCCGTAAAGGAGCCTATAAGAGTTACTGCTATTAAATTGGCCTTTTTATAGCTACCTGCAAACAATCTGCGGGTTACAAATCCCTACGGGCTGTCAAAATCTGGACTCTGTGCCAGCTAAGCCTTTTATCTGTCAAGCCCGTAAATGTTATGATTGCAAATCGCTTTTAAATTGCTACAAATCGACAAGGACGCACTGGCGTTCAAACCCGTACACGGCAAATGGAGACAAGTTTTCAACACTGTAAATGACAATATAAAAACACCACTGGACTTTAAAATATGGGGGAAGCATGGAAAGGCATTACAATTACTTGCACAACAATCCACAAACAAAAAATAGGCATTTAAAAAAAAAATATTTCATCACATGTTGGAAGGGTCATGCATATGCCAATATGAAAGGCCATGCTGCAACATGCATAAATCAATTAAAGACACACTACGTGATTAAATAGCAATACCCAAACATGAAACTGCTTGTCATAATAACCCTTTCTCACTCACAGAGTCTCTAATGGTTACCCTGGAATATAAATATAATTGCATATACATCTCGCTCATCACATCTACATTGGGAAAAGAAATAGTGTCAAAATTACACCGCCACATCACATATATCAAGTACCAGGGGAACATTTTATTATTTTTTGTTGAGTCCTTCAATTGTGTCCTAATCTCTGTGACCCTATGGACTGCAGAACATTTAGCTAGGTCTCTGCCTGTGCTGTTCCACAAGGTTTGCATGCCAAAGATACTGGATTGGGTTGCCAGTACCTTCTCCAGTCGACTGTGATTTGTCTGACCTCTCTGCTATGACCTGCCCACCTAGAATGACCCTACATGGTATAGCTCACATCTTTATTGAAGTACACAAGCCCACCACAAGGTAGCGAACCATAAGGGGAACCGGGGAACATACACCACACCAATCTACTCAAAGCCATCAGGAAAGGCCGCAAACACACATGGAGGCTGTGCAGAGTCACGTGGAGCAATAGTCAACTCACCTCCATCAGGGAGTCCCATTGTTGGTGGCCATATGCCAAGATGTATACTCATTATCATATGGTTACCTCCCATTAAGTGTTTTGCTATCAATGGATTCACCTTATCACCTGTCATATTCCTATCAGGCCTTCAGGGGAATGTTGATACTCCACAGCATCACAAATTGGACCTCTCATGTGTATTAACCCTTTATGATTAAATATTATATACATTATTATATGATATCTTATGATATTAATATGATTATTATATGTATTAGTCTATTACATAATAACTAGGGCTCATTAGTTTACAGATATAGTAATGTGACACAAATGGGATGCATGTGGATGTCCCATAACCCCAACCATTGAAAACACACTGACATGGTGAGAACGGTACAACAAAGCTCTATTTCATATACAGAGCACATTCAAAAATGGACAAGACTGTGCATTCATATCATGGGTGTGGTGTGGGTGGATCCCGGGAAAGCAAGAGGCTTGTGGGGAAAAAAGGGAATACCTAAAGGGGGTAATGTCATAGTCTAGAATAAGCATGATGCATAGCACCTACCAGGGTCACATGTGATCACTACACCACTGCAACCGGATTCTGATAAAAAAAGGATCATCAGAAATCACTCCATTTAATTGAAGAAACCATTAATGTGCATAGCACGTACAACTTGTCGAGATTGTCTCAATGAAACAGATGATTAAACCTCTAGACTGTGTAATCCAATCCAGTTTCACACATATAGTGTGTTGACAAAACAAAAATCTGAAAAAAGTGGTCAAAAAGAAAAAGGCAGAGGATGATAACAAATAAAAAAAAAACATGCATGTACAGTACAGTGCTAAATACTGTAACTGTAACAATATACCAACTTCCCTAGATTCCATCTGCAAGCTTTACTAACCATTAGCTAGTTCTCTGGATAACTCACTGGCCATGACGATTAATAATGATGTATCATCTCACAATATATGCTTAGCTGTGACCAGCATCAGTGGTCAAGGTGTACTATAACCTTCTCAACATTGAATCACATCCATCAGCTAGACAGCTAGTGCATATAGTATTGCTGGCTGTCATTAACATGCCATTGTGAGACTCTGCAAGTCCTCCACCATAGTAGTCTTAGTCTACATTTAAGCTAACAACAATCATGTCTTAGATATTTGGCTATATGATAGCTTTAAAATTGTGGGAGCTACATGTTAAGGAGGGCTGTCATTGAAGGAATGTATACCTGAGAGGCACTGTAAAAACCTTAAACCTCATACATTTTCTTCACAATACTTACAGATGCAGAAGATACCTTCATGGACCTGAATTGTACCTAAAACAACAAAAACAAAAACAAAATAACACCTAAAAAATAAGGCTTTAAAAAAAGATAGGGACTGTTGCATCTCTTCTCAAAAGCATTCCTCAGTGACCATCATTGGTGACATGATCAACAGAACCCTACATGTCTACAGAGAAGGGGATCATGGACCATGTGATGGGAGGCAGCCATCTGCGTAGAAAACATAACCATCACATAGGCCAAGATCCAAGACTCTGTAGCCAGGCTAGATTAGGTTAACATTGTGACCAATATATTGTCACTGAGGAGTGCTGTTAAGAAGGCACAAAAATATGCAAAGACCCTACATCCACCTCTGCCTAGCATCAGGGCCCTGATCCCCTGCGTGTTTTACAGGTGCTAGGGGTGCGGCGCAGGGGAAGGCATCATCACGTGAGGCAGCGGCACAACCAGTGGCTAGTGGTGGAGGCATGGAGGGAGGAGAGGTGGGGCCAGGCTGCTGGTATGCGGGAAATGCCTCTGGGGTGGATGGGGCAGGGTTGGCGCAGCAAACTGCATCCACGGTCACCTTATGGACTGCTCTCTGGCCCGCCCCCATCCTGAGCTGCCCGGCAAGGTAGGACTCAGTCATGAGATGGTGCCTCCTCTCCTCCCTATATCGCCTGGCCAGGCTGCTCATAATCTGTCGGTGATTGGAGGAGATACTGGCCTGGATCCCCTGCAGACAATCCAGGGTCTGTGTGGACACGACCAGCCTCTCCTCCTTAGCAGCATGGCTTGGTGGTGGTAGGGATGGAGGTCTGGCTGGGCCTATTGATGGTTGTGGAGGAGGTGGCAGAGGTGGTGGTGGTGGACCTGGTGGTGGGAGCCAGGCCAAGGACCTGCAGGGGGAGGAGAAGGTGGGGGTATGCCTCTGTCGTCGCGCAAATATGTGTGCCCTGGTGATAGCTGCAGCTAGTGGAGGAGGGGGGCAGTGGGATCAAAGGCCCCCCTGCCCAGATGTAGTCCTCCTCCTCTTCCTCTCCATGGGGCTTGAGCTGGTCCCTCCTCCACCTGCGCCGGATCCTGCTGGGCGGGAGCTTGCTCCATGTCCTCCTGCTCTGATGGAGCAGACGCCCCTTACCTCTGGCTCACCAATGACCAGACCTCCGTGAAGCTGAAAAAGAGAAACAATAGAAGAAATGGATATGTGTTAATGATGTTGAAGAAAACATTTTATTGAGTTCCATCCTAATTATCTGACATCTAGGCTTGAACATGGATGAATCACTTACAGGGCCATTGACCTCATTATCAGTGCTCTTCATTATGTAACAGAACAGAGGATTCCATGTTAAATTATTGTTTTACTGCTGGCTGATTAACATAATATGTGAAATGTTAGCTAAGGCAGAGGCTGGTAATCATCACTGTGTCTGTAGCTTGCATATGTTTAACTGTTCCTATTTAAATTACTATCAGATCACTTTAACATAGAATGCTGTGCTCTTTTACACAATGAATCTAACCTATAGTGAGGTAACTGTCCCTTTGACTTCAACTCTGAGTAGCTATCATTTGCTAGTTGTGATCTTTGTTGGTTTCTTGATCTTTATAGTTCTTGGCTCCTAACGCTCTCTTGATTCTGTCTGCGGTCTGTAACTGCATACGCTTCAGTGAGCACACCCATGCAGTGATTTGTCAGCCTCATGGATTTATTGACGCATGACTGATCCATCTATCCCTTGTATATCCCATGAAGCTGAAATGTCAGTGTCCTTGTTGGTCATCCTGTACATATGTAATGTGTGTGATGTACATGTGTTGGCATGTTGGTGTATGTGATATTCACCTGGCATGGAAGCAGTATCCTGCTGGGTCACCAGGCCTGAAACTCCTGCGGCGGGCACCGGGCTCAGTAGGTCCTTGGGGTCCCTCTCCCACTCATTGTAGGTGGCCACCACTTGTTGCTGAGGACATCTCCTTGACCATTTGCCGCCTCATCAGGACCCTGACATCATCAAACCTGTGCTTCACAGACCTCACATCCCTTCCATGCCTGGGCCCTAGGCCCGGGCCTCACTTCCCTACCCCCTGACAGGATAGCGGGCCACTCACGGATGGACATGCAGGAGTACCACCATCTCCTGGGGGAAGTAATTTGGGGCCCTGTGCCTCCCCCCAGCCTCTTGCCCTCCTGACTGCGGGTGGGGTGACTGTGGGTGGTTATCCTGTCCTTCCTTAACTGTCCCTGGGACCTGTCCCTCATCCCCGCTACCACCTCCCCTGGGATCAGACCCCTCCCCCCTGACCCTGAGGACAATGTGCCTATCAATATGAGCACCTTCCCACCCACCTCCCCCCATACACTTATTTCCATTTCCTCCTCCTCCATAACCTCCTCGCCTGCCTCTCCTCCACCTCCTCCACCACCTCCTCCTCCTCTCTTCCACTCTCATCCACCTCCTTCACCATCGCCTCCACCTCCTCCCTTCCACTCTCCTCCACCTCTATCGCCTCCACCTCCTCCCATCTTCTCCTCCTCCTTCTCTCCAACAACCCCCTGACCACCTTTCTCTCCTCTCTCTCTCCTCACCTCTCCTCCTCTTCTCCTCCCATCCTCTCCACTCCTCTCCCCCCTCTCTCCTCCCTCCATATCAATCCCAAAAGTAAAATAAGAAGAACAGAGAAAATGTATTAGTGTATCCATTTGTGATGAAAAAAAAAAGTATGTTTTATGTGTAATTGCTAACAGTTGGGGTATAGGGAGGGGGGTACAGTGTGTGTGTGAGGGGGGGGGGGGGGATGTGTTGACCTGTCTGTAAGTGTATCTATGTGTGTTATTTACTCTATGTGTATTTGTATTATGTGTAATCAGTATATATGTGTAATCAAAATGTATGTGTAAAATAGTTATGATAATAATAGAAATGAATAGAAATGTAAGAACCTGCTCTCCAATATCACCTGCTCTCTCTCTCTCTAGAAGTAACGACCAACCCGGGACCTGCATGCTCCTACGGAAGAATCTACAACACAGTCAACGCATTGGCGTGTGGAAGCAGTTTTATTATCTCCCCCTGTCAATCATTTTCCGGGATCCCGCTTTTCATTGGCTCTGAGGCCTGTGTTGCACTCTGTAATTACGGGATTGGGTTATAACAGCAGACCGCATCTATTCCAGCCCACTGACAGTAGGCGCGGAAAAGGTTTATGGGCTTGCGGCTCCGGCCCTTTGGCTGCTGGCCTTGTTGAATGTAATAGCTCTGTAACTCCAGCAGATTTCAAAGAATACGATCTAGACGACAGCCGATGCAGGCTTGGAATTGAATGGGGCTGCAAGTATACTAATTAGATATGAAAAGGTGAACCCTAGTGGGCCGGTCTGGGGACCCATAAATAAGAGTGGCAGGACCATACTGTGTTAAGGGAAGCCAAGCAGTGAGCTGGTTATGGTGCTCTTAGGACCTGAAGGAAATTAAGAGTTTGGTGGTATAATGAGTGCAGCACATTGCAAACCTGCCACATCACAACCACCTCCTTTCCCACCCTCAAAGAACATGGTCTCAGTGCATCTATAATTAGATGAAGCCTCTGTGAATTTGAATCCTACCCTGAGAATTTCAGTAAGTATGAAAGGATCCATAGCTCTCCATGTGACCACATTTTATCATGGTGCTAGGTCACGGAAACATTAATTTGGGGTCAAATAAATCCCCATTGTTTAGGTAAGTTGGTTTGCCAAAAGTAGAAAGTAGATAGTTAACTGTAATATAAACACTTATTGGATTCAATTATGTAAATTTGAAGCTGAGGTAAAGTGCCACCATCCAGTATGGCCATCAACTGAAAATCCCCATGGTATGTTATTAATTAATTATATGATGAGACTGAGGCTCGTTCTTCACATGAAATACAACAGTATCACAACGCCAGTACAGTCCCATGTGCAAAATCTTATGATGGAATGATAGGTCACTTGGAAACATAACATAATGACCAAAAAAACTACCAATGCTTGCTTTTACTGCATAGTCAACATGTGTATATTGGGTGAATTTTATCCAGTTATATGTCCCTCCACGAAAAAATTAAAAAACAATGTATACGATTGGTGCACATGGGGGTCAATAAAAAAGCTATAAAATATATGGAAATAGTGTGATTACCCCAGTGTGATCAGATCACCTTTCTATTAAATTCCCCTCTTTCCTAATAAACTAAAATGTCCCTTTTGATACAGGCTGCTGCTGGTAGCAGTGGGTCCAAACCCTGTTTTGAGGCCCAGTGCTTTGCACCTGCTCTGCCACTGTAGCGTAATATAGTTGAACTACCATTCTTCGGGAGCTTATGATATATTACGTTTAAGAAAACTGATTAGTTTCTCTAATTGTTGTATAATATTTTGCATTTTACTTGCTGTACTGACATGCCTAAGCCTAACAAATTAAATTTGTAACTTTTCCCTAGTTACTTATTCGGAGATTGAGTTCATTTAATAAATACTCTTAGCTGTACATTGTCTCTGGTGTCTTAATTAGAAGTAATAAAAAGTAATGCATTGTATTTAAGCAAATATCTTAAGAGAACCTTGCCTCGGAATAGCAGCGCTTACTGCCAATATAGTGTATTATTTTTATGTGCCAGACCACCATGAGCAGTTTCTCAAAACCCTGAGTTCGTAGTTAAATATGTATAAGTATGTTTTAAATAATTTATGTGTAAAGCCCTACTCAGTTTCACAGTCTACAGTGTCTTGTTCTCTATTCCTTTGTGTTATATTAAATGTAATTAAATTACATTAACAAAACTGGTGTAAGAGGAATTAAACATACAACTTGCTAGTTAAATATTGTACACCCAATTTAAAATAAAAACTGCAAACAATGATGTAGAAAATGTTTTAATACTTTCAACCCTCTGGTAAATTGTTGTACCATTTGAATACAAAGGTCCTCATTCAATTGCAATTTTGCCAATTGAAGAGGGCTCTATATAAGCACATAACATATTTTTTGACCGAAGTTTTTACTTATTGAAGACCTTGATTTTGGATAGAAGTGCATGAAACTAAAAAGTTATGTATAAAAAATATGTTATGTGCTTATATAGAGCCCTATTTAATTGGCCAACTCGCAATTGAATGGGGCCCTTTGCCAGGAATAGCAAATTCGAATTTCAGAATGGTCTTGTCAGATGGATTAGCTTTATGTTGATACTGCTTAAAAATTATCTGAATTTAAAAAAAAATATTATAAAGTAAAAATGCTTGCTTATTGTACACATAATAACACTTGGATATTGAACACTTCACCCTTGAGATTATGGCCTGTAATGTTTCAATCACCAGACAATGATGCAGCGTCATTGCATACTGCTCATTTATGGACAGCAAACATGTCTTATAATTATATCTAAGCATGTATATATATGTTCATTCTGTTATTCGATAAGTCTACTGCAGATGCAACTGCAGATGATTGGATTTTTCAGAAAGCTTAACCCACCAGTCTTGTAAAATGCGACTATTTGTTATTCTGTTATGCATATCTGCTATTTCCATTTTTACTGTTATATACACAGATAACAACCTAATTTGATTAGTAGTGATATAGCATATGGTTTATACATGTGAAAACACAATTAAAAGCCATCATTTATTGACTTACCTTGAGAGGCCATGAAACTGCCTGAGCCACTTCTTCAAAGCAAGCCAGGTTAAAAGCAAAGTCTTTTCTTGTTGCAGTATGGAAGGCAGTGCTCAGCAGGTACAGAAACTTCACAGGCGTCCCACTTGGTGTAAGGTTCCACAGACGCAGGTAGGAAATGACTTTCCTATCTCATGTTGCAAACTCATGTATATTGTGACTGCAGATAAGAGAATAAGGCAGTCAATTAGAAAGAATATTCATAGGAAATATAGAGGCAGTAAGATGCCAGAATGTGACAACATACTGCATGCACATACACATGAATCGAGATATAGGAAACATGATATTAGGCTAAATGATATAATTCAGTGTTTTTGTTTATGCAGATCTTTGTTCCATTATGCATTCATACATAATGAACGAGTTCCACAGGGTGGGAATTACATAGACATTTCATTTCTAATAAAGTCTCCTGAAGCAAGTAGCTCAGGTTTTGGAAAGTGAGATCCAATTTTGGTTTTACAATCAAACATAGGTGAAAATATTTAATCACTTTAATCCCACATCTCTAATTTGATGTATTACATGATCATGAAAGGGTAAGCAGAATATATATTTAAGAGGTTGCTCTCTGAGTAGGTAACCAAACCTATAGGACAAACCTACTTTAGGTATTGTCCTTTCTCGGATTGAGCACCTATAATTTCGTTGTTGTAAATATTTAACTAGAATTATAATTTTTGAAAAACATTTTAGATGTGCACAGATAAATCTATTAAAGTACCCTGAAATACACTAACAACATAAAACAGAGGCGCAAATTATTAATAAAAATCATATTCAATTATTTAAAAAAGTAACATTAAACATTCTTTAAATGTTTAGAGTCAGCTGTTGTTGGTGTTCACTCACTATAAGGTCAATGAGGGAGGTGGCTTTGTCTAGCAGACAGCTGACACATTTACAGAAACAAAGTTGCAAAGTAACAACAGGATAATGTCCATTGGCTATAGATTTGTTGTAGGAAAGGGGTTTCCCTTGGCAGCGAGCTTTTGTGATTGTTTATTCTCTTAACAAATCTAGTTGTTCTTAAAACCCTTTAAACTTGTCTCCCAGTCAACCCCTCCCCTTAATGACCTTATCTGGATCTAAACAAATACTCAACTGGAAGGAGATACTCTAATTTTTAAAAATGAATTTAATATTGAATATTGCTTCTATAAATTATGAAATAGGCTTTTTATTAATGATCAATGCATAATTAAAATAATTAGTTAGAAGCAGACTTTGATGGCAAAAACTGCTTGGTCAGTTTTGTTTTAAAAACAGAAAACACTACAGTTTTTAAAAAAAGTCATGGCCCTTAAACTACATAGAGGTAAGAGATATTACTCTTTTTTAATATTACTCTAGCTTTTCTGAGGCCTGTAGCCCAGAACCCCAGAAATCAGATCTCTCTTCCTGAGTATGTGGGACTTAGACTTTATTGTATTTCTCGGGGAGAACTGAACCCCTGGATACCAAAACACTAAGGCCACTGACCATACATTCTGAGTTCCCCTGGTAACAGCCATATAACACAATTATAATTACACATGCCATCAATGCAACAATACATTTTAAAAACCCACACTGTTATCCATTTGTAACAGTCCATATATTAATTGGAGGAGCAAATAGTTTGCCCTGAAAAGGACTCCTTGTGCCATGCACCACATGCCCTGCCAGGGCACCATTTGGTTGACTCAAACCCCAGTGGCCCCCGGGCGTAACACAAAGCTCTTACTCAGACATGGCTCATTACTCGATACTTATCTCCCTTATATTTTCCATTGAATACATTTCCTCTTCAGATAATATTTTTTAAGGCATTTGCTCCTCTTCTGGATCGCTACCTTGTTATGGTGAAGGGGCTTTCATATAACAATGAAGCTGTGAGCTATACCATGTAGGGTCACTCAAGATGGGCAAGTCATAGCAGAGAGGTCAGACAAATTATGGTCAACTGGAGTAGGAACTGGCAACTCACTCCAGCATCTTTGCCAAGAAAACCATATGGATAGGCCCAACCAGACACCGATAGGTGTGCCTAGTTTGCTGCGGCCAATATGGTCACCGAGAGTTGGACACAACTGAAGGAATGAACACACACACATACATTTACTTCTCTCTCTTTATCAAAACCACAATAATCCATAGATTCATACTGCCACCCTTTATTACAAGAAAACACCTAGGAAAACAGTGCAGCACACTGCAACCACTTTATACTTTACATGCATTAGCTATAAAAATGGATTAGTGGGCCTTGTACTTTGTTGCTGTGATATATATTTATCCTAAGCTAATAAGTAATTTACAGACAGTGTTTGTCCTTAACAACTTCAGAAATGTGTAAGGAAAAAAAGATTATTGGTAAAGGATCATTCAAGATTATGATAGACTAGCAACTTGCCCGTCAAAAAATGACGGCAATAAGATTGTAAGGCAGGTAATGTTGTTTGCATGCAAAATTTATTTTGTTGGTGTTTTAAGATCCTTTGGCGCTCATTGCGAGGCTCTTGGTTGTTTGTGTGCTATGAGCAGCGTTGGTCTTTTTTTTGGGTATGGCAATGAATAATTAATAAAAAAAGAAATTAATATACTTTACCTATTGTGAAGTAATATATGCAGGAAGCATTGTGTTGAAGAGCTGGCAATCTGTTTTCATGTTGCTGCTGCATCAGTGCTGTGGAGCTGCTTTGTAAGTGTCATGAATGTGTGCAGTGTGTAGTGTAATAGTGTGCGTGTGCGAGGCAAATCCGTTAGGGTAGCTGTGTACTTCTAGATTGTGTAAGTTAGTGTTCTAAAATGGCGCCTAATGTTTGGTATGCAGCTGTGGCTGATTTAGCGTCCTTGTTTTCGGATGTCGTCCGACTTTTTTAGAAAATCCGTAGGCGTTTGGTGGCGTTTTGCGTTTTTAGGGCCTCATTTTCGTTTTGTTTGACGGGCATTTTTTCTCTCACTTAGGTGATTTTCGGGTGTCTAAACTCCGAAATTTGGACTTAAATTGAGGTGTAACTTCACTTGCAGAGGTCCTGGGTGCCCCCCCCCCCCTGCTGTGGATAAGCTTTTTATCTGTTTGTTGTGTGTATTTATTGTGTTTCTAATGTTTTTTGGGTCGCGCGGGTTGCATCCTTGTTTTCGGATCTCGTACGTCTTTTTAGGAAAATCCGTAGGTGTTTGGTGGTGTTTTGCGTCTTTAGAGTGATTAGAGTAACTTCAGTTTTTGAGGTCCTGGGTGCCCCCCCTTGCTGTAGGTAAGCTCTTTATGTATTTGTTGTGTGTATTTATTGTGTTTTTTATGTTTTCATGTGCGCGGGTTTCGGGCGGTTTTTGCAAGGTCGTAATGGGTCGTAACGCATCTCGTATTTTTGTTTCGTAACTCCGTCAATTTTGCGAGGTCCGCAGTTGCTGGCAAGGACCGCCTTCACTCACACATAGAATGGAAAGCAGCAAAATAAGCTCCTTTGAGGGGAAATTAATGAAGAAGTTTATGCATTTTACAGGAGGTATTGATGGAGCATAGTTATTACAAACAGAACATTGAATTCTGTAGTGTAAGTTATTAAGATAAGAGTTTCACCTATCACCCTGAGAACATGGGAAGGAACTGTTTGTATTGTAATTGCATATTGCAGCTAGAAGTTTCCTCCAATTAGAATCTTGCTCCAAAATCTCATTATTTTTTGCATATCCAGATTAAATAAAGTCTGCTTAAATTACACAAGTTTAGTATTCTAGGTGTTAAGTCTGCACTGTTATGATTGTTGTTTTGTTAAGATCTAAAGATAGTGTTCGACTATACACTTGTTACAGTCAATCAGTGTTTTTCAGATTAGGTCATAGTTCCAAATTTTTAGACATGCTCATTACGTAAATTGGGGGGATTTAAGACAGTCATGTATGCTAGAAGCAAGGAGAGGTAGATATAAAAAGTTTAGAATGAATTATGCTACATTGTGTGTTCATGCTCTTCATTATGTAATCACGGTGTATTGTGATATTTTTGTAAATTTTGCTCAAAAAAAAAAAAAAAGACATTCATGTATGCATTTTAGGTTGTCCATACAGATTATTTACCTGTTAAATGATTGTATAATTCTTTGGGATGGGTTGCTCTATGAGTAAGTCAATATTGTATCAAATGTTTGTAGATATATGAAGAAAAACTGATTTGGGTGTCATGTTGTCTTTTTGATCTCATGTCTTGTAGACAGGTTCAAGATATCAGCAGTTTTGACAACACATTCTGCTCAAAGAGAGTGTTATGTCTTCAAGTGTGTTTTGTGAGGCATCTGTGTGATATACTTTGTATACTTATGTCAGGCCAAAAGGGGGTTTCGGTAGGATATGATACAACTTACTGTCTTATTTTCACAGCTGATGCTGGGACAATTAAATCCAACATGTTTTGAGAATTGTGCTAGCCAGTCACTTCCCTGGCGTCCCATAGCCTCCAAAATAAAAATTACAATCCTGATCCTAACATATAAAGCACTTAGTAACAGGGCTCCCACTTACATTTCTGCCCTTGTCTCAAAATAATCCTCCAACTGCCCTTTTTGCTCTGCAATTTACTTTCTTCTTTCCTCTGGTCTTGTCACCTCCCTTTACTTCTGCCTTCAGGATTTTGCTGGTGCTGCCCCCACTCTGCAGAACTCCTTGCCTCGCTCCGTCACCAATCTTTCTGCCTTACAACATTTAAAAACACATCTTTTTAAAGAAGCTTATCACCTTCAGCCTTAACATGCACAACTGCATACTCTACCAAATTGCTCATACACAACCTATATTATAACACACAATTACCTCCACTTGCATGAGCCTACTGCCTTATTCACTACCATCTTGCAAATGTCCTCCTGTCTGACATTTCACCCTTACCTTCTTGATTATAAGCTCTTCAGACTTCACCAAGCTTCCTGCTATCCCATTTGTTTCATATTTGTATTTTATCTGAACTTTCAACTTAACCTTAGAATTTGCCTATACCTTTGTAATTTGCTTATTGTACCATCTGTACTTAATTTCCTTATTCAATTGCACTAAAGAAAATAAAAATAATAGTAATAAAAATAATAATAATCACATATATAGTTGTGAGCAGGCGGGCCAGCCAGAGCCTTTGCTCACGCTTGCGGGCTCGCTGAAGGTGCTCCTTGCCAAACAACACGACACACCAACTGCGACCCTCGCAAACTTTACCTCGCAACGCAAACAACATACAAGACACGTTAACACTCATTACGACCTCGCAAAAATCGTCCGCAACTCGCGAACATGAAAATATTAAAACACAATAAATACACACAGCACATACATAAAAAGCTTACCTACAGCAAGAGGGAGCATCCATGACCTCAAAAATGCAAATTACACCTTCATTTAACTCAAAATAAAAGAGTTTAGACACTAAAAAATTCTCTAAGCAATCGAAAAAATGTCCGCCGAACAAAACGAAAAAAAAGGCTACAGCACTCTGAACACGCAAAACACCACAAGAATCTCGCAAAACACCACAAAAGACCTACGGATATTCCGCTAAGACGCATACCACACATTACCCACCATTTTACGACAATGCGGAAGAACACGACTACGCTAACGGTTTGGTATCGCGCACGCACAGTATTACACTGCACACATTCAGCATGCTTATACAGCAGCTCCACACCACTAATGCTGCAGCAACATCAAAACAGATTGCAGCTCTTCATCACAATGCTTCAAAATAGGTAAAGTATATTCATTTATTAATGTATTATAGATTTAATTATTATACACCAAACAGCATTAGCTACCCTACAATTTCATTGCATGATTTTTTGACCTGCAATTCTCTAGTAACAATAATAATAATAATGTGTAAATGATTTAATATTGCATGCCTCATTTATGTAATAAACGCCTTAAACTAATTATTTCATTGACTCTCCTTCGAATGTAATTACATTTAATCAATCATTTCTGTTGCTAGGAAATAACCTTGAGATACTAACCCTCTCCTCAAGACCCACTAGACAGACCATGATTTAGGTTCAATGTGTGAATACTCAGGTGAAGCAATTTCAGTCTCCACAGCCTACCTGAATATTAGTTGTTTCACCTTTGTTCACACAGTATTTGACCCAAATCATGGCCTATCTAGTGAGTCTTAAGGAGGAGGAACCATTGCCCTAGGAAACATGACTTTCATAAAACAACTCTTCTTTTTTATGATAAAAATGAGCTCTGTTATATGATGAAATTCCGGTCTCTCATACAGTCTATACCTGAATATAATGATTCTGTCACTACCAATCTCTCACTGTCTTATACATAGAGTAATCTTTAGAAATCCAAATGTATTTGTATATTTGGTTAGTTGCTCTTGATATCCTGAATACATTGGCATCTTATCTTACTGTACTTTATATTGATTGTTATGGGTGTTATGGGCCCAAGCTGGCACAAACGCATGTTTTATGCTGTATTATAGGGTCTAAAACCATTCATTAACCCATAATCAAATACTATACTATGACAATAGATACGGACAATGAACTATATACTGCTTCGAGATTGAGCTGCAAGATAAATACTTTATATTACAGGTTTTAAAACGCACTGGCCCTGCAGTGTGTTGCAGAGATAGGGCTGCACACCATATTTCTAAGTAACTAAAACAAAAGCCCATATTTGCAGTTATTTTCTTTATTATATCAGTCTCTGGGATTTGATAAGCAATCTGGTAAGCAAACATACAATAGGAAAAATTATTTTCTTTTCTGAATCTTAAAAACTAAGTACACAACATGAGCACCACAGGTCCATAAACACATTTTTAAAATTATACTTTCTCATCTGTTGGTGGCATTATATATTTTAGGAACTCATACAATGGTATTAGCAAGATCTGTAAAGGAAATGATTTTGATACGGTAGCTGTGTACTTTGCTACTGGCTAATTTGCTAGTTGCTTCTGAAGTGTTGGCTGTCAAAATGATTTCCTAACATTGTGTTTTCCTATCAGAGCAGTTTAATGGTTTGGAACCCGCAGTTTTTCTTTTTAATTCTAAGAGGGAAAATGACATGAAATGTTGAGCTAATCTAGGATCCTAAACTAGATTTAAAGCTTTCATGACAAACACAGGTTTTTACATTACCTGTCATTTTTTATTAGCAAGTTTTATTCTCCGCTTTTAGTTTAATAGCTCTTGGTACTGTTCCCATCAAGCAAATCACGACTGTAGTACACATATGATTGGAATAATCTCTATGGCCCTGTTCTTTTTATGCATTGATCTTGCACACTTGTCATTAGGTTGACAGTTATGACAGAGAAATGCTGCAATGGTATCATTTAAGAGCCAAGCACATCTTAAGAGTTCCCAGTAAAACTGAGTACAAGCCCTTGGAATACAGGATGGTTTCAAGAGAGGGTACACATTTTTGTTTTTTAATTTTATTGGGCTTATAAAAAAAGTTATTTGTTGTTCAAAGCTGTTTAGTACAGGGTGAAGTACTAGAGTATGAAGACTATTGCAATATTGGACCAATTGTCTATCTTTTGGATAGATGTCCAGCTGTGAAGTTTCACTTTCTTTGCTAGTTTCTTTTCGATCAGAATCCAGGAGAAAAAGAGAGGCAAGGATTATGTATTTTCTGTAGTATTATATGTAAGTAAAGAGAACATTCAGTAGTGTGTCTGTTCTATAATAAATGTGCATCCAGGAAGACGCCAGGAGT
This sequence comes from Discoglossus pictus, assembly GCA_027410445.1. Taxonomy (NCBI): domain Eukaryota; kingdom Metazoa; phylum Chordata; class Amphibia; order Anura; family Alytidae; genus Discoglossus; species Discoglossus pictus. The sequence continues at coordinate 358,290,181 of CM050165.1, forward strand.
GAGTATGTTGTGCAGTATATGTGTATACAGACCAATACTATGATTGTGTCTGTGCTATGATATATAGGTATAGGTGTATATGGCTGCATTTCTGGCATTTTTAAAGTGGTACACAACAACAAAGTAGGCTTCGATATGTTTTCAAACTTTACTGTATCTTAAGCTGGTTTCACAAGAAATAAGAAAGCAAAACACAACCAGAAATTAACAGGGGTAGCTCCCTTGGAGCACTAACTATTACTCAAGTTAGTTCCTTCACTAACTGGGCCCACACCCAGTTAACCCTGGATGGACCAAATAAAACAAGCAGGACATATTATTTGTTTAAAGTCACCTGTATGTCCCATAAGTCCAAACTTTCTTTTCCTCTGTGGCTTCCTTATTTAACTCCACGCTGCAGTCTCTCTGTGCCTTTGTCTTTTCCCAGCTCCAATAAACATTACACTGTCCCTACCTGGGTGTCTCCACTCTGCAGCTCTTAATAAACAGCATACACGTCTCACACAGAAGAATGTTGTATGCAACCTGTTGTATGCACTCTTTTCACAGTTTTTTTCATAGCCTTTTCAAGGCTGAAGACTGCAAACTGAGCTTGCTTCTCTCACTGCTAGCAACAGTCCATAAACATGCCTCTTACTACCAGACTGCAGGCCACAAAACACCCCATTCATCTCTCTGGGTCAAATTTTAAAATCTGGTGTCTCTTGATTGAACTGCTCCACCTTCAGACCACCTGGAGAGAAACCTTCAAAAGTCTGTCACTTTTGTTCATATTTCAAAAGTCATTTAAAGGTCAACTGAAACCTGTTCGTTTTTTGCTGAACAAAGGTGAATGTATTCGTTTTTTTTAAAAAAAACTATATTTTTGATTTTTTTTTAAACAAATATAGAAATGTAATAAAAACTAATAAATAATAAAAACTATTATTATCACCTTATCACTTTTGGCCTTAATAGGCAAGACACATCGATCACACTCTTGTATTACACCTAAATCCTTTAGATTGTAAGTTTGTGAGTTTTCAATCTTGTAAGGTGCTTTGGGAAAAGCACCATCTACATTAGATTCTAAGCTGAAAGACAGGGCCCTCCATTTTTTTGCAATGTGTTTAAATTGTTTTTGCCTTGTACTTAACCTCTGAATTGGTGTGTTACAAATAATTGATAATAGTAATAAAAAGAATAATCTTAGATTTTCAGCCGAATATACATCTATGAACACATTAATTGCATTGTTCTCAAATTGGGAGAAGCAGAGATGTGGTGCACTCTTTTAAAAATTGACAAGAGTGAATCTATCAGTCCTCACATAAAGAGACTAATGATATCCGGCACCCATATGATGTTTTACCAGGAGTTCTTTATCGACAAACATTCAGCATTTTGGCTGATTATGACCACCGCCTACTTTGGACGTTCTACCTTTTCAGATTTTTTAAACTGATCATGGTGATGATATATACATCATTTGTACTATATTTAGCCAAATCATCATTTCATTTTATGTAGAACCCAATGTACATATGTATTTCTAATTAATCAGTGTTTTTTTTATGTTTTGAAACAGTATGAGTTCCTTCCTGCTCTGTAGGTTTGCAACAAAATGGAAGACAGTTATTATTACTTAATAAAAATCCACACTGCCTCCCAGACAACACCAGCTGTAATTAGCAAGATATATTCACCAGTCTCAAAGTCACTGCCCCCCTCTACAAATACTAAAAAATGTATCCCAGAAACTGATAGGATAACTATTCAAAAACTTGACCATCTCATTGAAAAACAAAAAGTAGAATTCAAATATAATACATATTTACTTTATATGGAGTTGGTGGTCAGGTAAGATCCTTCAGTTTATTTAATTATTATGGTTTATTTGTAATGTGCTTACATATTACATAGAACAATACAGGGGGTGAGGGGGGCAGTTATAGATAATATAACACTTTGACACATAAAGGATTTAAAAAGCCCTGTCTTTCAGTTTACAATCTACAGTACAAAGTGCTTTTGTACTTAGTTTCATCTGTGAAATCAATGTTTGATGTTGAAGCGGCCCTTTTAAGTTATTTTTAATACTATATGTTTGTTGGTTTTCTTGATTTAACTTTTTAGTTCACATACGCACCCAAAAAGTAAGCAGACAGTTATAATGTCATAACTTGGCTTTCCATCCTCGTGAACTATAACATTCTGTTGCATGCGTACAAATGTAGATGGTTAATAATACACAAACTGCATCGTTATTTTGGTTACTTATCTGTTTTTTGAACAGCAGTACGCCCTGCAGTTAACAATGAAGAGTATCTCCACACACTGAGAAGAAATGAAAAATAAAAGTAGAATATACAAAGAAAGGATCTAAGCCACAGCTGGCATTTAAATCAAACATTTTCTCTGAGGTCAGTTTGCTGGTTCCTTTCGATGTTAGTAGCTAGTGTAAAAAATACTTTTAAAGCTATAATTCTCTGAGTGTATATACAAAGAATTCAAGCTTTTAAAAATGTTGGCTTTGAAGCTGTACAGTATCACATCAAAGTATTTTCAAAGCAGTGTTCCTTACAAAATAATTTAATAACTTTCTTTTTCCATAGGATATGAATTTGATTTCTCTTTGAATTATATAAGACCACAATCATTAAATTTCTTGATTATATGGTTCAGCTGCAATTTGAGGCACCTTTGTGTTACAAGTTGTATGAACAAGGTACATATCTGAAGTATAATACTAGTGTATGCCTTTTCTTAAAGATACAAAAATGAAATTGTGTATTTCTGAGCAATGAGAGGTAGAGATACTTTTTTTATCTTCAGGTTCCTGCACAATAATTTACCATCTTCACAAAGTTTAAACCAGAGCTGCTCGATCTTTTTATAAATCCTGACACATGTAGTTGTAATGTCAGATAAATATTATAATACTGCATTATGTTCATGAAATATAATACAACTAGGAACTTGACGGGAATAAAATTGTAAGGCTGGAAATGCTGTTTGCCACCCAACCCCTCTTACATAATGTATTTTTATTTTTTTATATTTTTCAAGTTTGCATGTCATATTCCATATGTATGAAAAACTCCATCAATGAATTGATTTAGTAGTTAATGTGTTTATTCTTATAACATGCAACTTGTATAGTATAACTCATAAACCATCGTTACATAACATTTCTAATTTTTTATTGTAACCTATACATCAATATTATAAGAGTGTGTAACTTTTTTTGGAAACAATATGTATATTGTAAAGCATTACATGTTTTTTAACACGTGTAAATGTTTATACTGAATCCAGAGGAAGGCATACAGAAAAAAAACCAAGTGAAATTTAGCCAATTGTCTCAAATGGGGAAAGAAAAGAATTCCTTCCTGACCCCAAATACTGGCAATCAGATTACTCCCTGGATCAATACTTTCACTTCAATTATACATTAAAAGGTAAAAAAACACTAAATACATACAGTCAAAACATCCAATTGATAATTGGAATCAATAAAACCCAAAACAACAGGTCAAATAAAGTAAAAAACCTCATAAGAACATACAGTGCGTTGCAAAAGTATTCACCCCCTTGGAATTTTTTGTGCTTTGTTGCCTCACAACCTGGAATTAACATGTATCATTTGAGGATTTGCATCATTTAATTTACAGAACATGCCCACTACTCTAAAGATGTTTTTTTTTTATTGTGAAGCAAAAAACAAATATTACAAAATAACAGAAAAAGTCAATGTGCATAACTATTCACCCCCCTAAAGTCAATACTTTGTAGAGGCACCATTTGTGGCAATCACAGCTCCAAGCCACTTTGGATAAGTCTCTATGAGCTTGCCACATCTTACCACTGGTTTTTTATCCCCATCCTTGTAAAACTGCTCCAGCTCCTTCAAGTTGGATGTTTTGCGCTTGTGAACAGCAATCTTTAAGTCTGACCACAGATTTTCTATTGGATTGAGGTCTGGGCTTTGAATAGACAATTCCAATACATTTACATGTTTCCCCTTAAAACACTCAAGTGTTGCTTTAGCAGTGTGTTTGGGGTTGTTGTCCTGCTGGAAGGTGAACCTCTGTCCTAGCCTCAAATCACACACAGAGTGGTACAGAATATCCCTGTATTTAGCACCATCCATCTTTCCTTCAACTCTCATCAGTTTCCTAGTCCCGGCTGCTGAAAAACATTCCCACAGCATGATGCTGCCACCACCATCTTTCACTGTGGGGATGGTGTTCTTTGGGTGATGTGATGTGTTTGGTTTGCGCCAGACATAGCGTTTTCTTTCATGTCTGAAAAGTTAAATTTTAGTTTCTTCAGACCAGAAGACCTTCCTCCATACATTTTGGGAGTCTCTCCGCCTTTTTGCAAACTCAAAAGGTGCCATTTGTTTTTTTGCTGAAAGAAATGGCTTTCTTCTGGCCACTCTTCCATAAAGCCCAACTCTATGGAGCGTACGGCTTATTGTCATCCTATGTACAGATACTCCAGTCTCTGCTGTGGAACTCTGCAGCTCCTCCATAATTACCTTAGTTTTGGTGGGTGGCCGTCTGTTGGCAGGTTTGCTGTTGTGCCATGTTCTTTCCATTTGGTTATGATAGATTTGATGGTGCTCCTGGTGATCATCAAAGATTTGGGTATTTTTTTATAACCTAACCCTGACTTGTACTTCTCAACAACATTGTCCCTTACTTGTTTGGAGAGTTCCTTGGTCTTCATGGAAGTGTTTGGTTAGTGGTGACTCTTGTTTAGATGTTGCACCCTCTGGGGCCTTTAAAAAATGTGTGTATATGTAATGACCGATCATGTGACTCTTGCACACAGGTGGACATTATTTCACTAATTATGTGACTTCTGAAGGTAATTGGTTGCACCAGAGCTTTTCATGGGCTTCATAACAAAGGGAGTGAATACATACACACATGACAATGTTCTGTTTTCTATTTAAAAAAAATAGTTTTATGTATATCATTTTCTCATTTCACTTCACCAACTTAGACTATTGTATTCTGATCCACCACATAAAATTCAGATTAACAACACATTGAACTTAAGGCTGTAATGTAACAAACTAGGTAAAAAGTCAAGGGGGGGTGAATAATTTTGCAAGGCACTGTACAATGAAAGTACTAACTATATATATTCAATGAAACCAATAAGTATAAAATTGTACAAACATCTTCTATGCTTTAAGATGGTTCTTAACAATTGTTTTTTTTTTTGGGGGGGAGTGCTTTGTCAAGTTTTGTGAAGTGCTTTTTCATGTTTTTTTTGTGGAAGTTAATAGTGGTTCCTCTAAAAAGAGCCCAATGGACAAATAATGTTGTCTTTTGGGATGTAACCACTGTATTGTTCCTTCTTTTTTTGTTGTAGAAATTGTGGTCCTCTAAAAAGAGCCCAAGAGACATAAAAGTTAGTCCTCGAGATATAACCACTGTTCTGTATCTATAGTTTTTGTTCTGTTTTGTAGATACACAGGTTTTTGGTTAGGCTTGCAGTTCTTGAAAATGGCACATAGAGTTGTCTATGTGAAATAGTGCTTTCTCTACAAAGAGCCCAACAGATGTTTAATTGTGTCTTTGGGATGTAACAACTTTTTTTGTTGTGAATTAATTGTTTTTTTTTCACAGTCTCTGTTTTCTTGTTATCCTTTTTTGTTTGATTTTAAGACACCTCATAATAGACAATATGTTTAGTAAATACTCATACATATAAAAATTCACCTTGACTTTTTTTTATTTTTATGAAAACTTTCATTTCTTCTTGATTTTTGCATCGTGGAAAAGCCACATAGAGTTGCCCATGGACAAACACTGGTTCTTGTTAAAAGAGGCCAACAGAGTTAAAGTTTGTCATTGTGATTTATAAATGGTCATTGCAAATGCCATGATAATGGGAAATTGTCTCCTTTGAAGTACTAATCTCACTGGTGCTAAGTGCTAATCTCACTTGGAGCCAAATCAGTTCTGGTATGAAAACTGGTTCATCTTTATGGGTACCATTTAGAATGTATGAAATGGTCTCTTAAATCCTGAACAATAAATCTGGTCCTATTAGAAAGTCATTTTTGGGGGGTTAATATGAAAATTGCTCCTTTATTTAGTTGCAAAACATGGGGTGGTATTCCAGATGGATTTAATTTATTTATTAAATTCGGTTGTAAAATTAGATTCACTCTGTTTGTCATAAGCCAGAACAGAATCTGCACTGTAATAATTTTGTGTGCCTTCTATTAAAATGTCGTTATGGAGATCCAAAGCATCTTTATTTTTGGACGTTAATATTATTTTCTGTGCATGCTCATAACAATGTTCTGTAGTTATTCCATTTGGGAACACAGCTGATATGAGCGAATCTTTGCAAATCATTTCAGCTGGGATTTCAACAGTGTCATCAGGTAAATTAGTTATATCGTCTGTGCGATTTCCACGGACAACCACAGGTAATGTTTGTCTGAAATGTCGACCTAATAACATGATTTTTCCCCAAAAACGCAAATCATTACCTATGACTTCACCCAATAAGTGATCAATACATTGCAGAGCATGGCACGACATGATAGTGGCCTCATCTATGATAATTAATTTTGATTTCTTAAATGTATTTGCTTGAGATAATTTCATTCTAATATCCGACACTGATGTTTCCAAAAGTGGGACTGGAAGCTTAAATCCAATATGTACCTTTCTGCCACTTTCTAACAATAGTGCAGCAATTCCAGTTGGAAGTGTAATTTCATCTTTACCTCAAATTAAACTCATCAACAAATTATAGAGATACGATTTTTCAGATCCACTGGGTCCATCTAGATAAAAATAACACTCTTTGAGCTAGTCATCATCTAGTGCTTGTTGGATTACAGCCTAACTCGCGATGAGCACCCCTGCAATGAGCGCCTTTGGTGCTCATTGCAGCCTATCCCGTGGGCCCGCGAGGAACGCCCGCGGCGCCCATTGCGAGGCCTGCAATGAGCGCCTTCATCGTTTATTGCAGCCTAAGTCCCACATGCCTCTCAGTTGCGTGCCTCAACTGCTAACCTCGTTTTGTGAGGCTCTCAGTTGTGGCCCTCGCTTTACGAGGGCCGCAATAATTATCATTTTGTGACCAACACCGCAAACGTGACATGTGGCCTTGGTCCGCAACTATATATGTGATGTACTACACATAATACATCATTGATTGTATTTATGCATGCAATTGCATAAGAGAAAAGTTTAGCCACTCTTGCAAAATATGCATGACCACTAAAATATTTTAATATTTGACATTTTAAACCTGTCCAAAAGTTGTTTCTCATAATTTAGGGCTTATATATAAAATAATATATTTGAAGGCGATGTTGTTTGGATCAGTCTTCAAGCATCTAAGATGATATTAAAGGTAAGATAATAAAAACATTATGTAGTTTCACTGCAAAATGGACATAAATTAAAAGAATGGGCAGCTAAAAAGCTTATGAGAATTCACACATAAAGGAAGAGTAATCATGCAATTTAGAGGTATCTGGAGGTATCATAGATAGAAATGGATTTAGGAGTGCTATAGAGAAACTTATGTAACAGTGCTCAGGGCTAAGCAGCAGCTACAAAGGCAAGTAAAATATTAGCAAGCAGTAAGAGGGGTATAGAAGTAAATGAAAGCAAATATAAGTCTGCCACTATATAAATCCCTAGTACGCCCACATTTGGAAAATTTAGTACTATAGATTTACATTATGCAGTGTTTGGAACCTCTTCTGTTTCTCTTTGACCACATATATACTTAGCTACCATTCAAAGAGTCTCCTGAGTTTGTGTTGTGCCTGCGAATACCTACCATGTAAATTATTTTGTTGCATAACTGCAACTTTTCCACCAGCAGGACCCTGCTTTAGTATCACCAGTCAGTGACATATAGTTGGAAGTAAAAAAACAAGAATGTCTGCTCTATATTTTAGGAACCTGACTGTGACAATCTATGGCTTGTATGGCTGTTGGGCTAGGTAAGAACATAGTTCAAACCTACCCTGTGGGACCGTCTGTTTTTTTTATATATACCTGATAGCAGGAACAGAACCAACCCAGTTTACAGTCATCAAAGTGTTCAGCAAACCACAGGAATCAGTAGAGCCACCCAGCAAATGTTAATGACAGTAACAGAGTCCAATGCAGGTTACGCAGCACTAACACCAGTAGTAAGGATTATTATTCCCTCAGAATGAATCACACACATCAGTTATATATGTTTAAACTGACAAAAGTCTTTATTGATGTGGTCCAATATTGATGTACAACACAGCCCAAAAAAATATCCACCAGCCCCCAAAATGACCATGTGTGGAGGTTTGTCCATCAGTGATGTCACCCCCCTAATCACCGCCCTTGGTCCAGGAGTCTAACTTACTAACCAGGCTAATTGGCCCTTTGATCCTGACTTTACAGGGGTATCTGATCAGATCAGGAGTGCAGACACTCAGTTCATGATGTGCGGGAACCTCGATAGGCCCTAGTTTGCTTCCCCCATTCACGCCGAAGTGTCCACTGTCCCCTGGTTCCATTCAGCTCCTCCATGCACTGTACTGGATCTCCGAAAATCAAGCACCTCATAACTGGTGACCCCTCTAGCCCAGGGATCCGGATAAATCTACACAGTAATACAATAATTCTGTGCCCTCTACATGAAAAACATGGCTCCACCATCCCACAAGGTACATAATAAGAATGCAGCTGTAACAGTTCAAGAATATAGGGAGGACAGTGCCAGGGGAGAGAAGGAAGAAAGAATATACATAATCAATTTTAATCCAGGGTCTTGGCCCCACCCCTGGACGTCACACGGACAACACATAAGCGGACCACTCCACCCATTTTGAGGTCAATATTGACATTTCTAATTATGATATAAACTCATAAGTAGAAATGTCAATAAGCTGGGAATGGTCCAGCTTTTTGCATACTGTGCTCCATTTACATTGTCCTGTTGTGCTTCATTGTCTCTTTGTTCTTATAAATCTATTTGCAGAAAGAGAGAGAACACGTTTGTGTGCAGCAATGTTGGCTGACCTAGGCAAGGGCAGTGGTCAACCTAGAGAAATGTTTTTAAGATGCCTAAATATTGAGCATATACCATATATACTGAGTTTTTCAGCCCTTTTTTTAAGGCTGAAAAGGGCCCCCTCGGCTTATATTCAAGTCACTCTTTCCCCCGTGTCTCTCTAACCCCCCCGTGTCTCTCTAACCCCTCCCCGTGGCTCTCTAACCCCCCCCGTGGCTCTTTCCCTCCCCCTCCCTTATCAACCCCCCTCCTCACCCTAAACCCACCTCCTCATTTTACCCCTCTAAATACCTCCCCCTCTCCCTTTCCCCTCACTTAGCTCCATCTGCTGCTGCTCCTCCGTACTCCTTCCATCTGCGTCGAGACCCGGCATATGCTAATGACGTGACCTCACATGCACGCCACGTCATTAGCATTGGCCGGGTCAACACGCAGGAGCGCGGAGGAGCAGCTGCAGATGGAGGTAAGTGAGGGGAGAGGGGGAGGTATTTAGAGGGGTAAGATGAGGAGGGGTGGTGTTGAGGATGAGGAGGGGGGGTGTTGAGGATGATGAGGGGGTGTTGAGGATGAGGATGGGGGGTGTTGAGGATGAGGATGGGCGGTGTTGAGGATGAGGAGGGGGGTGTTGAGGGTGAGTATGGGGGTGATGAGGATGGGGGTGTTGAGGATGAGGATGGGGGTGTTGAGGATGAGGAGGGGGTTGAGGAGGGGGTTTGAGGAGGGAGGTTGAGGAGGGAGGTTGAGGAGGGGGCTTGAGGAGGGAGGATAAGGAGGGAGGATAAGGAGGGGGTTGAGGAGGGTGATAAGGGAGGGGAGGGAAAGCAACACAGGTCAGTGATAGGGGGAAGAGACACAGGGAAAGGAGAGGGGGAAAAGACACAGGGGAGGGATAGAGCGGAAGAGACACAAGGGAGGGAGAGGAGGGGAAGAGACACAGGGGAGGGAGAGGGGAGAAGAGACACAGGGGAGGGAGGGGGGACACAAGAAAGGGGCATAGAGGGCACACAAGAGGGGGACACAGAGGGCACAAGAGGGACACAGGGGGGAGCACATTTCCCACCCTCGGCTTATACTTGAGTCACTAAGTTTTCCCAGTATTTTGTGGTAAAATAGGTGCCTCGGCTTATACTCGGGTCGGCTTATACTTGAGTATATACGGTATGTCCACCAGTCTTCAAAAAATAATTTACTTTTTTAAAATTTTTAAATAGATATCACAAATTGCGCTGCAGGTAAGGCTAGATATTATGGAATACTGCATAAACTAAGAAGAAAAAAATACATAATGTTACATATTCAAATTGAATGTTAAAATATGATGTGCATATAACTTATGTGATTTATTGTATTCAATATTTTTTATAGTTCTTTTTATGAATCTGCTTCACCCTATTTGTCTCTGTAGGGCAAAAAAATGCATTGCATGTTAATTAGCATCACACTTTATGTAGGCATGCATTTCTAGCTTCAGCTGAATCAACATATATGTAACTTCTAATCTTTTTGAATATATAAATATGTGGTAGACCATCTCTAATTATGTTTAATTTTTTAAGTTTAAAACAGCATTTTAGTTGTATTTATCATAATACAAAATAAAAATACCAGATACAATCTCTTTCAATGTATGTATACCATGCTAACTATATGATGCCAGCAAAACTGATTTTATCTTCCCTGAGGTATTCTTTTTAATTAACAAATTCATGATGCAACTCTATTAACTAGCATATTGAAGCAATAATAAGATTTAGATGAGCTTAATTCTAATGAACATGTTGAGATGCCGAAGAAAAAGAATTAACAGTCTTCGCCTAAGCAGTTCTTTTCAGTTTCATATTGTATTTCTCAGTGACCTTCCTTGAGGCCTAAACCAGAATAAAAGAGGCTCAACATTCACTTCTTATGGAACAAGGTTTCTACAGATTGTGTTCATCAGATGAACTATGAGTATTAAATATGAAAAAATGATACATCAATAGAGATTGTCTAAATTCTTGTTTTATTCATATATTGTTAATATACTTGTTCAGAGCACAGATCAACCAGCTTTATATTATTGAGTGAAAATAGAGCAAAAAATCACAAGCGGTGATCTAAAGCAAAATCTTTCAAATCAAAAACATCTTGGATTTGCATCATTTGAATAAGATCTGCGGGCATTAGGAACAAATACATTTTCGCTGGAATACGTTGGTTGCCTAGGTCGTGATTATTCTTGTTACTGAAATTAATTATTAATTGTAGCTATAATTATCATTATAAAATCATGTCACCAAATGGAGATGGGGAGGTAGCATGTCATGTCATGTGGAAAATCAGTAGACAGAGATTCAAAATGCAGGTGTTACATTTCTGTTCCACTAAATCAGTTAGGAATAAATATCTTATAAAAATAAGTGATATGCAAGTTTTTGCAATTACAAGAAATAATGTAACACCAATTATACATATATTCCATTATGCCATATTTTCACTTGTACAAAATGGCAGATTATATCCTGGATACCAGCGTATTTATGTATTTATATATATATATATATATATATATATATATATATATATATATATATATATATATATCACATATAATAGTTGTCAAACTACGAGATGTCGTCACACTTTGCGTGGTGCGAACGAAAGTTACGAGACGCAGGACTTTGAAAAAAAAAATACGAGATAGGAAAAATACAAGGTTAATGGCTGAAATTATTAGCTCTTCAGGATATTGATTGCTGGATATATTAATGACAAATAGGTAAAGTATATTAATCTATTAAGTAACTAATTAATTCATTATTAGTTAACAAAATATAGATAAATATATATCTGTCTTTGTGATGAGTGACGAAGGTGCTCAGAGGAGCAAAAGTACACGAGAGGAGAGGCTTGCAATGAGCGCCGAAGGTCCTCAGAGTAGAAAAAGCTTTACATTGTGTGGCAAACAGCATTCCCATGCCTTCAAATTGTATTGCCCCATCATTTTTGACTGGCAAGTCGCTAGTATATAAATAATCTTTTAACTTAAGACTTTTGGTGACAGTCATACAGTAATTTAGTTAACCTAGGCAACATCAGATATTCATTTTACAGGGACAGTATGATGCTTGGACAAACGACAGTAAACTTTTTTTTTGTAAACTTAGTAAACTTATTAATTGTATTAATTGTTCTTTATAGTTTTTCTAAGTCCATTTGTTCAGCAGACCACCTAAATGAAGCTTAGGAACTGCTGCTTTACCAATTGCTTTGGTGTACAGTAAGGTAAGCAACTTTGCAATATGGGTTCTTTAAAAATGTGTATTTTTCTAATGAGATCTTCCTCATTATACTACCTTTTTAATTTTGATAATATGCTCCCCCCCACCAAAAAAAAGTGTAATACTGTACATATATATGAATATTTGTTTAGTCTAGACTGAATTGGCATTATAGCAACAATAATCCTGCCACTTTTTGGCCAGTGCTCTGCAGCTCCCTTGTCGGTTGTGTAGGCAATGATAGAGCTAGTGAATGGAGGGGTCCTGGTTCAAAATAATTTGAGGGCCTGCTTGCAACTTCTCTAATCCACTCCTTGGGGTCAATAAAAAATGGAAAAAAAATGTGATCAGATTACCGTACCTTTCTTTAAAGTAATAATCTTAAATACTCATCTATAAAAGTTCTGATTCCTCATTTACTACCAGGTCCCCATACCCTGTTGTGCAGCATCAGCAGTAGCTCCGCCACTGTGTGTAGAATGTAATACAGTAAGGGTGTATTAGCCTAGGCATAATGGACATACTATCAACAGCATTGTGATTGTCTTTTCACTGTTTAAATTCCAAGTGCTAGATAATAAATGCCACCCAGGAGTTAGAGTAAGTTGTAAATATACATTTTTTATGGATTTTCTGAAAACTACGATACTACATACACATTCTAATACAAGTCATGTCCCTTAAAAAAAAAACCTATTACCCCAATTATACAGAGTTGTGAATTACTACCGTAATTTTCTTTATCCCCCCCCCCCCCCCCCCTATTTGCCTCTGAGTTGTGTGGGGTTGGCCGACAGCAAGGTCTGAGTCTCCATTTTCTCATACAGGTATGATGGTCAGAATGTACTTTTTCTCTCTGTGATCATATGGCATGGCTTCTTGTGGAGGAGCCTTCACCAAATGACCAGGTGGAGCCATAGAAAGCTACAGGCCCTGTAGTGTGAATTAGGCAATGTAATATGGGGATCCACTTACTGCCAGCCTACAGTGATATGCTCTGAAGAACTGTAGGATAGACAGAGGCCAACAAGGTACCCCCAAGTATAAAAGAAGGAATTTTTTTTTTTTTTTAATATTTAATAACCCTATATAGTTTGGTTAAAGTAACATACTTTTAATTCTCAAGAGAGCTCACGCTGCTCACTGCACTTAATGGTCATGTTTCTAAAACCTGATTAAGAAATATTCAGCCCCAAAATAACATTTCTCCCTGCTCCTTCAATAAACTGCCACATGCTTTCTTAACTGGTATTAAGCAGTTGAGGAATAAACCCCATTCAGAATCAAAATAACATATGACTGCACCAGCTGAGTTATGGAGCTCTCTGAAGAAATTAATTACTCTTATTATGTCCAAACCATTTTAGATGGATATTATGACATTGTTGGAAAGTCAGATGGTGGAAGTGTTATGGGGACAATATAACTTTGCAGCACTCATTTCGATGCAATGACAACATTGTGTAATGTTTAAACCCTGTTTCTTAAGTTAAGAAACCTTAAGACTCTGGTGTCTCTTTAACAATATGTCAAAGTCAATATTTTTCAGATAAAATGCATTATTATTCTTTCACACAAAGCATGCATAATGTATTTATTCCATTGGAATATAAAATGTTACCAAAATGTGCTTTCAATTTATTAACAAAGATTAAAATGAATTTTATATTCATATACAGCTTTTGCCTATTACTAGAAAATTATGTGTTTTTTTGGGGGGAAATAATAGCTAACATCCACTCTCACTACTTCTATTCAAACAAAGATTGATGCCTGTGACTGCCTGAGTTGCAATTTGTTGCCATTCAGATTTGTCTGACAGTGAATGGGTTAAGTACAACTCTACATAAAAGAGAGTACTGTAAACTACAGATTTAAACATACTCATACAAGATAGGAGAGATATCTGTTCCTAAATGCCTCCAACAATTATAGGATACAAACTGTATAACAATGATGTAGAATTGCATGATAATGCTAAAATCACTAGTTATATATTAGAATAATATCATTTTAATCCCATTGAAACAATAGTTGGTAATTCTAAGTGAAAAGATTCAATTAAGACTCCATTAATTATTCAACTATGTTATGTTATCTAAGGCCAAAATGACAGTTTAAGTGAAACTCACCAGAGATATAAAGAAAAATATACTGTGTTTCTGAGAAATTTGAGCAGGAAATAAGTTTTTATCAACTTATTTTTAGACATTCAAGTGGAATCACTGATGTACTATTCCTTACTTGTACTACTGTACTTTGTACGGTGGAGGGCTCCTATCACTCTTAGCCCACCATATGTGAAATAATTGCTGTATAGAATTACTCTTTACAACAATCAACACACAAACCAGGCACTCACACCATACTGAGGATCGGCAGTAACCGTGAAACAGTACTGTATGTGGTTAAGTGACCTGGTTTGTGAAAAATCCATCCATTGCTATGTCTAAAACTGTGAAATACAGTAAGCATATGCTTTAAAGGAGCCATGTTTAAAATGGTTTGGATTGACAGAGTGATGGTGCATTATGTGGCCTCATTTGCATGTCCTGCCCAGTTTTCCCAGATTGCAGTGCATATACTGTGTTTCTGAGAAATTTGAGCAGGAAATAAGTTTTTATCAACTTATTTTTAGACATTCAAGTGGAATCACTGATGTACTATTCCTTACTTGTACTACTGTACTTTGTACGGTGGAGGGCTTCTATCACTCTTAGCCCACCATATGTGAAATAATTGCTGTATATATATATATATATATATATATATATATATATATATATATATATATACATACATATATATATACATACATATATATATACATACATATATATATACATACATATATATATATATACATATATATATATATACATATATTGTGTTGTTCCTGACTTTCCGTGTCCATGGTCATGCTGATCCACTTGGTTTTTATGGCAGAGATACTGAAGTGGGTTGCCAATTGCTCCTCCAGTGAACCATAGAGTACAGCTTCGGGTATTCCTAGATGGTCTCCCATCCAAGTACTGACCAGGCTCCAACCTTGAATTGCTTCAGAATGGTTTAACCTCTTGGTTCCCTGAATTGAACACGTCTCAGTGATAAAAGCACCAAATCCTACCCACTGGACCACCAGGGAACCGATAAAGAAATATACCCTCACTTACTACGTTCATTTCACTTATCAAAAACAGAGGATTTATACACCAAATAAAGTACAGTATATTAAAAGTAAAGCACCAATCATTAATGAGTTAAACTATATTTTTAAATGATATGTTCTGACCAAAGCCTTCCTTTGCTGCTTTTTACACATGTATTTTAATGTTTAATTAATGATTAACTAAAATATATATTTAACATGAAAAGCATTTACATTGGCTCTTTTTTGGCATCTATATTTATGTTTATCAATGTAAATAGACATTTCCCTGCTCATCGAAACACAACTTTGTGGCATTGGCATGCTGGGGTGATTTGTAGCCCTAGGACTTGCTGACATACAGCCTCATTAAATTCGGGCTACGCTTTAAAATGTAGTCCGTATCTAAAAAAGTAGGACTGAAGGCTATTGAATTAGCCTCATAAACCTCCCTGCAGAAGACTTGCGGGTTAAAACACAGGACTGCAGAAAAATGCCTACGGGACGGGGAACATGGAACTTCACAG
Organism: Discoglossus pictus; assembly: GCA_027410445.1. Lineage (NCBI taxonomy): Eukaryota > Metazoa > Chordata > Amphibia > Anura > Alytidae > Discoglossus > Discoglossus pictus. The sequence continues at coordinate 358,306,143 of CM050165.1, forward strand.
CCAGCAAACCTTTTGATGCGTCAAGCCCGTACCCGCTACGTTCCAATACTGCTATTAAATTGCAACAAAGTCCCCCGAGCTAGCCCGTAACACGCAATTGGTGTCCAAAGCCCAATGAGTGCTGGGAGGATCTCGCAAAGGCACTAGAAGCCCTTACATTGGCTGCGGGAGAAGCAAAAGAGATCCCCGCTCCGGCCCCCAAACCTCCCTCCGGCCCCTAAAGCTCCCCCCTGCTCCCCAAACTAACCACCATGCTGCAGGGGCTGATGTCGGGAGCCTACGAGGGTTCCCGCAGGTTTTCAGCAGCCATGATGGCAATCTCTCTTGCCATTGGCTACATCTAACCCATTACTACGGGTTACACTTATTGTTCCAGTTCAAGGCCGCACATCCAATGTGTGACAGACTGTGTTGTGGTTTAGCGTTTCCGGCCCGTATCTCGCAGCCCCTTCCAATTTAATAGCCCCGTAACACTGGGGTATTTCAAGCCCGTAGCCGTTGCGGGCCTCATGTTGGAGTTACTGGCCTCTAATTTAATGAGGCTGATAGACAAAAAATTTAGCCTTATACCTTACCGAAATATAAAGCCTGTCTCTCTATGAATCTGTACAAAACACAATAAAAAAATAAATGCTCTAAAAAAAAAATCTAATTGAAAAACAAATTCAAATGAATATTTTGACAAATGAGAAAACCTGTAAATTACAAGTTGTCAATAAATGTGTAAATTCGCATTACCATATTTTTGAACTCCAATAAAATTAGACTTGAAAAAGAAAAACAGAATACACTTTTATAGAGTAAAAGTTTCACATCATCTTTTTTTGCATAATTGCTCACTTATAAAACAACTACATTTTCATAATTGTAATTATTTTTATCAATCTATAAGATTGCTTTTTCAAAAGCACCTGCTTAACCAAGTTTAAAATAAATAAAATCACATTATTTTAAATATACATCTTCTCTCCACTGTGTGGCAGTGTTGCTTTGTCGATAAAATATAGATACGCTTAGCTGTGTTTACAACGAGATAGTGTGTGAACAAATATAGAATTACACAGAGTATAGTTCTTCTTGTCAAGCACATAGACTAGCCAAACAAGGATTCTCTAACCTTGTTTTTTACCTGATAATAATTAAAATTATTAACAATCTTCCAGAAGAGTTTTAATTTTAAATGTAATAAAAGAGTGTTGGTGCAGTTTATATCATATTAATAACATTAGATTTTAGAAAATGTTCCTCAGATCCAATAAGTACTGTAGAGACTAAGAAGTGGTTCACTGAAGTCTGCTGTGCCTGTTTTCTGTGTTCTGTTTTAGTGAATCTTCTCCATTGTACATCAGAAGTAAAATTAAACATAAGTAATAAATGTTAAGCATCAGTGTACAGAAACAAAACTCATTTATGATAACTAATAATTGTATAAAACTAGTAACTTGCCCGTCATAAATGACAGTATCCTATGTAATGTTCAATGATCTATTCTGTCTCTATGTGCGTCCTCTCCCTCTCTCTGCACCATCTCTCTGTGCACCCTCCCTCCCTCTGTGCGTCCCCTCTCTCTGTGCTGTCTCTCTCTGTGAGCTGTCTCTCTCTCTCTGTGTGCTGTCTCTCTCTGTATGCACCAGGTGTGTAGGAACTGGGGAGGATGGGACAAATCCCACCCAGATGAAATGAATAGGGGATACAAAAAATAGCAAAATTATATGTAATCATGCATTACCAGATTTGACCACTAGAGGGCTATGGAGCAGTATGTCTACTCCATTAAAGTATTTACCCACAATTTATCTTTATATATATATATATATGATATACAATATATATGTAAATATAAATATATGTGTGTAATTATATTGGGGGACAAGGGCATTGAGAATTTAAACAATTTTTTTTTTTTAAAGTGCATTGCACCATGTGCACCGATGGAAGATCCGCCCCTGCTTCCTATCCTGGGAGTAGAGTTGAATTATCCCCACAGATTTTTTTCCGAGCTCCTACGGCCATTCTTTCTACCTGTGTGCCCTATCTATTTCTATGCACCCTCTCTTTGTGTGTGCGCTCTCTACCCTCTTTCTCTCTCTGTGCCCTCTCTCTCCCTCCCCCTCACCTCTCTTCCTCTCTCTCCCTCCTCTCCCTTCGTTCATGCATACACAGTTGCTACAATGCGAATTGGATGTTACTGCGCATGCTTGACTTCATTTGCACATGCTCAGTTGCAATGGCATAAATTGGATCCAACTGTGCATGCGCGACCCAAGCGTGCATGTGCAGTTGTTAAAGCTCGCAATGGTACCATCATGGACGTATTTAGGTTTTATGCAGCACAAGGCCATTCAGCTTTGTGTGCACCCCCCAATGCCATACTTGCAGCTCCTCCTTTCCCCCTTCTATATCTCAAATCATAAGTTCAGATGTTTATATATATAGTAAGTCAAGTACACTTTAAAATATCATATAGACATGTATATGCATATAACAACATATTTCAATGTATTGCTCTGCGCTCTGCAGGCAACCTACTGCCCTCTGAAAAGGTGCTGTCCTAGGCCTGGATAGAAAAACACCCCTGGGCACCAAATTAATCATTTCCATTCAGAGAAATAATAACTAATAAAAGTATATAGATATAAAAATATGTGTAAAATGTGGTGCGGTCCAGTGGTTTGTTGCAGTGACAATTCGAGGCATTAAATCCAAGGGAATACAGTCAATCTTCTTGTTTATCACAAACTATTGTTCCTTTGCAGGCCTTACCAATAGTAACAATAAGTAGTTTATCAAAGGCAGAATGGGAGGTCAATGACCTCCAGTCGTCTCATGGACAATTAATCAGATAACAAGTCCACATAAAGTGTTTCCAGATCTATTGCATTGTGGTCAGAAAACAGCAGGTATGGTTTCCATTTCTGATCGTTTTTTACATTCCATTAATCAAGCTAAACCACTCCATTGATAAATTTGGAGAATGTGTCAATGTTATACATGTATCATCTGCAATTAACACCCAAAGATACTGTATTATCAAATACTAAACCATTAGGTTTTGAGCATCTTAACACAGAAGGGAATTATGTTCTTTTGTACTCAGACTAGACATGAAATATGTTATGAAATGTCCACTACTGTATCTACAGTATAGGAAGGCCACTGATATGTCCCAAGCACGTCCAAGAGATCTGGTTTCCCACAGAAGTATACCAGTTTCTCCTGCTGCTGAAGATACCGGGCAGCGGTGTAATGGCACTAGACTCCAATCCTTAGATCAGCTAATGCCAAGTTGGATATATTTCCAGCCTCATTTGCATGTCACTACCCTGAATCCTTAGATGCAGTGGAGGCTTTGTCTATGCAGGGGAACCTGTGTATCTAATCTGTATCTTATACAATTATTTTGTTCATGTTGTTGTTCAGTCATTCAGTCGTGTCTGACTCTTGGTGACCATACGGGTGCAGTATGTCAGGCACATTTGTGTCTGGTTGTGCTCATCCGTATGGTTTCTTGGCAAAGATACTGCTGTGGTTTGCAAGTTCCTTCTCCAGTAGACCACGTTTGGCTTACCTCTCTGCTATTACCTGCCCACCTTGGGTTAGCTTACATGGTATAGCTCAAGGCTTCTTTGAGGTATGCAAGCACCTTCACAACAAAAAAGGTAGCGATGCAGAAGGGGATATCATCAGTATTAAAGTAATACTTGCAGTGGCTGTGAAGCCTAGCTCAAGGGCTGCACATTTTCTGAAGATGCAGTGCAGTTTAATGAAATATGTTTGTATAGGCACAGAAATGTCTACATGCAGTCATATTACTGTCTGTAATTGGTTTGGTTTGGATAAAAGCAGCAATATATATATATATATATATATATATATATATATATATATATATATAACAGTCTGATAATTTGACCACCAACCTTATTAGTTGTTATTGGTACTAAAAAGTAACTATAAACCAGCACATAACCTCTTCAACTGATATTTTTTTAATATGTTAATATACTTAATCCTTAAAAGCAGCCAGAGCCTTACACTTCATGATATCTGTGCTCCTTTCATTTTCTTGCATTGCAGAGGGATAGAAATAGGGACAATGCCTTTCCACAGTTTTGGGGATGCAAGATTGTTATATGTCTTTGGAAATGAATAGCTTTCTATTTTGTTATAATTCTTTTAAGTAAATGTTATTTATATTTTCTTATGCAGGTTTTCATGTAATTCTGATGGATATAGACACCTTTACTACACACAATCGAATCGTGTCATTGCCAGGAAGTCCCCCCCCCCCTCCCCCTAATATGCACCTGCAACAACAAGCTTCTTTAAGTTTACACTAAATGACTATTCTTAAAGGTAAACTGTCATCATAACATGTTTGTTTCTAATTAAATAGCATTACAACTAGCTACTATTTGTACTAGATGCTTTCCTTTACAAAGACTCATTCCTGAGATATTCAATATTGTTTGTGCTGTATTATTATGCTTATGTGCAATTTAGTATACAGATTTTTGCTTGATAGGCTTGACACGAGCGAGGGAGGAGATCTAGATACATATTGATGCTGGGTTAGGTCATGTTTGTTTTTTTCTGTGTTTCCAAAAACAGTGTTTCTCTAAATAGCACATCAAAACAGCTAATTATTATTCATGAGCCACATGTTTGCATAAAAAGGCAGCACAAAGCATGGTGAATATCTACTTGAATGCAATTATTTCAGTAAACTACCATTCATTAGCTATACATGCACATATACATATTTTAGGCCTCTAGCATCTTAGCAGGAATACTTAGCAGGTGAACTTCTTTTGTTTTTATGTGTATTTATCTACTAATAAAAATGTATGTGGTTACTTGAATCCGTGAAATTAAATATGTACTATGGATTGTAAATGGGGTGTATGTGTTAGACATTATACTGTTACGTTAGCAAATCTGCAAAAGGATGTTAAAGGCTTTTGACTTAAAGGTATATGCAAGTAACCTGGGTTATGAATGCATCTGATAGAGGGGAATTAGTAGTGTATGATTACATTTATTTGCATGCACTATGTTTTTTTAGATTTGCATTACAAAGAAAAAACTGTTGCATTTGATTTTTACACAGCCAGGATTGATCTAGGCTCCTGAGAGGGTTAGATTTAGTAAAAAAATGTACCCTGTCCATGTGAGCATGCTCAGCTTTGCAGCCAATCAGCAATGCGGTATGCAGCCAGCTAGATGAGGCTGCTACACTGGGTCCTTAAAGGACCATAATTTAACATCGATGTAAAAATGCTTGAGCGGTTACACGGTTGTTCTTTAGACATACACCTTCTCCTTGATTTATTGTGACAAATTATAATTATAATTGTACCAAAAATTTCGGCTTCTTCTTCTAATCTTCTTGTAATTTGTCTTTTAGGTAATTGGGCATTTATACTTGTTTTATGGTCCTGCAATGACCTGCAAAGATTGAGGAAGAGAACCTTCATGTCTCTGTGCATGTGTCTCTATGTGAGGGCATGTGTCTCTGTGTGAGTGAATCCATGCAATTCACTAGGGCCGGGAGATATCTCAGGGGCAATTCACTGGGGCTGGGGGAGGTAATGGGGCAGTTCACTGGGGCTGGTAGAGATCACTGGGGCAATTCACTGGGGCTGGGGGAGGTAATTGGGCAAATCACTGAGCCTGGGGGAAGTTTTACCTGGGATGTAGATAAAACAATCAGTGAATGAATCGACACAGACCTTGTTCTGGGTATTACAGAAATGTAAAGGAAAGCTGCAGCTCAATTCACAGACCAAAAAGATACAATGTATTATGTATGCTAATTTTAGCTGTGATTTTCAGAGGGGTGTCAACATTGATAGAAAATAGTTTGCAAATGCAGGACATTCAACAAACTTTAGGGTAACTATTTAAATGTTTATTTTGGTATTTTTTCATACAAACATTTTTTTTATTCCTCTATCAGATGCATTAATAATCCAGCTCACTTGCATATACCTTTAAAGATATACTGTATATATAAGTTTCCTAGATTTCATATGTTTCCTAAAAAACAGCTACTAATTAGCAGAGTATTATATTGAATAGTTCAGTGTACTTACAGAGTTATATGCAGGAAACTGATATCCAAATTTGCACACCTCCAAATTATTATTATTTTATTATTAACTTTTATTTGTAACGCGCCGACATATTCCGTAGAGCAATACAGGGGATAAAAACAAGGGAAAATACAGCATTAACAAAATTCAAAAAATGGAGGACCCTGTTTTGAGCTTAGAATCTTTGCAGAAAGTGCTTTTTCCCAAAGCATCCTAGAAGACTGAAAACTCACCACTTACAATCTAAAGGGAATGGAAGGGGCAGAAGTCAGGGAAAGATTAAACAGATAAGGAATAAAAAGGGTCAGAAGAGAAGTGAAAGTTAGAAAAGTTTTTCATTTAGAGGGAGAAAGAAGGAACAGAGGTGAGGGCTCTAGCATTTAATATGTTGTCTGCCCCTAGTGGTGAGATAATATATGCAAGTAGGAAAGTCAGGTGATTCCCATTTCACTATATATTTAATCAGAATTGGGGTGGAGAGAGGGCAGAACTCCCAAAATTCAGAGTAACCAGTGAGGCCTTCTGAAACCAGATGCAGGTAAAATTTGGGGCTAAAAGAAAACAATAAAATATGGTATAAGGGACCAATAGAACAGGGAGAGAGAGAGAGAGAGGGAGAGAGAGGGATAGAGAGAGATAGAGAGAGAGCAGTTAGCAGTTAGCAGTTAGCAGAGAGGAAATGCAAAGACATGTGGAAAGGAGGAGATCTAGGCAAATTATACAGGCCATAAAAGGGGGAAGGGGGAGTAAAGCCAGGCAAGATACAGTAAACATATGAAAAAGATTGAACTAATTTTAGAAATAATTCTGTCAGCAAATATAATAAGCATATAGTAGAAATATTAATAAAAGATATTGGCTCCTGGGAAGATGCAGCTTTCAAGGGTCTCCTCCATACCTGATGGTGTGTATAGAACTCCCAGAATTCAGAGTAACCAGTGAGGCCTTCTGAAACCAGATGCAGGTAAAATTTGGGGCTGATGGTGTGTATAGAACTCCCAGAATTCAGAGTAACCAGTGAGGCCTTCTGAAACCAGATGCAGGTAAAATTTGGGGCTGATGGTGTGTATAGAACTCCCAGAATTCAGAGTAACCAGTGAGGCCTTCTGAAACCAGATGCAGGTAAAATTTGGGGCTGATGGTGTGTATAGAACTCCCAGAATTCAGAGTAACCAGTGAGGCCTTCTGAAACCAGATGCAGGTAAAATTTGGGGCTGATGGTGTGTATAGAACTCCCAGAATTCAGAGTAACCAGTGAGGCCTTCTGAAACCAGATGCAGGTAAAATTTGGGGCTGATGGTGTGTATAGAACTCCCAGAATTCAGAGTAACCAGTGAGGCCTTCTGAAACCAGATGCAGGTAAAATTTGGGGCTGATGGTGTGTATAGAACTCCCAGAATTCAGAGTAACCAGTGAGGCCTTCTGAAACCAGATGCAGGTAAAATTTGGGGCTGATGGTGTGTATAGAACTCCCAGAATTCAGAGTAACCAGTGAGGCCTTCTGAAACCAGATGCAGGTAAAATTTGGGGCTGATGGTGTGTATAGAACTCCCAGAATTCACAGTAACCAGTGAGGCCTTCTGAAACCAGATGCAGGTAAAATTTGGGGCTGATGGTGTGTATAGAACTCCCAGAATTCAGAGTAACCAGTGAGGCCTTCTGAAACCAGATGCAGGTAAAATTTGGGGCTAAAAGAAAACAATAAAATATGGTATAAGGGACCAATAGAACAGGGAGAGAGAGAGAGAGAGAGAGAGAGAGAGAGAAAGAGAGAGAGAGAGAGAAAGAAAAACAACAGTGAAGTAGTTGATGTAGGAAATAGATGATTTTCAGGGTTGGTAAATGACACACGCTGACTCAGCTCTGCCAAAAAGAGAGAGGAAGGGAAAAAAAAACACACCAGAAGAAGTAGTTGATGCAGGAAATGGGCAATCTGCAGGGGTTGTAATGACACAAAGTAGGCTCAGCTGCTGCTCTGCTCTGCCAAAGAGAGAGATAAAGGAAAAAAACACCGGCAGCATTAGATGATCCATGGACAATCTGTAAGGGTGGTAATCAACTGTGAATGTGGTGCACAGAGAGACTATTATATGAAATACATAGCATCTTCTAACATGGTGCCAAACTACATATCCCAGACTGCTTTACAGCACAGACAGGAACCCCAGACTGTGATTCAAATGTTTCAGCCTTTGCTTTCTCCTGATTGGCCAAAACAAATTATGAATTTTATGCTAATTTAGCCTGGGTTTGGAGGGGGTGCTTACTCTAATTTTAAACTGGCAGAAAATACATTTTGTTAACTTCAAGGTAAGTGTTTAAATGTTTATTTTGGTATTTTTTCATGCAAAATATGTTTTCATACACTAGTGATTCTCCTCTATCAGATGCACTCAATATCCAGGAAACCTAGATATGCCTTTAAATATTGTCCACATTTATGTGGCAGACTGAACACATATTCTTTTAAATTTTTTAAATTTTATTTTTTTTGTCAATTTCAAAGGTTTGTGTTTTAGAAATATGAGAGAATCTGGAATTTAAAAGCCACTGTAGACTGGAAAAAATAATTTTAGAGAGATCTTTACATTTAGCAGATTGTGCTTGGGCCTTGAATACTTAAATCTCGGGCTTCAATTACATGACTCAGATAAAGTACTCACTAGACTACTTTTGCCTAACAAGCCTTTTTGCAAGTAAGTTTGCTGAGCTTTTACATGGCCCCTGCAAAAAAAGAAAAACACTTTAAAAGACTCATGGAAGTGTGTTGTCTAATGTGTACATGTAAGAGACTATGAGTTTTAAACACATTAGTCTCCTTAGCAAACCTGGAACAAACATGAACACGCTTTAAATGAGTCCTAACATCTTCCCACCCAAATCCCATTTCCTCACTCCCCCACTCAGTTTCACAGAGTGAAGTGAATACACTATATTTCTTGAGCATCTGAGAAGGAAATATGTTTACTTATTTTTTGTCATGCCAATGTACATACAAATGCTCTATTGTTCTTGATATATATCCCTTCCCATGGGTTATGACCCCCTATGACGATGCCCCCTCCTTTCTGATAAAAAAAATCCAGTTTGGTGTCTTCCAGGACTCAGATCCCTATCCTCCCTACCCCTTGATTCTTTGAGATATGGGGTTCATTGTCTTCCAGACCCTCAACAGCCCTATTATTAGCTTTAATGGGTTAATAAAAACATTAAAATCCCTTAATTCATCTTAGTAAAAAAAAACTCCCTGGTCCTCAGTATTCAGCGCTGAATAGCCTAGCATAACCAATAATAATATCCATTTGCTTAAAGCCATCAGTCTTCATCATCTTAGAATTTAGGAAACTGCTCTTCTTGCTTGATAGATGCCCTTGGGTATCATCTTCAGGGCTGTGAAAACGATCACCTCTCTTTAAAAATAATTACTAAAACTAAGGCCTAAAATAATGCCTTTTACAGACACTTTATAGACTTTGGATGGGCTAAAATAGGTGTTAAGATTATGCAATTCAAATCTGTACAATCTGATTGTTTACTCAGTATGCTACCATTCCTATTCTGAATGGTAAAGCATTTAACCAATCAGAATGGAGGAACTGAAATATGCACATTTTTGGTTAATATTTAACCAAATAGAAAGCTCTATTTCCTCACATTCTGATCGATTAACATCTCAGCCAAATAGACTTTGGGGTAATGATAGAGTTGCCTATATGTGATTGTCAATTGAAACAGCTAATCAGAGAAGTGAGTGTTAAGTTTTAGCTAGCTAAAAGCAGAAAGCACTTGCAAAGAATTACACTTACATTTATTTGTGCTTTCTGTGCGTAAAATTTTAGCAAGGGCTATGTAATCTATGCCTTGGATAGTAAGTTTACTAGGAGTCTGAGGGGCAGGGATATCTACTATTCAGAGTGCCTAATAATAGCAGTGGTCTTTCAATAAAGCCTATATATACAAATTTAAAATTCTAAAATAGTTTGAAATTATCAAGTCAAATTATGCATAAAAGCATACAATAAATGACAATTCAGTAATCCTTTGAAGGTATATCTAAGTTTCTCTGTTTTTACTTTTTTCTAATCTAACACAAGCTTCTTATATCAGAAACACATATTATATTGTGTGATTTTATACACATACAAACCTATTTTATTTAAAAATAACATTTGTTTTCTACACCCCCAGGGCTGCTTACATAGGCACAGTGAACCTCCCAATAGAAACACTGCATTTGGGTACATATTTTAACCCTTTGCTAACCTTTAAGCCAACAGTAGCTCAATGCAGAAATCTACAGATCAGTGTCTGGCTCCTCTGTTTCCTTAATTATACTTCAGTGTAATGTCATAATTCTCCATAGACAATAACACTGTATTGGTGTGTCTTCTTTTCAAAATATTATGCAGTGTATTTAATTGCCTTGTATAAGCAGTATATTAGTACTTGGATATTTTACTGTGTGTAATATACTTTATTGGGCTGTAATTAGCTAAATCTTAGAGTTTGTGGATTAATTCAACAGTGAGCAATGACAGCTCTCCACCATAGACAGCTTGTAGTGAAGCTGTAAGAAGTGTGACCTCCATTCAGATTGTTCATAGGTTGATATCAAATGATTCACCTCATGAGCTGAGGCTACATAGATCACATCTGTGTGGACTAACAATGGTGGTCATTCAGTATTGCCCTTAGCACAAATAATATTGAAAGCACCTAATAGTCATATTGAAAAATGAAATGATGCAAATATGAAAACAACTGAAGGTATTCCAACTAATGGAATACTGCCACAGCCTTGGTCATCCGATCATTCTTTCTTTCAGCTACAAAATAAATGAGTTTCTCTTAAGAAAAATGGAAGAACAATGCTTTTTTTTTGCATTATCCCACCCATTTAATCACTCTTTACCCATCATCTTATGTTGGGTCCCTTAAAGGACCACTGTACAATAAAAAATAATGACTGTTAAAAGGAAAGTACATGTGTACAAGAATAGTTGATATATAATATTTAAACTTTGTAATGCTAGTATTTATAATTTGAAGCTCTTTTATTTATAGGTTTCTGCCAGATGTCCTGTGGCGCTTTGCTCACCCCTTTTGGCATAATTATGGGTGAGGCAGCTCTAACAGACTTCTTGCTGTGTACTCAGATGTCTGACTGTTGTAGATCTGAGGTCTGATCTAACCCACCATGTATTTGCTTGCTAATGACAATAGTTGTTCAACACTGAATCGTGACTACCAGCCATCCTGTGTGTAACAGCCTGACAATATCCATCTCAGCAACACCTCAACCATGCCTCATCCCCATCGTTAATTAATTTTATTATGTCAATCAATTGCAATCTTCAGCTGTCAAAACTCATGTCCCAATAAACTTCTTATTCACCCATTAATCTTAATTTTACTGAATCATTATTCCGCTCTTCTCCACGTACATTATTGGTTCTTTAAAAAAAAAAAATATTGACGATGCATAAGATAATATACTCAATTAAGTCAGAGAGACCAGATCTCTTTACAAGAATTAACATACCATAGTCATACAATTGCTATACAGTACAAAAGCAGATTACACCAGATTACGTCGGTATGGATTAGAATACTTCATATTTTGTAAATTTAGGCTAGCATCATTAGGCTAGCAAATTCTGCTGACTATTGTGTCAAATGACATAGTATTAAGTTTAGCTTTCCCTTTTATTTATGAGTCAGAAAGGTGCAAATAAAAGGGAAAGTGTGGAATAAAAGAAGGGGTGGGATAAAAGAGCAGGTACCATATAGACAAGTTAGATACCAAATACCTTTTTATTTTACAAAGAGGAGTCCGCAATATATAAAGCAGTGATGTATGAATATAGATCTGTAGTTAAATTATTAATCAGACGTGAAAGTCTGATGATTTTGAAGACGATTCTAAAACCTGTCTACCTGTAGTAAGAAGATTACAGCTGTATGGGGTATAAGTTAGAATTACATTTTTCTGGCTTGGATGTAAATGCAGAGGAGCTCCACAATGCGCTAACGTGTGCAACACTCCACTGGTATCTTGTTTTGTAAAATAAGCATAATTCCACATGTTTCTGGTGAGCTTCCACATGATCCTGGTGGTCTGTAGTGACCCGGGGCCATTCCTCAGCTTTGTGCTGCAGATAAGATGCTACTGGTTTGGGTGAGCCTTACCTGTCTGGTCTAGCTTAGAAGGTGAAATTATCTGTTTGGATTGCAGCCTGATATCTGTCTTCATAGCTTGAGACATTTGCTAGGAGACTCTGGCCCTGTGTATTGCAAGGAGGTAGAGGTCTCCCGAAAGTCCTCAGTGGTTTGTTTTCCTCATAGCTGAAGGTCTTCAAAAGAGGTATATCTGGGCTGTTGTGAGTTTCAATGAGGGAGGTGGGAAGTTGCGAGTAATCTCTCTTCATAATTTGAACTGTATGAGTTATAGTAATGCAGGCAATTGCTTTCAAAGTATGGTCCACAAACTTTTGAGATAAGCAAATCTGTTCTTTCATAGTAAATATAGTTTATATTAAAAGGGGTAATAAAAGTATATTAGTATAATTTAATAAATTGAAGACTATATTCTGTTCTCCTGGGGGACCGTGAGGCCATGTGGCAAAGCTAGGTTGCAGCCAGATGTTGTGCTTCCGAGGCCAGAAACCAGAAATACTGATATATATAATTGGGCTAGCTGTCTCTACTACATGGTATAAGTATGATCCCTGTATGTTAAGTTTATGAGGTGATTATTCACAGATGACATCTGGGGATGGGAAGAGCAACTTTTTACATAAAGATTTGGGTGAGAATTTATTTTGAAAATGAATTTCAGTCCAAAAAAGTTCTCTCATTTTCTCTATATCACTTCATATAAACATTATAGATCTCTTGGCAATAAAGATAATCAAAGAGGGTGCTTTAAAAGATATTATTGGCCCTCTCCAGCGCTGTACGTAAGGTAAGAAGTGAAAGGCTGTTTTTTTTTCCAGAAAACATTTTTCCATTACCATTTATGATTCTTTAAAAAACATCCTATACTTATGGGACATTATCCACGTATAGCACTGATCCTTTAAATATTTATTTGTGGGAATAAACCTGTGGGCACAGAAAAGTTTAGCATGCCATCGCATAGAGACAAATGACATTTAACATACAGTGTCTTGCAAAAGTATTCACCCCCATGGCATTTTTTCGTGTTTTGTTGCCTCACAACCCGTAATTAACATGGATTGTTTGAGGATTTGCATCATTTAATTTACAGAACGTGCCCACAACTTTGAAGATTTTTTTTTTTTTTTTTTGAAGCAAACAACAAATAGGACAAAATAACAGAAAAAGTCAATGTGCATAACCATTCACCCCCCTAAAGTCAATACTTTGTAGAGCCACCTTTTGTGGCAATCACAGCTCCAGGTCACTTTGGATAAGTCTCTATGAGCTTGCCACATCTTACCACTGGGATTTTTGCCCCATCCTCCTTGCAAAACTTCTCCAGCTCCTTCAAGTTGGATGGTTTGCGCTTGTAAACAGAAATCTTTAAGTCTGACCACAGATTTTCTATTGGATTGAGGTCTGGGCTTTGACTAGGCCCTTCTAACACATTTACATGTTTCCCCTTAAACCACTCAAGTGTTGCTTTAGAAGTGTGTTTGGGGTCATTGTCCTGCTGGAAGGTGAACCTCCGTCCTAGCCTCAAATCCCGCAAAGAGTGGTACAGGTTTTGCTCAATAATATATCTGTATTTAGCACCATCCATCTTTCCCTCAACTCTGACCAGTTTCCCAGTCCCGGCTGCTGAAAATCATCCCCACAGCATGATGCTGGCACCACCATGTTTCACTGTGGGGATGGTGTTCTTTGGGTGATGTGATGTGTTGGGTTTGCGCCAGACATAGCGTTTTCTTTGATGGCCGAAAAGTTCAATTTTAGTCTAATCAGACCAGAGCACCTTCATCCATACATTTTGGGAGTCTCCCACATGCCTTTTTGCAAACTCAAAACATGCCATTTTGTTTTTTGCTGAAAGTAATGGCTTTCTTCTGGAGCGTAGGGCTTATTGTCGTCCTATGTACAGATACTCCAGTCTCTGCTGTGGAACTCTGCAGCTCCTCCAGGGTTACCTTAGGTCTCTGTGCTGCCACTCTGATTGATGCCCTCCTTGCCTGGTCTGTGAGTTTTGGTGGGCGTCCGTCTCTTGGCAGGTCTGCTGTTGTACCATGTTCTTTCCATTTAGTTATGCTAGATTTGATGGGACTCCTGGGGATCATCAAAGATTTGGGTATTTTTTTATAACCTAACCCTGACTTGTACTTCTCAACAACTTTGTCCCTTACTTGTTTGGAGAGTTCCTTTGTTTTCATGGCAGTGTTTGGTTAGTGGTGCCTCTTGCTTAGGTGTTGCAGCCTCTGGGGCCTTTCAAAAAAGGTGTGTATATGTAATGAAAGATCATGTGACAATTAGATTGCACACACGTGGACATCATTTCACTAATTATGTGACTTCTGAAGGTAATTGGTTGCACCAGAGCTTTTTATGGGCTTCATAACAAAGGGAGGTGAATACATATGCACATGCCAATTTTCTGTTTTCTATTTCTAAAAAATTGTTTTATGTATATATTTTTCTCATTTCACTTCACAAACTTAGACTATTGTGTTCTGATCCATCACATACAATTCAGATTAACAAAACATTGAACTTAAGTCTGTAGTGTAACAAAATAGGTAAAAAGTCAAGGGGGGGGGGGGATACTTGTGCAAGGCACTGTAAAGGCAACAATATGAATTAAGGATTTCAATAGCAGAAAATGTTACTTTACAGTATATTTAACAATTCGGTATATTGCAAACGGAATTGATTTAAAGAAAGAAACATGGAATCCGGATAAAAATACTTATGACAATGTGCTGTTCCCTGTAACAGAAGTCATCAACAGCTTTCAACAAAAAGAGCAATAAGAGGAACAGTTCTTTAAACATAGAAACAATTATTTAAATGCTAAATGAGATAAGTATACAATTGTTCAAAATAACCACTCTGAATTAGATTCATCAGGGGAGAAGATAATATGTTTGTCTTTGTGTCTCTGTGACTACTCTAAGGAGGGTGGAAACTGCTGTTCATGCATTAGTAGTCACTCAAACACAATACAAAGCAAGGTTAGAGAAAATCCCAAGCAGAGAGTCTCATGTAACAAAATAATGCATCTAAAAGATATCAGTAGGTCTAATAGATGTTGGGCTACTGTTAATGAGTAGTTTGTGATGATATTTTATCATAACATGATGTTCTGATGTCTCCATAAGACCTGTGCAAGGTTGTAATATCTAAAATGTTTTCTGTTAACATTTAATGGTGAAGTCACCATAGCTGTACTAACTAATACTTGATACCTTTTAGCCATGGGGATGTTCAGGTATTATGCTCCCCTAGGCCAATTCAAATATCTTTGTTAGGTCCCTGTTGTATGATTATCACATATATACAATATATATATATATATATATATATATATATATATATATATATATATATATATATATATATATATATATAAAAGTGTGTATTTTTATAAACATGTATATATAAATCAGAAAATATTACCCACCCTTATAGGACACAAATATTATTGTGTATAGAAATTTCTGTGCATATGCACACAATATTGTATAACACTGCAGCAACAGTGGCAGACTGTGCTGTACTGTCTCCTGAAAATGTGCTGTCTTAGGCCTGTACTTAGTTGGTCTAGAGAAAAACACACCACCGATATTGTCACCATCTGGCCTTGCTCTAAATGTAAAGGATACTCTAGTGGTCATACAACAGTACTGCATATGTTTATTTTATAGCTGATTAGCAATATACACAGTATTTGAATAACAATCTTCAGTCTAGCTTTTAAAACTTACATTTGAACATTACTATTTAGCACCTTTCAGAGCTACTTTTCTCCACTCCCTATTAGATGTTCCTAGGTTGAGGCGGAATATCCCCCACCTTTCAGAAACCGAATAGAGAGAAGCAGCTATGCTAGGTCTCGAAACACTGTAGTTTGAATGCAAGTCAAGCTATACTGAAGTTAGTTTCTTCAAATACTAAATCAACTGGTAATCAGTTACTTAATAAACAAATTAAAACCCTTTTGTATCACCACTATATCTGTATCCGTCATTTAAAATACATTGGTCAAATTCTCTAGGTGTGTGTTACTAATTAAGATCTTCAGAATAAGATGCCTTAAAAATGTGTTATATGTATTTTAAATAACTTGGTAGGTTCATTATGATGATATCTCTAATTGCTTATTACTTAGTATGTATGTCACCTAATAAAAGTATTGTATTTTGAAGAAATCTGATAGATGACATATTGTTTTTAGAAAGTAAAAATATAAAATTAACTTATTATCTGTTGTATCCGTTTCTACTTTCATGGAGTAGACAATGATTTTTTTTTCCAAACCCAATATGTCACCTTGAATGATAAAATTACAGTTTGATTACATTGAATTGATTGCCACGATCAAGTGGAACGTACAATAAAATAGAATCAACCTCCCATGTTAAAAATGATCAAAGAAAGAAAAGCAATGGCTCCCACAGTAGACAATAATTGAATATTACAGTTAATATATTAACAGCTACATTTATTTCTTTTACTTTGCTCAAATGTAGTGCCCATTGACAATTAGTCCTTCAAAAAAGCATGACATTTCATAATAAGAAATCATAGTGGATAAACATTTTACTAGGTGCCACTTTCTAGCACCATATCATTTAGTAAATGATGGCCATTGGGACACTTGTAAGTCAGACATATGTTATACCAGAGTCTCTCCCCTTAACAATGCAAAATTAGATATACTGAAACATAGATCTAAGGGTCTGCAGTTTCCTGGGGGAACTTTCCTGACATTTTGAGGACTGGTCTGCCCTTGCGGGAAGAATCGGATGAATAAAATACACCAACTATATATGATACTGTATATGGTCACAAGTTAATGCTGTTAGGCCTGAATTAGTGGAAAGGGGTTCAGGTATCTAAGCTCCTCATGACAGCAAACCTCATGTATGTCATCATCTGCATGTATGTATGTATCTATCACTGATTAGTTGTTCAGTCGTGTTTGACTCTCTGTGACCCTATGGAGTGCAGCACTCCAGGCACATCTTGTATCTGGTTGTGCTAATCCAAAAAGTTTTCATGGCAAAGAATGGTTTGTCATTTCCTTCTCCAGTGATCCACGATTTGTCTTACCTGTCTGCTATGACCTGCCCATCTTGGGAGACTGTACAACTTCATCGAGGTACACAACCCCCCTCACCAGAACAACATAGCGATCCAGAATGGGCTGCATCTAAACTGTTATCTAATTTTCTGGAATCACCTGATTTTACTGTTCAATTTGTACCTAAGCCCTAACTCCAAGTGTAAGGTATCTATGCAAATTTTGAGGGAATGGCTTCAGGTACATAACCCTCTTCTCACATCGCACCTTCTTTATATATCATCCTTATCTCTAATTCAGCTCTTCCCCTCTTAGCAGATTTGTTGCCATTTTGCATCACGTAGGGGCCACACCTTATTTCACCATGCTCTAACATATAAGCATAAATAGCTTATATATACAGTACATACATACATACAAATAGTAGACAAATCTGTGCAGGGGGGGGGGGGGTGCTATTTATAGTTGTCTGTTCTCAGGTGTGTGCCTCTTACTTATATAGACACTGCACACCTGATTAGACACACAAATGATATCATACATGTAAAGTGACATACAACAGGCATGTTTATTGCCCATGATTCAGAGGTGGCTGTCTTTGTAGTTGGATTCTAAATATCCCTCTTTGTGCAGTTACGTAACCCAGAGAACATTCTCTCTTTCTGATTACAGAGCAGACACAAAAAAGCAAATCTGTATAATTACATTGTACACGTAAGTGCACAAGAAGTAGCTGAACATTTTGATATCAGTGCATACAAAATGACAGCCCATAATTATTCACCCTTAGCAGTGGGTAAGTAGAGATAGAAAGGGAACAGACTGAACAGACGGAGAAAAAGATTTTAATGGAAAAATATGTCAATGAAGCTTTTATTGTAGAACGGAAACCTTTTTATCTTTATTAGTTTATATTTCATCATTTTTTGCCTGTAAATGATCTGAATGATTAGAGAGAAGCACTGCAGGAAATGGTTCATTTCTGCCAACAAGGCTAATACCTAGGGCAATACAATTTCAGAGGGCTGCCAGTTGCCTATAGCTATTCACAAATTACTATGGAATAGATCCAGTTTGTGCATATGCACAAAAAATGTCTACACAGTGAAATTTGTGCCTGTAGACATATCTGGCAATTTCTGAGATACAGTATACACCTAAACACATTTACGCTTAAGCTTCTATATTTGTATGTGTCTGGTAATCTCAGGATCCAAACACACCTGGAACACATGGGATGCTGAAATCTGAGTGAGCCCATTGTAGCAGAAAATCTAAATAAGCAATTGCTAAAGAGACACTAAAAGATTATTCTTTTTTTATTTTCTTGATAATTTTAAGAACTTATTGGAAGCAGGTAAACTGCATGCATTTAAAAAAAAGTAAAAACATTAAATTAAAGAAAAATGAATTGTTGATGTTTGGCTGCAAGGTATATATGGAACAGGAGAGAGAAAACTGTGTATTGTTTGGGAATTACCAACCTGCCTTTCTGTGCAGGTGTGATACTACTCGCATGCTAACTGAACTTTCTTTAACATTTTTTTAATTACGTGTAGAAATATTTAGGCAGCTTACACCATGAGCTACTTATAGCAAAGTTCAAAAATAAACTGAAAAGAGAAAAAGAGTGAGAAAAGAGGGGAAATCATCAGACCAGGTAGATACACACAAAAAAAGAATATCCCTTGTGAATATGTAGTGGCGGTAAAGAATAGATTTAAAAGGAACTAGACATGGAAGATAGAGTGCCTGAAGAACTTTGGACCGAAGTTTTTAACATTATGTAGGAAACAATCTAGTCTCAATCCACATCCATCGGGACTGCAAAACTGCACCTTTAAAGATAAGGACTTTGGATTGCAATCTCATAAATTGTATCTTTAATATCATGACTGTATATATATATATATATATATATATATATATATATATATATATATATATAGTATTGTGTGGTTTCAGCATCCCAAGTTGATAATATATCTCCATTCAAGCATCTTAATACAAACATCCATATATATAATATAAATTTATATCTTTATTGATAATATTGAGGGGTTGGAAAAATATAGGTATATAGAGTAGATTAAATATCACAGTTTCAGCCCACGGGGTAATTGGTGGGCCCCCAGGCCATCACATTATATAGTTGTTTTCTATATAATGATAGGTCTCCAGTTCCTCCAAAATAGATAGATCAGGGACCACCCCCTCCAATCATTCCAAAATATTTTTATTTTTAACACATTCCTTCTCCATAAATTATTTTAGTATAGCACTAGCACTTTAAATATATATGTCAATAGCACTTAATTCACTACAAGCTACTCTATATAAGGATTCTGTTACTTTTACAGTGGCTTGAATATACTAACCTTCACATAGGTATATTTAAAATAAAACAACAGATCATTATAACTATAATTACCTTATCTAGATGCAATTATACAAAACAAAGAAGTTTTATAAATGTAAGTAATTTATATTTATTAGGTTCTCATGATATTATCTAATACTATATTGTATTTTTGTCCCCAGGAAGTTGTTAATCTGTTTTTCTTTTTAAATATGTTTTAAAAAAATTGATAACAAAGTATTTGTTTTAAACGCATTAATACATTTATAAGTTTTACATTTTTATTTTTTCAAATTATTTAAGAGGTTATTCTGCTTGATATAAAGGGTGGCTTTTCTTCTTTTTTTAAAAATGGTTATGTTAACATATTTCCAGTAGTTGGTCATATATAAAAATGAATGTACAGTACAGTATAAGTTACAATTTCATAATTAGGACCATATTCCTCTGAGACATATAGTGATTCCAAAACTTTTTCTAAAAATGTATCTAGGAAACAGCAACAAAGAATATCCCTAAATAAAGAAAACTAAGAATGGCTATCTGATAAGGCTTTGAAAGTTGCCCAGGAAAGTGTAGGGTAACCAAGATAGGAAAATTCCAGAGGATTGCAAGAAGAGACAAGGAGACATTCTACAATGAGCAATGTAAAAAGATCGAAGAAGCACCATTCATTGCAAAGTAGGTGTGATAAAAGACAAAAATGGTAGGGACTTAACAAAAGAAGAACAGATAAAGAAGAGGTGACAGGAATACACTGAAGATATATACAGGAAGGATCTTAACAGCAGTGATGACCTCAATAGTTTCTCCAATGAGCTGGAGCCAGGCATCTTGGAGAGTGAAGTGAGATGGGCCCTATGATGTCTTGCTAAGAATAAGGCTGCAAGAGGTGATGGAATCCCAATTGAAAGGTTCAAACATTTAGAGGATGATGCTGTGAAGGTGTTTCTTGCCTTATGCCAACACATTTGGAAAACTCAACAATGGGCAATAGACTGGTAAAGGTCAGTCTACATCCCATTCCCAAGAACAGGCAGTGCCAAAGATTGTTCCAATTATCAAACAATTACACTCATTTCACATGCAAACAAGGCAATGCTCAAGATTCTACAAGCTTGACTTCAACAATATATGGACAGGGAACTACCAGATCTGCAAGCCAGGATCTGCAGAGGAAGAGGCACAAGAGATCAAATTGCCAATGTCTGCTAGATAATAGAGAAAGAAAGAGAGTTTCAGAAAAGCATTTACTTCTGCTTCAAAGACTATTCAAAAGCCTTTCACAAAATGTGGCATATTTTTAAAGAGAGAGAGTACCAGACCATCTCATCTTCCTCTTAAAGAATCTGTATGTGGATTAAGAAGCCACTGTCAGAACTGAACATGGGAAAACAGAATGGTTGTCACCTTATTTATTCAACTTATATGCAGAGTACATTAAGGCTGGACTGGATGAATCCAAATCCGGAATCAATATTACTGGAATAAATATGAACAACCTCAGATACAGTGCCTTGCAAAAGTATTTACCCCTCTTGGCATTGTCTGTGTTTTGTTGCCTCACAACCTGGAATTAACATGGATTGTTTGAGGATTTAATTATAGAAAAAATATAGGAACTACAGAGTTTTAGATGGATGATTACTCTATTTGAGCTACTTGCTGGTAGTTCCTTGAGTACATACAGTCTTCCCTCATATGGCAAAATAAATTTGCTAATCCTTGGGAGGACGGAAGTATGTAAATATATAAATAGTGTTTAGCTCAAAAAAGTGTGGTTAAAACCAATGTGGAAAAAAGCCCATTTTAAGTACTATACTGGTTATGAAAAAGGTTTGAGGGGAGTATTGGTAGAGGGGGTTTATATGAAATATGTACAAATAATAAACTATTGTAAAAAATAGTACATAGTGATGCTACTCCTGTTTGCCTGAGACTACTATATGTCATTAATGCTGACTGGCAATTCACAGTAGTCACAAGGAGTAAAGTAACACAAGCCAAATATAGCCCAAACATATATAAACCTCCCTTTAATTATCAATGAAACAATAACCAGAGTACTTGCGCTTAGTAGATAGTCCCGACGGTCCCGTTTCGCCCCTCCTGGGGCTTACTCATGGGCTACTGAATTAGAGGTCTAATGGGGCTTTTATAGCCCTTTTTCATCCATTTCCGCTTGTGCAACGCAATTTGGGTCATTTCCGTTACTGAACAATGAAGTGGTGCACGTATAAACGTCACCACGTTCTTTCCTTTCATTTCTGTATGTGGTGGCTTGCCATCCACACACTCCATTTTCTTTTTTCAAATTGATTTTAGTCATTTACTTTACTGCGTGGTGACGTAACCACGTTTTTTCAGATCCTTTCTGTGTGTGCTAATCTGCCAATCATACGTTATTTTGCCAACCAACGCCATTTTGGTCTAGTTTTACAGCCCAATATGCTCAAACATCTAGGTGCTATATCTTTATATGTTATGAATATATCTAAGGAGAATTCTTCCATAGTGTAAAATGTCTTTGTATATCTATATTTCTGTTATGTATACAGTAAGACTGTCATGTAAGGTAAGTTCTTATAAACTACCTAATATATTCATAAAGGTGAGGGATAATGATATTATTAGTGATAGCTAATTTATTTTGATAGGTTTTTATATTTGAACTATTAAATAGAGAAATATTTATACAGTTAGAAAAATATCAGTATGTTATTAGTGCCTATTGTGATATTGTGCAAAAGATATCTATGATATATATAGTAAACAAATGAGTATAAATGGATGATTAAAGAGTATGCTAAACTAGCAAATATATGAATATGGGTGTACAATAAAGTGTGAATTTTTTTTGAATGTGCCTAAAAGTGAGGTATGTATAGATGTGATTAATAAAAAGGAATAATCTATAATGTGTATGTTGTAATGTTGTGATAAATAAATGTATAAATTATTACTCTATTATAGAAAGGACGCATATGAAAATCCTTCATTAAGACCTTGTGGGCTTTGGGTATTTAATATAAAGATCCATTTGCTCTCCAACTTTAAGAGATCCTTATCAATATCCCCTCCTCTGGGTTTTTGTAAAACTTGATCAATTATTGAAAATTTCATTGCCTCAGGTTTGTTATTATGAAATTTCTTTATGTGTCGAGACACTGATGTGTCCATTTCTTTGGTCACTGTATAAGAGTGTTCCAAAATTCTTCTCCGCAATTGGCGTGTAGTTTTGCCTATGTATAATTTCGGGCAGGAACAGATTATTACGTAAACGACGTGTGTGGAGCTGCAGTTGATAAAATGCTTAATTGGATATTTCACGTTAGTGTTTGGGTCAGTAAAATCTTTACTGGGGACAATGAACTTACAGGCTTTACATTTTCCGCATTTGAACAATCCTTTTGTGGATGGTAACCACGATGTTGTGATTTGTTTAGTTGGTTTAAAAAAGCTGTTCACCAATTAATCTTTAATACTTTTGGTCTTTCGATAAGTGATAGAAGCTTTTCCGGATAGGCTAGTACATAATATAGGGTCGTCTGTCAATATATACCAGTGCCTGTCTAGTATTTGTTTAATTTCCTTCCAGTCTTTTCCAAATAACATAATACATCTTATTTGGTCGTTTGATTCAGCTTTCTTTTTTGAAAATAATAGATCCTGTCTTTCTGATTCCAAAGCTCTTTTGTATGCTTTTTTCAAAAGGCGATTGGGGTATCCTCGAGCTTTAAATTTGACTCTTAGTTGATCTGCTTGGATCTTAAAATCGTCTTGACTACTGCAGTTTCTTTTGATCCGTAGTTACTGACTTATCGGGATTCCTGCTTTTAACGCTCTAGGATGCTGACTCGACCATTTTAATAGTGAGTTCGTTGCAGTGGGTTTTGTGAATGTAGAGGTGTGAATCTTTCCCCTTGGGTCCTTTGATATCTTTAGGTCAAGGAATTCAATTTTTTCTTCGTCCATCACATAAGTGAATTTTAAACCTAAAGAGTTTATGTTCAATCTTTCAATGAATTCTATGAATTCTTTAGTATTTCCTATCCACAATACCATAATATCGTCAATGTATCTATGCCATGATAATATTTTCTCATTATATGCTGACATTTCTTCTGAAAATACATGTGTCTTTTCCCAAAAACCTAAATATAGGTTGGCATAATTCGGTGCACAAGGGGTTCCCATGGCTGTGCCATTAATTTGATGATACCACTGTTTGTTGAAAATGAAGAAATTTCGTATTAGTATAAAGCAAAGTAATGATGTAATAAAAGCATTCATATTCAAATCTTCCATAGGTCTTGCACTTAAATAGTGTTCTACTGCAGCGATCCCCTGATCGTGTGGGATAGTGGAGTACAGTTGTTCTACATCGATAGAGA
Source organism: Discoglossus pictus (assembly GCA_027410445.1). Classification (NCBI taxonomy): domain Eukaryota; kingdom Metazoa; phylum Chordata; class Amphibia; order Anura; family Alytidae; genus Discoglossus; species Discoglossus pictus. The sequence continues at coordinate 358,330,230 of CM050165.1, forward strand.
TAAGTATTGGTTTAGTGGGTACAACAATGTCCTCTAGATGTTTCAACAGGTCCAGAGTGTCCTTTAAGTATGAAGGTATTTCAGATACTATTTCTTTAATGTAATCATTTACATATTCACTTATTTTTTCAGTTAAGCTGTTATTTCCAGATACAATTGGTCGTCCCGGTACGGGTACTTTATTTTTATGTATCTTCGGTAATGAGTAGAAGGTAGCTATCACCGGTCTTTTAGGAAACAAATAATCATATGTATTTTGATCTATTAGTTTATCTTGTTTGGCCACTAGCAGTATATGTTTTAGTTCTTTTAGGAATTCTTGGAGAGGATTACTTTTTAGTACTTTGTATGTTGATGTATCCGATAACAATTTGTTACACATTCTTAGGTATTCTTGTTCATCCATAATGACTGTGTTTCCTCCTTTGTCGGCGGGTTTTATCACCACTTTATGTTTCTTTAATTCCTGTAGAGATTTGAATTCCTCCATACTTAGATTGGTTTTACCTTTGCTGTTTTTTTCTTTGACATCATTAAATAGTCTTTTTAAGTCTTTAGTCACCACATCCACGAATACCTGAATATTACTATATTGCTTGAAATCAGGTGTGAAAGTACTGTTATTTTTCTTAGTTATTTTCGTCTGGGAGTGACCTTCATACTTTTGTTCATCTAATAATGATAACAAAGTTTCAAATACTTCCTTGTCTTCATCACATATTCCCAAATTATTAAGCTCTATCTTCCGTTTTTGTGTAAATAATTTTTTAAGCGCTAGTTTCCTGGCAAATAAGTTTATATCTTTTACATTTTCAAAAAGATCCGAATTGCTTGTAGGGACAAATGAAAGGCCCTTAGATAATAAAGATATATCTGAGTCCTTCAATTTAACTTCAGACAAGTTTATCACTGTTGTTTCTTTTTGTTGCCCAGTTGTAATAGTTTTTTTTATTATATTACTCTGTCCCTTTGTTAATTTCTCTGTTGGATTTACCAATTGACCATTAATTAGACATTCTCTCTGAGGTCTTGATTTCTTAGGATGTACTATAGATGTGTCTATTATAGGTTCTATTGAGGACATCACTTCCGAAGTTTTATTGATATTTTTAATGTCAATTTTCCTTTTACTGCATTTCTGAAGTATTCTTATTGATTCACTATAGGTGT